>BMAU01018127.1:1030000-1630000 GCA_019973935.1 Trichonephila clavipes
GCCTTTGTTTTACAAAGGCCAATAGCCATAATTTCTGATGTGATGGTGTGGGGTGCTACGTCATACGACAGCAGGTCATTTCTTGTCATCCTCGATACATCTTTAACAGCTCAACGATATGTCGATACCATCCTGAGGCCTATTATATTACCCTTCAACGCAAGTCATCCGGGGGCAAGTTTCCAACAAGCCTCATACTGCTCGCATATTTCTGGAGTGTCTTTGGGCCGTTAATACTCTTCCATGGTCAGAAACGTCACCAGACCTTTCACGAATCGAACATGTCTAAGACATTGTAGAGCGATAGATTCGGGGACCCCAAAATATCTCAGATCTAGAGTAACAAACGGTGAATGTCTGGCATAATGTATAGCTGGATGACATTAGGAACCTTCACTCTTTCCCGAGGAGAAAACAAGCATGCTTCTCCACCAGGGGCGGTTCCACCAACTACTGATTTGAACAATCAAGCTGTAATCGCAAACCAAAGACAGCGACCTATAGCCCTGATTTTTTTATCATTTTTAATCTATGTATGAGGTGTACACATGTTTAATTCTATTAAAGACAATCATTTTCTTCATGGTGCTTCGATTTCTTTGCAAAAGAATGTATTTTAACTTAGCTCTAGTTATTTATTTATGATAAATAGAGATGAATTTCTAGTATTGTTAAAAATTATTAATCTATTGTTTACTAAAATGAATAGTAAAAAAATATTATAAGATCCTTAATTTTGTTAAAATTTGCACTTTTCCGAAAAGGAAATAATGTTGTAATCATAATTTAATTTCAATGTATTTACTTAAATATGTTTGCATAATTTTTAGTATAATATCCTAGAATTTGCCTTATGCAATGCATATTTTTATTGTCACACATTTAATTAATATAATGAAATCGATAACAATCGTATCTATTTCCTATTTTATATAGAATAGAACGCTTGCGAACGTTCTATAAAAGAGCTTAAAAAGATAAAGCTTGCAAGTTATTTTATATTATTTCCTTGTTTATAATTGCACCCATTATATAAAATACCATTAATTTTTATTAAATATAGTATATTACTATTTTTTGCATGATTAATTTTTACTCAAACACATTATTACTTCAAGATAAAAGCTTACATAAATAAATTTTTGAAAAATAGAAAATACATAACTTGATGCCTTGTTTACTGTCTAGACAAATTAAGTATCACTACAGTCTGAAATAATTATAATTTTTTCTATAATACATCTATAGTGTATCTTTAATACAGTGTTTCTCAAACTGTGCGGCGTGCCCTCTTGGGGGCGTGACAACTCTATGAGGGGGGGGGGCGAGTCTGTTTAAAAGTCGAAAACAAAAGACTATTTAAAAAATTATTAATTGACTTAAGGTAAACAAAATACTTTCTAATATAATAAAATGCAAAATGCGCTTTTACTCTGATGTAATACACTTATAAATGTATCAGTACTATACAATGTATTTTATAATTAATTTAAGAGTACTAAGTTAATATATATATATATATAACAAGTTTGATAATTAACAGTGACCCCGTGGGCTCGTATTAACACTTATCTTGATAATTTGTACGGTTTATAGCTAATCCCTTACCTGCCGATTAAAAGTTATACGTTTCTCTTCCCGATGCCACCATTTTCCACGTAGACGTGCGTATTTCGATGTATTTTTTTGGGGGGAGGTGAAAAGCAATAATTAAGCCAATCCTCTGAATTAAGAAAATCTTTCGCAAGCACTGCAATGGTCCTTTTATTATATTCCAAAGCCTTCGGAATAATTTTATGGATAGCATTGCACAGAAAAGATCGTACTTTGGAAAGACGTTTATATATGCCCAGGAAATTAAAGTTTTGGCTGAGAGAGACGCTTATATACGTCGGTGGCATGTAAGAGGTCAAATTCGTATTGTAGCTTTAGTTTCAAAGTATAGTATTATTGAATTCAAATCATGTTATTGTATGGTGGGGGCGGGATGAAAATGATGATTGAATATTGGGTCACGAATATTGAAAGTTTGAGAAGTTTCGCTTTAATAAATAATTATAATTTATCTTAAATTTCTAAAAACATCTAAATGTTAGATATAGAAGGAAATGTGAAAGCAAAACTAATTTTAATTTAAATATGTCACCATTAATTCGACAGGCAAAGAAAAAATCTAATTTTCTGAAAAAGGTTTTGATTGAGACTAGCGACAGTAAAATAATTCTTTTTTTTTTCAAAAATGAAGTTGTTATTTGTATGTTTTACCCTTCCGTTTTTTATGTTGTCTGTATTTAATCACTATCATTTAGAGTTACTAGAATAATTTCATTCAAAGGAATATAATAAAAAAATTAAAGATGACATGTATTAATTCTTAATATTGATGTATCCCAATTATTCGAATATCCTCGCGCATTAAAAACAGTATAAACGAATATAGCAATTATGACAGTATTAAATAAAATTGCTAAATACAAATAAACATTTCAAAAACAAACCTATTATTTTTAACAAAATATTATTTACCATTTTATTTTGTTTTTGTCATCTGAACTAAATTGAAATATGAATCAGAACGTGAAAAGATATACTTTATATTTAATAAATTTTCGTTATATTTAATAAATTATGAATAAGAGTTTCGTAAAAACAGTTTTATTAAAATATTAATGAGCAAATAAAATTAATTCATATTCAAAATACATAGATAAATAGTTAGCATTTTTTTAAAATGATATTCAAAACTCAAGCAAGGTTCAAGTATTATGTGTTGTACCCCTATTAATATAATAAAACTTACTTTTTTTTATTTTCTTTATTTCTATTTGAATTGACATCTCTAATTACCTGTTTTGAAAATGCTCTAAATGCAAATGCACCTCTAAATTCCCACGGCACACACTCTCTCTCATATTAGGGAAAAAATTATTTTCTCGCTTTAAATTTCTTTTGAAGTACTCGTTCACTCTTAAAAATAACTTTTTTTTTCATATTTTTGCTTCAAAAAATGTTTCTTATATCCTGGGCGTTTTCAGTTAATAAAAATTTCCGCAGCAGAAATTTCTGTGATGCCTATATAATAAATATGATCACATGACCTATAACTCGATCATATATCTTGTGGGACATTGTGCGTGGCGTTTCATTTTTTTTTCTTTATTAATGTATCGGACTACCCTAAAATTGTGAATTTACCAAAAAGTGACAAAAATTTTCATGGTTTTATTTTATAGGCCGTTTTATTAACTTTTTAAAAATACAAAGTTTATTATTTTCCATTCACTACAAAAATTGCTAGTGTTTCAGTAAAAGCAGAAGCCACTACTTTAAGCAAGATGTGATACTTAAAATTGAGTTTTACTCGAAATGAGTTTTTTTTAAAAATGATCAAACGGGGGCAGTGATTGCGTAAAAAGTTTTGAAAATAATTCGTTGAAATGTTTCGTGTTTGTTGTGTATAATAGTAGAAGTGTCTTAACATTCAGATTTATCAATCACTGTTTTATTACAAAATTTACAATCTCTTATGTGAATATAATCACAGTACTTTTAAGCAACTTCATATAATGACTAAGATAAAGTTCTCTCTAAGTTTTTGCAAAAATTAGAATATTTCTTATCCTGAAGGTCATTTCAAAAATGAATAGCAAAGCAACACATAAAAATTGAAAATTTGTTCATAAACTTTAGTACACAGAATGCCACCCTCCCCCCCCTTATGTAATTTTTTGTAAATTTTGACCAAATTTTCCCATTTAAGTAATAATGATTTCTTTTTCTCTTCTTAATTTTAGCATATTTTTCTTAAAATATACTAAATAAATCTGAAAACTAAAAAAAAAAACACACAAAAAAAAATTCCCAGGCCTTTATTTTTTAAAAAAAAGAGTTGTCGCAAGTAGTCGAATACACCTTAAGCACACGCACACACAAACCTAACGTGTCCTTTAATATTTATTTTATCCATTTTAATGCAGTACTTGTTTTCTTAGATTTTTTTAAACTGTATTTCCAAAAGTTATATAAAAAAGTTATAAGAAACATAACTAAAAACTCTTACATTTATTTTTTTAGTTTTATTACTGAATAACTGAAACATTTATGATTTTATCCAGGTTAGACTTAATGCTTTTCATCCTGAAATCTCTAAACAAGAAAAGTTACTTTTTCGGCCAATATTGTTCAAAAAACTTTCTTTTACTTGAAATTTTAGAGAATATGATGGATTTCCTCTTTTCAATCCCCCGTTCGAAAGACATATACAAAAAAAACCTTAAAACGCTGTATAATTTTCTGGCATTTCTAAAAACGCTGACACAGGAAATCTTTCTTGGAGTCTCTGGTTGATTTTGAGAAACAAACCCATCCATCGTAAAGCAGAACCAAGAACAGAATCTGCTTAAATCTACTTATTTCTTTATACAAAATTCTGTCATGACACGGAATTGGTCAATGTCTCAACTCTAAATGTGATTGAAGTCGCCCATGTATTAAGTTGAGTGACGTATGTGTCTGGGTCTAAACTACTTCTGAAAGAAGGAATTTTGTCTTGTCTTTATGTTATATCCAGTCTGTTTTTATTTATGGGAAAAGAAATAGCTTGAGTCTTCGCGTAATTTTATTAGAGAGAATTTAATGAAAGTTCCTTCGATATATTTTATCTTTTTATTTATTTCAGAAAACCAAATGGGTTCCCGTTTTAAAAAATGTTTCTTTATATGAACGATACATAATATTTAGGTTCAAAAGGATAAATTTTAAATCGCATTTGATTCTTCAAGTTTATTAGTTTTATTTTATAGGAAAAAGTTAAACTTTGTGAGGAGTGTGTGCTTGCATGCGCGTGCGTGCATGTGTGTGTGTTCTTTTTAAAAACATTTAAATTTTAAAAAAATTGAAGCTTAACATTGAAAAAAATCGTATTAGGAATTGAAATTATAAATCTTCTGTCTGATTGAACCTTTTAAACCTCGTAAGCTGAGGAAGGTATTTGGAACTACGTCCATCGAGAAAAAAAATATTCCGATGTCATCTAATAGAGCTACTAACATACGTAATATAGATACTATGGTTTTAGGTGTTCAAATTTAATGATGAATCAGCATTTTCGTGTCTGATGTTCACGAAGATGAACATCCTTTCCTTTCTGATTCTCAATCGAGATTCTCATAATTATATTTGTCTCGATATATACCAAATAATAAGGCCTGGTTAGAGATATGCAGTTGCAGACTTTCCATTGATCATAACTTGTATTTTTTGAGTATCTGATATTTTTCATAATATAATATTTTTACGTAATCCTTTCCTTGCCGTTAAGTTGTTAAGATTAATAATTAGTACATAATTGCTTATTTTAGTTTGTTTGGACGTAAAATAAGTAAAAATCATTAAGAAATACTCAACAATATGTAATTTTTTTATCATTGTTTAGTTTTATCAGGTGTTTGTTTTCATTTGTGCAAATATACTTTATTATTGCACAAAATTATACTTACATAATATTATAAAACATATGGCAAAACACGGTAATGTGTAATGACACAATGAAAACTGAAATAAGAATAAGAATACCGCCAGCGAATGTTTCATAACTGGCAACGAAGGATTTAACACATTTTTTAACCTAAACACCCCTGTTTACATACTTGAGATCAGCATACGTCCTATTTTGACATTCCAGATTAGAAATATAGATAAAGCTATAATTAGATAAATTAATGTTAGAATTGGAAAATAATTTAGAAGTGGAAAACATTTTAGCAAAAAAAAACCTTATTATTATTTCGATTAATAGTAACTCTGAAAATTATGAGAATTTTTCAAAATTCCTAGTCCAGGCTCTTCACAAAGATCTGGGTTATACATAGAAAGCATATTATTATTAGCATAGAAGCATTTTTCATAAAAGGAGAATGTTTTGACAATAGCTGATTCTATGTTTATTTTTTATCAAAATGTTACATAAATAATTTTTATTGTAATAATATTCTGAAAACAACTTTATACTTGTATTCTAATCTAAGTGACACTAAATATGAAAGAAAAATATTCTTTTGTACGCTTTTGCAAAGTCACGGTTCTGAAAGTAGTCGGATACTTAATCGTAAAAAGGGTTAATAATTACTATAGAAAAATACCAGGTCAGCTAAATATTCCTCTTTCCACACATTGTCATTAATAATACACAAAAGACGCTTGAATGCCAAAAATGTCAAAACTTTACTGATTAGGTTAAGATACATATATTTTAGAGAAAAAAATCGAGTTTACATATACAGATGGTATAGGTAATACGTGGTTATATTACATTAAACTCATGTTCAAAATAATCTTTACTCACAGTTTTGAAATCAAAAATATTATAACAAACAATAGTATAACTTATTGGGTACCAAAATAAAAAGAAATATATTTTAAGATAATCTCATGAAAAGAAATATTCTTTTTCAAAAGTAGAAAGTAGTTAATATCTTTATTGCTCTGATTTATCTGTATTTATATATAGAGAGAGAGACTCTGGAAAATTCTTTTCTCATTTAACTAAAAATTAAAATTTAAAAATTTAAAGGCTTTGAATCAGCATCTCTCAAATAGGGGGCGTGATAACCATACATGGGGGGTGCGAGAAAATCGAACGAAATTTTTAAACAAAAGATCCTTTAAAAAAATTATTTATTTACTGAAAGAAAGCAAAACAAAATACATTCTGACGTAATAAAAAATAAAATACACATTTACACTGATATAATACACTTATAAAAGTATCATTACTGTGCAATGTATTTCATAATTACAGTTGTACCTCTATATGACGAAGTCGTTAAATCCCGGGAAAAGTTCGTTATATGGAAGCTCATCTTTTAATATACTTTATAAACCTCATAAAATAAGTTTTAAATTAATAAACACCGTATTATAAAAAAGTACTTTTTCACACTCTTTTTAAAATTAATATATGTTTATTTTACATATCTTACCCATCAAAAAAATAAAAGAAAGAAAGAAAAACTGCAAGGAAAACAAAAAAAAACAATGTCGAATATGTCATTGTATTTTCCATATTAAGAAGATAGTTTTAAATTAAAATTAATGAATTTTTAGGGCATTTTTCTAAGCATATAAGTAATATTAAATATACATTGTTTTATTACTAGAACACGAGGACTGGCCTGAGTGTGAAAGGAGGTATCGACGATGTTTCTAGTGAACTGGAACATGGGGGTTAAAGCTTGCACTTCTTGGATGAAACGTCCAGAACTCTACAGCCCTCGGTGAGTTAGGATCTAATAAAACCAGTTCAAGATTTATGACCACCATAAAATGTATTAAAGAAAGAATAATTTGAAATTTTTTCAGAAATACGTCTAAAAAAAGAAGAACAAAAGAAAAAGTTCGTTATATAGAAAATGCATTTCGCTATAGAGAGATTATTTTACGAAGAAAATCGTTAAATGTTCAAGGTTCCAGGAAAAAGTTCGCTTCATAGAAAAATTCGTATAATATAGAGGTTCGACTGTAATTTAAAATACTAAGATAAGAATAAGTTTAATAATTACCAGTGATTCTCTATTTTCATGTCTTAAAATTATATACAAAATTTAATACTCATCTTGATAATTTGTATAATTTATAACTAAAGACGATGCCAAGTTATAATATTTTTGAATTCAGTACATTGTTATTTTATGAAGGGGGGCTTGGTAAAAAGTATGATTAAAAATATTGGGTCGCAAAATTGAAAATTTGTTGAGCCCTGCTTTAAATATTAAGTAATCTTCCCTTGACATTTCAAAAATAAGCGGATGTCAATCGCATGATATTGAAACATTTGACCTAGAGAAATACTATTTCTTTTTCATCTATGATAATAAATGTTATTTTTTTAATGTTAATCAGTTACATACCATGTATATGGTAACTAATGCGTGTGTTTATCAAAGATACGTTTTAATCTGCATTTCAACGGATGTCGGAATACGGAAATATTAAGTCCTTGTTTTAATTGCTCCGGGTATAAAATCGAGGAGCAAGACTTCCAAATAACGTTCTGTTAACCATTTAACTAGGAAATAGCTAAATCAAAATGTGGGTCTTTATCCTGTTTATGGCAGTATCGGCTAAAGGTATGTACTTTAACGTAATAATTATGTATTTATTAGCATTCTTTTAAAATAATCACCAGCTCTTAAATTATTAACATTATCTACTAATGCGTCAGAAACATTAATTATTTAACACGCAAATAAGACATCATAATGAGAAGTAATATGTTTTAAATATCATTAAAAATTAATTCTAGCTAAGATTTTTAGGCATTCAGCAATGTTCCCACAATTTGCAAAAATTTTAAGCACATCATAATCCATTTTTTCCCTTTATATTATTTAGAATTATAAAGTACTCTTCACACAAATAACGCGAATTTCTTTCTTTCTAAAAAACTTGAAGTGGTGGCATGGTTTGTTTGTTTGTTTTATTGATTGATTGTTATCGTTGATTACTTTCATTATTTTAATCTCAATTTTGTATGTAACTATGTTTTTTCTGCCACCATTTTTTTTATAAAATTATTTTACTGTTTATACTGTAATATTTAATCATCACTTGTTTAAAATAAAATTTATATTTACCTCATAAATATAAATGTGTAGTTTGAATTCTTTGAAAATAAGAAGGATCTCATAATATCTAAAATATATCGTAGTATTTATTATCATATAATGACCTCTTTACCTTGCATATGACTTCTCATATAAAGACTTAAATCAGTGACGCGCGACAGCTCATGAGGGCCAAGGTCTACTGTGCCCAACTCAGTATACACGACCTTGAACCCTGAGGTGCGTGAGTAGATATTCCGGTCAGGTAGTCAGTCTGACCACTTCTCTCATATAATATTAGCCTAAAAACAATGACAAAAAATTATCTAATTTAAAACTCAGACGGTTTATATCTAGACCATAAGCTTTTTAATCATTAAATATCACTATTACCTCTTTTACACCAATACCAACTATTGTTTTAGAAGATCCGAATGATTTGGTCTCAGTACCTTCATATGAATTCTGCGTTTTTCTATTAAAATACTTTTTGATTAGTTCGGTTTAAGATAACTCTGTAATTGACGATTGTACTGCATTAGTAACAGTGATGAGAGAACACTATACTGTTACATTTGTTTTAAAAAGTGGGTCTTTTGCACTCAGGTAAATAAGTTATGAGGTAGCACCAACTAAGAATAAGTAATGCATTAGTTTCTCATTTAATGATGGATAATATTATATAGCCAATACATAGTACTAAAATCTATTAATTCATTCTAAATTCAAACAGAGTTTGGAATTGGATGTGACAGCTCAAATATCATCCTAATATCTTGACCATGATTCAAAATGTTGCAAGGGGTGCTGCAAAAAAACCTAGCATTTATTCGACTACCTAATTAATAAAGCAATAAATCAACCAAATTCAAGCAGAATTGTTTAAAAAAAGGACCTTTTTTGTATACATATACTTTAGAGTGCAATTACTGTCTAATTTCGATTAGGTTTGCTTTCGATTTGGTTAACATTCCTAATGTTCTACATTAATCTTTTAAAATTAACATTTTTGAAAATTATTTTAATGTTTAATGGTCTTATCTTCCCTTAATATATAAGGTTATATTTTTTCATTAACATCCTCAATTTATTAAGGCTGTTTTCACCATATATGCGAGAGCGTGAACTTAACGCGCAGCACATTTTCAGACAGAAAAAATATCTCCATTTTTATAAAAATTTGTGACATTGTAACGCATGCATTTGTTTATAATATAGTGTTTTTAAAATTTCAAAATATTTCATAAATAATTAGTTTTTCTTTTTAATATGTAAAGGGATAGTGCATTTAGCATTACAGTATAGGAGAAAAAAATACGAAACACATTTTATAAAAGAAAAATGTGTCAACTTGGATAAAAGTTAGTAGTATGATAAAATAATGGATTCTCTACAGAATAGCGAAGCAAAAATATATAATATTAATGTTTCAGTACTTTTATATATGAAAAAATATTCTAAATTCAGGTCCCTATTCTTTAACATTAGCCGAAGACAGCCTTAAAACTGTGATTCCGTAGTTATCTTGTCTGATTTTGTTATTTCACTGCATAAGAATTAGGGGTTTGAGGTCTAAATTCTCTTTAAAAATGCTTGTGAGTTGAGAAGTTGCTGTTGTACTGTAATTCCTACTGAGACTTTTTCATTCGATGTTTTTTTCAATGTTCCTTTTAACTGCCACATTCTTACATAAAAAGCGTGATATTCAAATGTTATGTCCTTGTTAAAGTAATTTGAAATGCTGCTATATAATAATGCCAATATTTCTGAACCATATTGCTGACCGCGTTATTATAATTTTTAATTTGTAATTTTGTAGAAAGATATTCTCCAAATTTGCTCTGAGACTATGTGGAGGTTTATAACGATCGTACATATGACTTGAATACCTTCTGGCTAGATCAGATAAATAAAGTTTAATTCTTTATAATTTTTGTGGTGAATGTTGTTCCGGCACCAGTTGATGACATCGGAGACCAGAAGCGAATGGTGTTACTGCCTGAGATAGGAGGAAAGAAGGGTTTCCTAGAATCCACTTCCCCTACGTTCCGAGATAGACTAGTCGAGAAAAGGATGTGCAAGGACCGGTTTTGAGGGTCCTGGCTAGAAGCAGAAGACATAAATGTGCTCTGGATGTAAGATGGTGGTTTAGAATGTTTTGTAAATAAATTGTACATAATTATATGACTGTTACTTTTCGTATCCAATATGTCACATTTTTCATGAAATTCGATCATCCCAAAGAATGCTTGGGCCACTTTATATATAAAATATCTTTGAAACATATTATTGATGTAATAGTTATATGACTTCTACATTTCCTTTTACGCCGGGTTCGGTTAGAAATCCTTTGGGTATAGAGTTCCCCGAGTTAATCAAGTGGAATTTGGAATTTTTGTCAAAGAAAGTGATTGTTTTCATGTAAGATTACTTGATAAGTTGAGGAATGAGATTATTTGTCCGTTAAGTGGTCTTCATCATCACTTCTCATGATTCAAAAATGTCATTTCAATCTTAAAATGCCCTTAAGGTATCCGACTACGTTCGGAACCGTGATTTTGCAAAAGCATATAAATGGATAATATTTATGATATTTTGTGTCACTTAGATTAGAAAATGTATATAAAATTGTGTTAAAAATAGTATTACAATAAACTATTATTTAAGTACAATATTTTGACAAAAAATGAACATATAATGACCTATTTTCAAAACATTCTCCTTTGGTGAAAAATGCTTCTATTATAATAATATTTTGCCCTATATAGCTCAAACCTCTGTACAGAGGCTCAACTAGAATTTTTGAAATATATAACATAGAAATGGGTTTATCCCTGTTTTACGACAACAGAGGGGAGAAATTTTAAGAAAAATACGCCTATAATTATTTCAATTGGTTGTAACTCGGAAAATAATGTGAATTTTTCGAAACTCATAATTGAGCCTTTGTACAAAGATCTGAGATATATACAGGCAAAATATTATTGTAATAGAAGTATTTTTCACAAAAGGAGAACATTTTGAAAAAAGGTTATTCTAAGTTAATTTTTGCCGAAATATTGTATTTAAATAATTTTTTGTCAAAGTGTCGTTAAAACAATTTTATACTTGTATTCTAATCTGAGTGGCACTAAATATCATGAAATTTACCCATTTATGCGCTTTTTTAAAATCACGGTTCCGAACGTAGTCAGATACCTTAATGCACCTTCCTTAAGATCAATGATTTTCTTTTCTTAAAATACATAAATCTGGATTTCCAGAAGAAATTATACTAGAGCTGTTGGTATAAAAATACTACAATCAATTATAAGAGACAATGCGAAGCTTGTACCTCACGATTTTATCAAAATATTCAATTCAGCATATAATAGTGTCCATTATTCTTTCCAAATGGATTTGATGGAGTTTGAAACTCCCAAATCACTAAGCGTGATTTGGATATGAGGTTATTACAACTCTTATTAAGATGGCCAGTTTTTTTACAATGAAAAGAAGGACGAAAAATTTAAGAAACATTTACAGCTAAATATATGACACATTTTATTAATTCAAAAAATACACTAATTACACTTACATCCATTTTAACCATTTGCTTAAATGAGTATTTTTCCATTGGATAATATTTTTTCTCAATATGCCATTTTCTGACATACCGGAAATTTCGAATCAAGAAAAATCCTTCATATTGAATTTTAATTTCAGTGTTGCAGCTTAAGTATTAACATTTTATCTTGATTTGTCACATGTGTACAATAATCATTACTAATTGAACAAGTTCTTTCAACTTTTGCATTAGTTCCAGGGTATTACAATGTAAATTCAACTAGAATAACTAAGTTTTCCTATGGAAGGTGTTCATTTTTAAAATGGTTCCATAGTTTGACCCTTTTATCAATATCAACACTTTGATTTTCCATTTGTTCTAATTTATCAAATTTTAAATACACATTTAGTCTTCTAACTTCTTCAAATAGACAATTGTCATCAAATTTAATATCAGTCATTTCTTTCAATAAAAACTCTAAACAATTTTCTATATATGCCCAATTTACTAATTATTAAGTGACACATTACAGTTCGGCTTGGCATCCCTGAATGTAGAGATTAATAGATTAGCTTTAAAGCAGTATTTCTCAAACTGTGGGGGTCGCCCCCTAAGGGGGTGTGACAACCCTACGAGGGGGCGAGAGTATATCGAAAAGTCGAAAGTAAAAGATTATTTTTTAAAAAATATATTAGTTGACTGAAAGGAAACAAAAGTCAAAATAAAAAAATAAAATACTCATTTACACTGATATAATACGCTTATAAATGTATCAATATTGCACCGTGTGTTTCATAATTAATTTAACAATACTACGTTAAGAACAAGTTTAAGAATTGCCAGTGGCCTTATAGACATGTTATAAATTTATGTATAAAATTTAATACATATCTTGATAAATTTTACGATTTATAATTAAAGTGGTATTGTAGCTTTACGTCAAAGTATATTATTTTTGAATTCAATACATTGTTATTGTATGGAGTGGGCGCGATGAAATTTATGATTGAAAATTGTGGCGCAAGTATAGAAAGTTTGAGAAGCACTGGCTTTAAAATATTGAAAAGGAGGACACTTTTAGAGGAAAAACATAACTTATAAAGAAGGGACGATCCTCTCTAAAGGGGGATGATAAGTCACCTTACTATAGCCCAAAAGAATGATACAATAGGGAGAAAAAATATAGTTGTAAATTCAATTTACTTTATTAAATTTGTATAATTTATACAACTAGAATATTCCAGTTGTTTTAGCTGTATTAATGTAATATTTATATTTTACATATATTTATTATTATTTGTCTCATGGCTTACCATTCAGTTGCTCTGGGAGCAGTCAGTTGCACAGATGACCCTCTAGACAAGTGTGGAGACCCCGTTATGTTCGAAAGAATTCCGGTATCAGCCCAGGATTTCAAAGAATTATGTCCGTAAGTACATTCCTTAGAAAAATTTTTAAAGTATACCAAGAAATATGTTTTCCCTTTTGTCGTACAGTAAGCAATTGCAAACATTCTGTTTTAGGAATAATGGAAATTACTTAGGAAATTCTAGAATCATAAAGAAAGAATCTATTTCTACAGCTAGAATTTTCAATCCTAATAAGACAATGATTTGGAAAAATTTGAATAAGATGAGTACATCGTACCTCTTCGGAGTTATTTATAATTTTTATTCTTGTTTATTTGTTTATGCTCTGCTACCTAATTCAGATATATTATAATTCGATACCATTTGTGAAAAAAAACAAGTAGTTAACTTCAATTCCTACTTAGATCAACAATGAAAAATTTTATTTTAGCTACTTTTTATTAAATAGTTACAATTAATATAAATATGTTTATACGTAGGAAAGAATCACAACATTAAGTGGTAATTAATTTTTATTCATTATCATTTAAGTATCGTATTGTCATCCAAAACAATCGATATATAAAATTTCAGTTCAACTGAATGCACGTGAGAGAAAACAACCATTTCAAGTTTTGACACAAGTCACCAAAAATGATGCCAACGTGGTTGTATTTGTAATTCCTTAAATAATTAATTTTAATCAATTAATTTTTATTATTTATAATTAAATTATTGTATTGTCATCCAAAATGATCATGTACACAAAATTTCAGCTCTATTGAGCACTTTAAAATGTATTTTATTAACGATTAAAAATTCCATTAATATAAATAAATAATAAACAACTAAATATAGAGAAAGTATTAATTAATAGTAGGAATTGAATTCCCACGTCAAATCTTATTTATTAGTACCAAACAAGCTACAGTATTGTTGCAAATTGTACTTACACAGTATTGTAGTAAATTTGAGTAAGGAAATAGCAATATGTAGACAAACCGACGTATATGTCGTATCCAAAGACATATTATAACATATTTTTTACAATAGCTCAAAACGCACTCGTTATAAACAAGCTTTACAACATTCCAGAAACGGCTCTTTAGAACATCTCTACTAGCATAAGATTAAACAACAAAAGCTTCTCTTTGTTATCACACTCAACACACCAAGAGATTCCTATCTCGACTGAACTGACCTTTGTTTCCTTAATCATTTACATAGCATGATAGTAATTTCTTAAAGGGTTGATCATAGAGTCTTCTCGATTATTCCTTGTTAATATCGTACTTTTCGCCAAATTTGTCACCAATCTATTAATTTGGTTACATTTGGATACTGAACTTCTCCAAAACTCAATTTTTTCACAAGGAGAGTATTGCTGCATGGAATTGCTGCATGGAAAGAAGAGTATTACTGCATTAACGAACATGGCATGTTTCAGTGCTGTAGACCCTAGAATGAAATTTTGTAACATTTTTCTGTGCTGTTGAATACTCTACTGTTTGAAATATCTTTTGAACACAAATGTACAAACTACATTTTGAAGTAAGACGAGGAAAAATGGCAAATACTTTCCCAAAAATATCTCAAATCGAATCATTTTTAACATGACATGTGTATTAAATCTTGAAAAAAACTACTTAAAAGATATTCCACGCGTTTTTTGTATCAAATTGTTATGATTTTTTTAAAAAATGTCCGGATTCAATGAAACCCGGAAGCCATATAGATCATATTATCGTATTACTAATAAAATGGGATATTGTACGTTATGTTAGATCTGTAAGTTGTTTCGTTGTATGGTTTTTTTTTTCCTTTTTTCAGAGAGATTCCGAAGTATGCCAAATGCTTGCGTGAATACGATCTATCGTGTCCCGGCGATGACGATGAAAAGTTCTTCACAAATGAAGAGTACACCAGTGTCCGAGATCTATTCACTGATCTATGTAATCCTGAAAGCCTGCTCCATAAAGGTAAGTGGCATTGATCAGTGATGAGTTTTTAAAGAGTTATTCAGATCTAAAATCATATTAACTTCTCGTGAGAATTTAATTATTTTCATATAATGAGCAATATCGTTAAATGCCGTACATTCTATTTTTAGTTACAATAATATACTTTTCTATTTCAATAAAAAATAAAGAAATTAAATTCTTTCTTCCGTCAAAAATGTAATTTTAATTTATGTAAATGATAACAATTTTCCATTTCTTTCACTTACAAGTATTCGTTGCAAATTTTCTAGACTCTTATTAGCAATATATGTTTAAAAAAAAAAAAAATTAAATCTTTCGGAGATATATGTATTCGTTCTATCTATCTCTAACTCTATCTCTCTCTATATATCTCTATATCCATTTATCTATATGTATATATATATATATATATTTATCTCCCTCTCTTTATTTCTCTCTCTCTACATATATATCATTCTTTATCTCTCTCTGTATATATATATATATATATATATATATATATACTTAGGTTTGTACTTAAAGAGAACTATATATATCATAAGAGTAACTATTATCTGCAGATTAAAAGGTTTGCCACAACTTGGCCCTGCGAGCAACTGTCTTGCCAATTTATACTTACATTATTTTGAAAATAGATACATTAATAATTCTAAATATTATACTTATCGTTATATAGATGACATAATCATTTTTGGCAAGCAAGTCAATTTTATACCTAACATTTATTTTTATCCACAATATCTTAATTTAATACAGACAAATAGTAACAACAATGAAGCAAATTTTCTTGACATACACATCAAAATAAAAGATAATGTAATAGTTTCCCTCTACTATTTATGATAAAAGAGAAGATTTTATTGTCAATATTATAAAAGTTCCTCATTGGGATAGTAATGTACATGTTTCTATAGCCAGAAATTTTGTTATTAATTATATACAACGCAATAACTCTCTGGTGTCAGAAAAATCAGAAATAAAAAATAACTATAAACCTTTAAATAAATATTGCTTAAAACAGAAATTCCCAATTAATTTCATTAATACTTATATGAATAAAGCTATTCAAAAAAGTAAGGATTAAAAATTCTCAGATTGATAATAGTTTTACTCTAAACTTACATACTTCATAGCTAAATTTACCTTCATATTCTAATATTAGATAAAATTACTTATTAGTATTTTTTTCATATATACTCTAGTGTTACTAAAGTTATGGCAATTTGTAACTATCTTATTAATTTTTACTACCATTCTTTTTACACTTTTGTTTAGTGCTACATTTCAGCCATTCACGTTATTTAAATCCGCATTAGGGTCCAGAATCTGACAATAACTTTTTTATTGCACTCAGATTTAGCGCGGGCTCTGCATTTTTAAGTGGAACTTTTAGGTAAGTTACCTCTATCTTGTAATGCATTTATAGATATTCCTATCTATTTCTTCCAAGACCAACAATTTATAAATAAAAAATTAATTAAATAAACATTACTAAACCGAATTATAAATCTAAAGCATTCTCGAGTCCACTGGAACAGACAAAAACTTTCATCAAAATCGGTCCAGCCCTTTAGGAGGAGTTCAGTTACATACACACGCACAGAAGAATTACATATATAAAGATTATTTGAAAAGATATTAATTAAAAACGCTAAAAAGCGTGAATCGTCTGCATTTTCATAACAATAAAGACAGGGTTTAGCCAGTTTGGATGAAAATCAATTTTCGACGCCAACTTACGTCTTTTTCAATTCCTACTATTAGCTCACGATCTCTATACATATTTTATTTGTTTGTTTCTTTCTTTATTTATTTATTTATCTTGGTGGAATTTTCAATCGTTAATAAAATGCATTTTAAAGCGCTCAATTGAGCTGAAATGTAATGTACATGATTATTTTGGATGACAATACAATAGTTTAATTATAATTAATAAAAATTAATTGATTAAAGCTAATTATTTAAAAAATTACAAATACAGCCACGTTGGCGACTTGGCGACCCTTTTGGCGACTGATGTCAAAATGTGAAAAGGTTTTTTCTCACGTGTTAAAGCATTCAGTTGAAAGGAAATTTTATATACACGATTGTTTTGGATGACAAAATGATACTTTAATGATAATTAATAAAAATTAATTACCACTTAATGTCGTGATTCTGTCATATGTATATACATATTTATATTAATTGCAACTATTTAATAAAAATTAGCTAAAATAAGTTTTTTCTTGGTTGATCTAAGTAGGAATTGACTTAATTTTTTTTATATATATTACTCTCTCTCTCTCTCTTGTTTATAACAATAGCGTTGTTACAACAATGCAGGTGAATGTTGAGTTGTATTTTTTGAATGTTTTTAATTAATATATATATCTTTTGAACTAATTGCGATTATCGGACCGAATTGCGAATCTAAACCATTCTCGAATTTACTGGAACCCACACAAGAAATTTCATCGAAATCGGTTCAGCCGTTTAGGAGGAGTTTAGTGACAAACACACGCACAGAAGATTTTTATATATAAAGATATATCAGAGCTTTCACGTCTTCTTTCTTTATATTTCTTTCCGGCAGCGGTAACTGAGTGGTTAGAACGAGTAAGGAACGAACTTTCGAACGAGTCAAAGTCACGGACTGTAGTTGGTAATTGAACTTTTCTCTTTTTTAAAGAAATAATACAATAATTAAGTTATAAATACAAGATAATTGGAATGGAGAAACGTGCGTGTTATTTATTTCGGTTTATTGGCTCCCCTTGGGACCTATCCAGTTTTTTTCTGGTAAGCTTTAGGATACAATTTCTTCAGAACAGTTTGAAGTTTAAAATTTTATTTTCAAACTCAGCTACAAACACGATAGCATATCTTGAACTGATAATATTTTAATACGAATTCAATTTAGTTTTAACAGGTGTTTAGCCAACCTAAGCTACTACAGCTGGTTGAATTTACAAACAGTCATTAAAATTAGATGCATTTTTACAAAGTACAAATATTTAACTATATATATTTTGCATAGAAGATTGTTGGTCGGTTTAGATCTTTTTGTATAAAAAAACGACGCACCGAGAATGAGTAGTCCGATTTAAAAACAAAAGTTGGTGGGTAGAAAGATTATGTACGGGATAGAAAACGATTAAAATTTCAGAAAAATTGAATGATTTACTTCAGAGTTACGTAGTTACAAAGTAACGAGCTCAATTAGATGTTGAACCATCTCTAGCTTGGATGCAAGCTGCCACACGACGTGGTATAGAGTGATAAGGCCGTCTCCTGCGGTATTTCTTGGCCATATTTGCTACAATCATTGGGCAAGGTCATCAACATTCCCTGGTTAATGCAGTAGCTATCCCATTATATCCCAGACATGCTCTATTGAAGAAAAATCTGGCGATCTGGCTGGCCAAGGAAGTGCTATAAGCTGTATGACAGTTCATAGCAATACGTGCCGCATGTAGTTTGGCCTTTTCTTCTGAAAAATAATCTTCTGATTTTTCGATTTGACTAACCTGCCTATTTCAGTCCAATGATATGATCTCTTTCAAACTCGGACAGCTGCTCGTAATGAGCTCGAATCCTGCGCCAATCACTTTTTTGAGTCGTTGGAATGTGTCCTAAATCGCAATGTAACAGAAATTTTGACATTCATATTGAAAATCGCTTCTTATAGACACCTGCTGATTGCGTAGTTCCGATGCGCTGTAGCTCCCGCTATTTATTCGTTGGACACCAAATTTTAATTATTTGCATGTTCGGTACAAATATCTCTTCGCATACGAAATTTCATTGCAGTCGGGCAAATCCTCCTTGGTGCGTCGTTGTTTTTTTTTTTGTTATAGTGTAGATCTCTGCCTTGTGTATTTTTTCATGTACAACATAAACAACTTTAGCTCACTTGATATTATGTAAAATAATTTAATCCATACACTGCAAGATATTCAGTAGTTTTATATTACACATAAGTACCATTGCAGTAAATAATGAATATCAAATTTAAGTAAAACCTGTAGCCAGTAACAACTATTTTTTTGTCTTATAGTTGTGGCTGAAAACATCAAATGTCTCAATGAAACTTTCAAGAATACTATGTGTGTTGTAGATGTTGACCTTGTCATTGAACCTTACAAAGACCCTGAATCTTATAAGATACCTGACAAAATAAAATGCCTGTACGTCATCATATCATCTGATTTCTATATCATTTCTCCATCTATCCACTTATTATACCATTAACCAATTACGCCAAATTAAAAAATGTCACCAAGTGTTGTCATTGCTATTATTGCGTTTCAACATGCACAGAAATGGGTTTCCAGTATTGGCTACATATTGCGGCATTTGGCGACGTTTATTAATCTACAATTGGTGAACGGTATATAATACGTAAATACCATTTTATTTCACAAACATGTAACAATGTCTTAAATTTCAGTAATGTTTCTTATAAATCACCGTTAGAAAGTCAACTGTTCTAAAAGGAGAAGATTTTTTCCATTGTGATAAATTTGCATTTTGAAAATTTTCTATGGATTCTCATTAACATAGGTTAGTGTAGAGAGACAAGTACTTTAAAATCCGGGGTACAAAAAGCATTTTTAACACAAAAAATAAGATCGAAATTTACGGGTAAGCGTTATACTCTGAGTATAAAAATGAAAGTTTTAAAAATAAAAAAAAAATTCAGAATTCTACATATATAAAATACTGTTTATTTAAAAGAAACGACATTCTTTTTTAACTTAAATAGTTGTAGTTTTAGAAGTATACTGTCTTTTATAAAGCTTAGGAGGAAACCTCGAATAAATGACTTCAAAACGTGAGAGAAATGCATACATACATTTCAGGTTTCTTCGTAAAACGAAGGGCAGCACGTTTTGCGCAGAATATTCCTAGAAAGTAAAAAATACAGCTTGAGAGTATAGATGCGTAATATACTCCAGGTCTTACGGTTGTTCTTTTGTAGGAGGAAAGAACGCTATAATCTTTAAATTTCGTTAAGTTTTTGTGAAAAAATGTTTCTTTTAAGAACAGCTATTTTTTCAATATATTGTCACAAGGACAAAAAAAATAATATTGCTTTCTTATCAATATCGATTGTGGTTAACTTTCCTACGTCACGTTATAAAATAAAAAAAAATAAATACAATCTTATATAAAATGCATTACAAACAACTCTCATGTTAATAAACTATTAAATTTAAATAAAAACATAGAGTTAACAAAAGACTAAACTCATACTTTAAAATTGAATATAAATAACTAAATTTCAAAAAGTCTGCTTAAACTATAAGCCTCTAATAAAATTGCTTTGAGTATATCTTTAAGATTTTAAAAAGTGTATGTGCAAACCTTACCGGTATACATATGTAAATATTCAACTAAGAAATTAAATTTAAGGCTGATGGTATGGGTAAAACATTTCATTTATCATAATAAATATAACAAGATATTCATATATACATTTTTATAAATCTCGAAAAATTGTTCCAAATTGATAAAAAAAAGAAATTTTGAAAATTTTAAACTGTAATTTGATTGGTAGAAAAAAGAACAGGAAGTTGATGAGTTGAGCACTGAAAGGTTTTGAATCGAAAATTGAAGATTAATCCGGTGAAATTATTCGAGACCTTAAATTCAAAGTTTGCTTAGTGTTACAATTAAAAAAATGAGATGCGCATTCTGGCAGTTTTTCTCACTTAACTGAAAAGAAGGAGGAGGAACGTGTGTATATATAGTTAAAAAAAGTATTACTTTATATTATTTAAATCTGAACATAATTCATGCCTTCTGTAAAAATAAACCAAACAAGATTGTAGCAGAAAGCTAATTTATATGAGTTTATCTCTAACCATATGTATGAAAGAAAAATCTCTCTGGGTAAGACAATAAAAAAATAGGCCTGAAATTCGTTTTATAAAATGAAACAATTTCTTAAACAAAATACTTATTCTTAATTCATACATAGAACATTAAAAAGTCAAGGCATTGTTAAAGCGGGAAAAGTTAATAATGTAAAATCTGTAACATTGCAATTGATTTCAAATAAAAAGAAACCTTTTTCCTGATGTTTTATAATGAAAAATACTAAACAAAACTAAGAAATTAATAGTATAATGTATTTATCTCTTTTTATCCTTGAGGAAATGTCCAAAACTATCATGACAGTCAATGAAGTGTATCGTCAAAGTTTTCAACAACATGCAACACTTCGTTTTAATGGGGATTCGACTAAATTTATATCGTACTTACGTATTATCGCAATAATCGCCAACTCTATTAATAACTCGCCAAGTTGGCAACCCCGATTTCTTACGTGTCGTAAGCGCTGAATTGGCACCAGGTGCTTCATTTCATATAATGTCGACAATAGGCTGCGATAATACGTAAGTACCATTTACATATATTCTGTTTAATTACACTTTTTCTTAATTTAATCCTACTTGTTGAATAATTTTTTCAGTCGAGATGTTTTTGTTGGTTCTTGCCTTGCTACTGACATTTCTAAAAACTGCAATTCTGCTGCTAAAGAAGCTGCCGTTGAAATCCTTCGTCGATCTTATTACGTCCAGGAATTTTGCTCTGTTGAAAATACAAAAGAGCTCCTAGATGAAATGGACGATTTTAAACTGAAAAAGGAAAATGAAGAACTGGTAATTATAGCCTTAAGGAAATTCATTCAAACTGAATCTAATGTGCCTTTTTCATTTTTGTGAATATTAATTTGCAGGAAAATATTGTATTGGATTGAAATTCGGTTATGAAACATTACATTTGATGGCTCTTTTTAAGTTAATTTTTAACTTATAAAAAAAGTCATTCAGTGCAAAAATAAGTGTTTGTAAAATTAATGATAAATCTTTAGAAACAAAAATAAAATAAATTTTTTTATTAAATGTCATCTGGTCTTTATTTATAATCTTATCATCTTCATAAAATTTGAAAAAATCACTTAGTCATAAAATCTCTAGAAAATCACTCAAAATGCTTAATTCTATTTTAGTTTCTCCTCTTATATGTCATTTGTGCATTTGAAATAGATTCCTTCAGCATAATTCCATACATAATTTTGTTTTTAACATGAGAATAGTTTTTGTTATTAATATTAATTCACTTCATAATATTTTAATAAAAAATATTTTAAAAAATCATAACTGTCTTTACGGAAAAATTTATTGTAATAACAAATTTTTTGCTTATTGAAATAGAATAAGAACATATTCAAACTGTTCAATTCATTAATTAACTCTTAATCTTAATTTACCTTTCAATATCAAAACGAATGTTTGGCGCAGTTTAGCCGAAGTCGGCTCTTGTGCCAATAAACCCTAAAATCAATCAATCGATCAATTCAATATAAATTTTTAAAAGGAAATAATTGAAGGTAGTTTAAACATTATTCTATTTGAGTGTGTGTGTGTGTGTGTGTGTGTGTGTGTGTGTGTGTGTGTGTGTGTGTGTGTGTGAGTGTGTGTGTGTGTGTGTGTGTGTGTGTGTGTGTGTGTGTGTGTGTGTGTGTGTGTGTGTGTGTGTGTGTGTGTGTGTGTGTGTGTGTGTGTGTGTGTGCATTTTGACTGCCTGGAAACATGATGTGCTGATTTTGATTCTCATTTTATAAATAATCCAAATAAAAATACTTTCCTTAATATAATTAAATTTTATTCAGCATATGTAAGTTTTTGTGTTTAAAAATTTCAATGAATAATCAAATTTTATTAAATTTAAATCTTGTGGCAAAAATGGTCAGAAAATTTTGCTGATTATACATAGAAATTATGTTAAACCAAAATTTTCATCAATTGTTTTCTAAATATGGTCTAAATAAAACTTACAAAATATTTAAAGCCAAAAGTACTGTTTGAAATAAAATTGTCACACATTTATCTTTTAAATTAAGGCAATGAATATAAAAATTCCCCTAATAAATCTTAAATTACGTATTAATTGGCAATCTTATAGCAGTAGTGTACCAAACCAATCTCCCAATAATAGGATTCAGGGTGCCATGCCGTAGGAAATATTTGATACAATTCGATTCCCTCGACAGCACATGCAGAGTGAGAAAACAGAGAAGTCAGAAATACACTTAAAAGTTTAATTATGCAATGGGACCCCGATTTAACGAACCCGGTTCATATATTTATCTTTTAAAATTATGTAAAAAGGTACAATGAATCTAAACATTCCCCTTACGAATCTTAAATTGCGTATTAATAAGCAACCTTACAGTTGTGGTGTATCAAACCAATCTACCAACAATAGGATTCGGGGTGCCCACAGTAGAAAGTATTTGAAACAATTCGATTCCCTCGACAACACATGTAGAGTCATGAAACAGAGAAGTCAAAAATAGACTTGAAGTTTTATTATGCAGTGGGATCCTTATCCCTTATTTAACGAATTTCGCAATTTAATCTATTTAACGAATAAAAAACCCCAAATTAACTAATTATTTCAACTACTGGAGGAAAAAAATTTACTATGCATTATATTAGAAAAGATTGGATTTTTTTTTTCAAATGACATCTTTTTTTTCCGGAACAAAAAAAACTATTCTTATAAGAAGTAAATTAAGACGGGAATGGGCGTGAAGAAAATTATTATATTTTACAGGTCATGAGTTTAATCTATGGTGTATGTTTCGAATGTGACAGTAAACTCCTTTCTTATATCAACCCACTCCACATCGTGGGGGATAGTTTAAGGTATCCGACTACGTTCGGAACCATGATTTTAAAAAAGCGCATAAATGGATAATTTTCATGATATTTAGTGTCACTTAGATTAGAATGCATGTATAAAGTTTTTTTAAGAACATTTTGACAAAAAATGTATTTAAATACAGTATTTCAGCAAAGAATTAACTTAGAATAACCTTTTTCAAAACGTTCTCCTTTTGTGAAAAATACTTCTAATACAATAATATTTTGCCTGTATATATCTCAGACCTCTGTACAGAGGCTCAACTATGACTTTTGAAAAATTCACATATCTTCAGAGTTACAACCCATTGAAATAATTATCGGCGTTTTTTCTCTTAAAATTTCTCCTCTCTGTTGTCGTAAAACACGGATAAACCCACTTCTAAGCTATATATTTCAAAAACTCTAGTTGAGCTTCTGTACAGAGGTTTGATCTATATACAGGCGAAATATTATTATAATAGAAGCATTTTTCTCAAAAGGAGAATATTTTGAAAATATGTCATTCTAGGTTCATTTTCTGTCAAAATATTGTACTTAAATTATTTTTTATTGTAATGCTATTCTTAAAACAATTTTATATACATTTTCTAATCTAAGTGGCACTAAATATCATGAATATTATCCATTTATACGTTTTTGCAAAATCACTGTTCCGAACGTAGTCGGATACCTTAGGATTTTAACGATTACGTTACATTTGATGACGGAATGCCTATCTGTGCTACGGAAGTTGAGGGAATTGTTGATTTGTCGAAAGTAATGAATAGTAAATTAGTAATTTTTTTTAAATAATCTTTTATTTTTGACATTTCAATATGCTCGCGCCCCCCTTGTAGAGTTATCACGCCCCCCAGTTTGAGAAACGCTGCTTTACATAAAGTCGAAAAAGATCTCTTTCGAGTCAGGAATCAGAGATTATCAATCATTTATTAGTCAGTGCTTTAAAATTTCTAATTTACTGATGCTTAATAATTCACTAACTGTATTTTTAGTTAAGGAATAAAAAATATGCAATTTCTAACTATGGATATTTTTTGAAAATATCCATAGTTAGCATAAAAATTTTTTATTTTGTTCTGACCCCGATATAGCAAATGACCCTGAATTAACGAACAAAGTGTTCGGTTCCGATGAATTCGTTAAATCGGGGGGTTCGACTGTATATTAGTTATGTCCATCATTTAAAGATATTTATTAACATAAAAATAAGCAATATAAAATGTAACTACTCCTTCAACATAAAAAAATAAAAAATGTATATATTTGTGTGTTATGTTTTTTGAACAATATTTATATTAAAACAAGAAATAAACAAGGAAAAATGAGTATTCCTGCTACATGGTTAAATAAAAAATTAAAAATTTAATGTTAATCTGGCCCCAGAAAGCTCGACTTAATGTCGCAATATCAGGGATATAATTTGTGATTTTCAATTTGACAAATGATTCTCAATGTCCAGTTGTTAAACAACTTCTTTGTGGACGCTAAACATTTTTCATATTAGAACCTCTATGTTGAACCAAAACAGCAAAGCAGAGCACATGCAGTTTTCTTCAAACAATTAAATCGTTTCGGAAATGGCACATCGTTTTTATGTAGCTGATGATTTACGGATAGGGCTATCTTCAAGACGTTTTTATAATTTCATAATTTTGCTTTCAATATATCTGAAAGAAATTTTCACGACGCAACAATGAGTTATGTTTCATTTGGCAAGTATTACGTAATCGTTTCCATTTGAAAGGAATAGTTAACGTTAACACAATGAGTCACATTTAAACGGAGATTTTTTTTTTTTTTTGTACGCAAAATAGACAAACTACGCTGACACAGGAAATCTCTCATGGAGTGTCTCTTTAAAATGCTCTAAATCAAGGGTACTCAAACTTTTTTCCTGCTGGGCCACATACATATGTCAGCTATTTCACGCGGGCCCCAACATGAAAATAAATGGTGGAGGGGGGGAGATGCTTTAAGACCAAGATAACATTAGAAATTTAAAATGTGGAAAATTGATCAAAATATTATAACTCCTGTTTTTCCTTTTTTTTTGTATTTTTTTACTTTTATCACTAACACTAAATTAGAAGCAATTAAGAAACACTCCTGCATCTCAGTAAACGGTTTCATAGGATTACCAATAATATAACAAACTTCATAGGATGTCTTTATTAATGCTGTGATATTACCACTGACAAAACACTTTATTGCTGTTGCAAAGATTATTTTAGAAAGCCTATTTATCACCTCTTGAAAGAGATTTTCGAGAAAAGTGTCATTGAATGATTCGTATTTATTGGGTTTTTTTAAATACAGCATTTTCGTGACCAATCAAACAATTACTGATCCCTGTTAGTTTTTCACTACACAATAGTCAACATCCCAATCGTCTTGAAACTATATATTTTCTTCGAATATTTTTCTCTTGCAAGATATGAAAGAGTTAAAAATTGGCTCCACCCATCAAAATGTCGCCGTTCCACTGTTGTCTGTTATCACTAACTGTAACCGTTCCAAAGAGAAAAAGAATATTAGTTCGTAACCGTACGACACCGACAGCAAAAAGCAAAATTGATATATTTGATTTCTTGACAAAGAATTTCTCACCAAATTTTTAATACAATTTTCTTAAATAAGTAAATTTTTCACCGCAATGGGCCATGGCCGGGCCAATTAACCCCTTCAGGACTTAAGGAAGGAGAAAGAAGCGCTTCCTCAAGCCCGTACTTTCGGAGAGGATACGCATGCGCGGGACCGGTCGAATTTCCCTGCTAAGCCTAATTTCCTTTAAAAATTCATATAACGTTTTATAAACAATCAAATTCGCTAAACCTTACAATTTACTATCATTGATAATATTTGAACATGCAGTACAAAAATTTTCGCTGTATTTAAAAAAAATTTTCGAATTTTAAAGAAAAAGTTTTCATTTTATTAAAAAAAAATTACATACACTTTCAAAAAAATTGACAAAAATTCCATACATTTGCATACGATTACAGAAAATATTAAACCAACTTATTCAAAATATTAACAGAAATCCATTGAGCAATAGATAACGAATCTCTAAATGTCCGACTCTCTCGAAAAATCTAAACACGTACAGTTGTTTATATTCATAAATATCTCGGATCTACTTAAAAAAACACGGAGCCGAAAGTACATATTGAATTTCGAAATTTTATGAAGCATGATTCGAAAAAAAAACGATTTTAACTGCCATCTAAAAATTAATACGTACTTGTACTTGTAAAAATTACACGTACTTGTAAAAATTAATATAAAAACGTTCCTAACTCTGATCACACCGGTGTGATCATGGACCTACGAGGATGGAAAGCTCAATCACATATATGATACGGTGGGCCATGGATCCCATATATGTGATCATGGTCCAGAACGGGTTAAAGAAGAATGAATGTATATGTATATAAGGAGTGTAAATTATTATGACAAGTACTCTAAGGATTATAAATAGAAAAATTTAGAATTTTGAAGAAAACAGACACTGTAAAAACTAAATTTAAGGAATTAGAGCTAAGAGGCTCGAAACCCAAATATCATAACAGATATTCAAATAATATTTTCAAAATGATATTAATACTGATACTGATACTGCTGATATTGTTGGTGAGTGTGTGGTGTTATTCATATAATTCTAAAGATCAAGTTTGTCCTTTTCCTTGGTTTATTGATAACATTCGATAAACTTCAATAAAACAAAACTTAATAATCTGTAAGAAATTAAATAGCCAAGTTACTAAAAATATATATTCGAATAAACAATGGCACTCCTAGAAATGCCAAAGCCAAGATAAAGATTACAAAATATCCGTGATAAACAACAGCACCTAGTAAAGCTGAAATCAAGTTCAAGATTAACACTAAAACAGAATCCGTTACATAGTTTTCGTTGAGATAGATCACGTGTGGTGTGAGCGTGGTGACAGCTACTCTCGACCCACTCAGCGGGCAATATAATTCACAACATCCTGCTCCTAGATGAACCAAAGGGTTGATAACATTTCCATGTATTCAAGCAATTAAATTTTAAAATCAAGTATTTCTTGGCTTCTAGTACAGTTAAATTTTAAAGATACCATAAAAATTTAATACTTAAATATTCTAACAAATTTCAATGCACTAATAAGAAATAACACTTAAACAACAAAATCTCCTGAAATTTGAGAAAAGAAAAAAAATGGTTTCATTATATAAAATTTAAACATTGGCAAGGAAAGTATGTATTATAAATTTTCTAGCTTATTAATAAGTTACTAATCAAGCTACTTATTAATGCTTGAAGTAAGCCGGAATTAAATGAGTAACATATTATTAATAATAAATCAAGACAAAACATTAGAAATTTTCGTATAACAAATACACTTTGAGAAGATATAAAAACATTCAATACACAATTTTCAAGAATCATTCTAGCTAAAGCAACATTAAAGAATAAAACACTAAACTGCATTTGAATCTAAACAAATGCACATTATAAACCAAATGTTTTAAAAAAAATTTACATTAATTAGCATTCAAAATAGCATTATAAAAATTATGTTATTCAAGAATATAAGTATATGAGAACTTTGATATTTACAATGACAACAAATATTATTTATCAGTCCTGGATTATACAATAATTGTACAGGACGTTTAATTTTGTATGCATCGGTCTTGATTTTTGCAAACCCTTACCTTGTCATCTTTACCGGGAAATAATTATATCAAAAAAATTAATTTTTAAAATTTTTGTCTATCTGTCTATTTGTTTCGGCTAATCTCTGAAACGGCTGGACCGATTTTAAAGATTAATTCACCACTGGAAAGCTACATTATCAGGGAGTAACATAGGATATATTTTATCCCCGTATTCGTACGGGAAATACGCAGGAAAAACCATGGAAAGTTGCCTACTCCCCGCCAAGTTGGTGAAATATTATGCATTTTGTCAATACTAGAAATTTTACTAACAATTTTCTCACATTTGTAACAAAAACAGTGTAATTTAACATCTTTACAAAAAGCATTTTTTAAATGTTTTTTTATTTAATGTAAACGTTTATTACGTTACATTTACTAAATATCAAACTCTAACTTTGAGAAATATCACCAAGTTGGCTAAGAAATTCTTTATTTCGACAATCCGAGAAATTTTTTAATACAAATTTTCTCCCACTTTTTAAAGAGAGAAACAACATAAAGTTTTAGCAAATCGCCTAATTTTGAAAGCTCTGTGGTAATATTAAATGACAGTTTCATAAAAAGCTTTGATTTATCGAATATTAAACAGTTTGATTTTTTAAAAAACTAATTCCAAAAAGAGGCCATATTTTGCATAAAATTTATCACTTATACCAGTGCTTCTCAAACTTTCAATACTGGCGCCCCCCTTTTCGATCACAATTTTTATCGCCCCCCCCTTATACATTAATAATGTACTGAATGCAGTAATAATGCATTTAGACGCTAAAGCTACTATACGCGATTTTAATTATAAACCATACAAATTAGTAACATAAGTATTAAATTTTGTATACTACTTTTAAGCAATAAATAAATAAAATAATAGGATAATTATTATGTTATTTTTCCTTTCTCTAATCTTTAAATTGAACATATTGCAAAATGCGGTGGCTGCTCAGAAGACAAAATATAGATATCTGCTAAATATAGAAAAAGAACTCAGAGGATAAATTTCTAATCATAAGCATTTTTCTTATAAAAACTTTGCTTTGCAAGACAAGCCCATGGAAGTCGTTAATACTTATTAAACTTGTTCTTTACTTAGTATTAATTAATTAGTTATAAAATACTCTGTGCAGCACTGATACATTAAAACTATACCGGCTGAAGTGCCCGCTCTTTGCACGAGTTCATTTATAAGAAAATAAAACATTATTGATGTAATAGCTGAATTGTAAGGAGTGCAAAGCTAAATGCTCGACAATGTTTACAAAATTTAAAATGATTTTTTTAAAATGGTTGCTGAAATTATAGTTAGTTTTAAGCGAATGGTAATTTTCAGCCTCACAGAATTAGCATTTATATTTTATGTTAAATAATAAACAATAATATAAAATTCCGATGAAGAATAACTGTATTATTTTAAATATTAAAAGCGAAAAGACTTCAACGTGTTTTAACCCGGGAGCAGGCACGCACTCGATATGGTCGAGCGGGGTTATTGAGTCACCCCAATCCTTTTTTTTTAATAATTATTTTATTGTACACGATACAAATCGTGATTCCAGTGAATAATTTAATTAAGAGAAAGTTTACTCACCTACTTTCAGCGACTTTTCAATTTTTCTTTGTAACAAATAAACAGTTTTGCCAGAATTAACGATTTCGTATTCTGTGCGTCCCGCGCGACCACTTCCGGGTAAAAGGTGTATTCATTATGATTATATGAAATTGTGTAAAACGTTTTTCGCGTTATGCTTCATATGTATAGAAAACTCGTAAAAATAAGTCTTGGCCAAGTAATCCTTCAAAGTGTGTGTGTGTGCTCTCCGTGGTTTTCCAAATATCATAAAAGTCTTTTGCATGCAAAAAAAACCTAACAGATAAATCCATTACTTACAACTTCCCTAAATGAGAAACAAACACATAAAGAGAGGGGTCATAACTAACTGTGCCAATAACTTAGAATGCTAAACAGATTACAGCTATAATGTGCAGTATTTCAAGAATAATTGCAGTGATGAATTTTTTATGTTCCTAAATTTTTTCGATTCTGCGTCTGGAATCTGTTTTTTCTCTGAAAGTTGTATGTTAGGTTTAAACAGAAAGCGTAGTAAAAAAATCTCTCATCATGGGATTACAGCAAATCAAATAAAAGTTTTCTTATTTATTTATAGGATCAAAGATAGCTAATTAGGTAATGAAGAAATTTTTATTTTTGTTGACTTAATATCGCGCGCATGCGCCTATAAATTATATCAGAGTTAAAGTGCATTTTTTATTATGTCTGAAAGTATTTTGTTTTAATTCATTTCAGTAAATAAATTATTTTAAAATCTTTTATTTTCGATATGCTCGCGCCCCCTAGTAGGGTTATCGCGCCCCCCAGGGGGCCGCACCCCACAGTTTGAGAAACACTGAATTATACTGAACCTAGATATTTTATATGGAAATATTACTATGCAGATATATACTGGATATTACTATGGAGGAAGCTATACAATGTCAGTCGCCGAATGAGATGTTAGGGAACTTCGTGCAATACTTATATCACCTTGCGGTCTTCATAATCCTCAAACCCTTTGGAATAAGTACAAATAGTACAAGGCGGAAGATATTTTGCGACGGCTGCAGCAAGTACATGCAGATATGCATTTCAATTAATACATCTACAACGAAATGCTAATATAATAATTGAAAATAAAGTTTTCACAATAATTGGGAAGAAACTACATAGTTTTGGAATAAATAGTCCTTGAGGAGTCGACGGAAATGACTTCGAGATAATGATATTGCTCGAGAATTTGGCTATGATTTCATAGCATTGCAACATCAAGTAACAGAATTAATTCCTCAATTAACTCCAGAACAAAGTCATGTTTTCCATCAAGTTTTACGTAAAATAGAATCCGGCAGTGGTGTACTCTTTTTTTTGTCGATGCCCCAGGAGGAACCATAAAAATGTTTTTGCTAAACTTATTATTAATGTCAGTAAAAAAACCAAGAAGACAGCATTGTGTTCTGTGGCTTCTTCTGGTACAATAGCGACACCAAAGACAAGGGGTCGTACTGCACATTCCGTTTTAAAATTATCGTTGAATCTTGCACGTGAAGATTCCCCCATCTGCAATTTAAGCAAAAATATCTCTCGACAGCCAGGTTGCTTCGACAATGTAATTTTTTAGGGTGGGATGAAAGTACGATGTCTCACACGAAAGCTATAGAATCATTAAGTCGGAATCTTCAGGATTTACGAGAAAGTACAGATATTATGGGAGGAACATTGGTTTTGTTGCCTAGTGATTTCTGACAAACTCTCCCAGTAATCCAGAAGGGTACACCTGCAGATGAAATCAGAGCCCGTATTAAGTCATCAAGATTATGGATGTAAGTACACAAATTCAGTGTGAAATCGAATATGAGAATGCATTTTCCTAATGACTTAGATTCGGAAAATTATGCAGAGATGCATTTGAAAATCGGTGATGGATGTTAAGACGCAGATGTGCTGGAGGTTATATTTTACTTTCCGGAGAATTTTGTATTTTATTATAAAATGATGTATATTTTATAGCTCAAATTTACCCGGGCATGCAACAAAATTTAAATTGTAATCAGTTGTTGTACGCGAGATCAATATTAGTAGCTAAAAATGACATCGTGAATAAAATCAACACTGACAATTTACACAACATGCGAGGAAAATGAAGGAATAATTATCAATGAATACAATCATGGATACAGAACAAAGTACTTCATATCCCACGGAGTTCTTAAATTCACTTGAACTTCCGGTTGTACCCTCACATAAACTTCAATTAAAACTAAATTTACCAATTATGCTTCTGTAAAATCTTGATGCTCCTCGACTATAACGAAACAAGACTTTGGATCACAAAAGTGATGCAGAATATATAAAGTGTCACTATTTTAACAGGTGTCATGAAAAGAAAAAGTATTATCATACCTCGAAATTGAATCATCCCCACTGATTAACCGTTTCAATTCAAACGAGTTCAATTTCCAATCAAAATCAGTTTTACTGTTGGGGTAACATTGGGGGTAATAGGGCAAACATTGCAGATAGAAGGGGTGCATTTGTAAAATCCATGCTTTTCCCATAGCCAACTATATGTAGCCTGTTTGCGTGTGTCCAATGCTCGAAATCTTCACATATTTGCACCTGATGGAAGAGCATATAATATAGTACACAGTAGCATCTTAGAATAATATTCTGTTTTAAGCTTTTTAAAGAGGAATTATACCTTAAACGTAGATACTTTCAACTTTTAAAATATTAACAGTTTAAGTTATTGAAGTTTTGTTGTTAATTATTATAATAAAAAGTATTTTCAATTTCTTAAACTAAGATCAATTTTAGAATTTTTAAATTTTAACTCTCGCAGTCAAGCAATAAAAAATTATCACATTACTTTATTTATTTTCTAATGATAACGATTATGACTCTGAAAGTTACTGAAAGACATCAATTTTTTTTGAGCCCTAAAGTGTGATGTGCAAATACAATGTGAATAACAAACTCACCAATTTGAAAAATATCGAAATATTGCGCACTCACTTCACAACTACAACTTTATATTCACAAATACTAATATGAGACTACGAATTCCGGGCGTGTGCACTATAGCTCTAAGCTGTAATGGGATAGATTTGGTCAGCCTCTTTGGATGATTCGAATATTTTATCATTTCTCCTGATTGTACAATGAAACTTTGTATTCTCAGTTTAATTAATTTCACCCGTAAGGGAGACATAAAAACAAAAACGCATACTATTTTGCTATGTTGGCAATTCCTGAATAGATAGTAGAGACAATTTAAAAAATTTCTAGTAAATACAGAAAAAACGGTATCTAAACTTGTGAATACTAGTATTACAAAATTGTACAAATGTCTCAAAATACCAGTATTCGGTATTCCAGTATTCCGCTATTGCAAACCCTATATACACCACGTTCTTGAGGTAACCCCAAAAGGAAAAAAAAGATATCCCATCACTTAGGAAACTAAATTTGTATCATTTTCAGAACGCGTGAGCTACCGTTCACAAAACGGAGTTCCTTTGTCTGGATCGTTTTCGTTCAGTGTGTATAACACTATGCCACGTAAATTTTTCAATTTGCTCTTTGCAAAATACGACCTAAGCAAGCCCTACTGACGCCTGCTTCACATGCACATTGGGAAGTCAGTTTTTGGGGTGACTGGGCGAATGATTCTGACTCTGCAACAAAAGAAGGTTCGATTGTTGATGTGTGTGGCCAACCTGATCGTCCCATATGCATACCCTTTATCTTTCCATCAGTTTCCAACATACCGCGAAGGACAACAATGTTTTAGTGCAGTGCTTCTCAAACTGTGGGGAGCGCCCCCTCAGGGGGACGCGATAACCCTTCGAGGGGGGCGCGAGCATCTTGAAAATATAAAAGGCTTAAAAAATTATTTTTTGGAATGAATTAAAACAAAATGCTTTCTGACAAAATAAAAAATACACATTTTTTTACACTGATATAAATTATATATATCATCTGGTTTTCCACTTTCAAAAGATTCCACTTCAAACGCTCATTAGCTATCTTTGATCCCAAAACCAAATAAAAAAAGATGTTTTGTTTGCTTTGCTGTAATCCCGCGATGAAATTTTTTTTTTTTTTTTTTTTTATTACGTTTCTTGTAACCTCTAGAATAGTACTTTTGATTATCATCTCTTTGACCTTCAAACTTACTGGGGTATGCTTAACTCCGTGTACTTTTCTTTTGGGAAAGTTGTAAATAATATTTTTCTGTTGCTTTTCCCCCCATGTAAATGAGTTTTATGATGTATGGATAAGCATATTGAGCACTTTGAAGGATTTAATTGGCCAAGATGTATTTTATGAGTAATCTGAAATTGCATTATAAAAAACGTTTTACACAATTATTTTTTTATAACTGCGATGTTTTTGTATCGAATACATTTTTTTCATGGGAGCAGTCGCATGAGGCGCTGAATCACTCCAAATTCTGGTAAAACTGTTTATTCGTTAACAGTTTCTTGACAGTATCCTCCGATATGACAGTCTTCATGGAAACTAAAATGAATTTGTCACATTTATGCCTCTTTTTTGAGAGTGACAAACGGTTTTTTACAATCAAGGTACTTGTTTTGATCGAGTTCTCTTCACGACCACTTTTGTTCAGAAATATTTTCTATGAATATGCTATACTTTCCCCTACGATTAACTTTGTGGTTTTAATTGCTGGTTGTACAATTTATTATGGTTTATAAATGTATATGAGCATAATATAAAAAAATGGGCATCTGTGATCTCTCTATTGAAGGAAGATGAAACTGATCAAGCAATTGAAGAACCTGATGAAATAATGCATATTAATCGTGATAGCGAAAGTAAATATGACAAAAGTGATAGACATGAAACGTTTGAGTTGAATTGTAATTTTCAAATGCTGCCTAAAGAACTCTATCAAGAAAATTAAGATATCAAGAAAACTAAGAAGCCATAAATGTAACACTTCGCCTTGTCAAAAAGACACAAGCAAGAAAAGGTTACACATGCTATTTGTAGATCATCAAAGAATTGAACAATTACAATAACGTGAGCAAAATATGACAGTTTTGATTGCAAATAACGTTCTTGTATTGTTAGTGAAAAGTGTCTGTGATTTATGTTCTTTATTAAGGTCACGCACATTTGGAACGGTTTCTTTAGTTTTATTATTGATTTTTCTCAAATCATCAAAGAAAAATTAAAAAGTCCTTTAAAGTAGGTAAGTATATTTTCTCTTAGTTAAATTATTCACTGCAATTGTGATTTTTATCGAGCACAGAAAAAATAATTATAAAAAAAAAAGGATTGGGTGACTTGGTAAAGTGATCGCGCTACCATTAACGTTAGTGTGGAGTGGGCGCCTGCTTCCGGGTTAAAACATTTTGAAGGTGTTTTGCTTTAAATGTTAAAAATAACACAATTATTCTTCATTGGAATTTTTCATTCGTTTTCCTTATTTAATATTAATTCTAAATGCTAATTCTGTGAGGCTTAAAATTACAGTTCGTTTTAAACTATTTATAATAGGAGCATTCATTTAAAAAATTATTTTATATTTCTGTATGCATTGTTGTGCACTTAGTTTTACTCTTCTTACAATTAAGCTATTATATCAAGAATAATGTATTATTTTTTAAAAAAATAATCGCAGAACGGGTACTTTAGCCAGTGTACTTATAAATGTATCAGTACTGCACAATGTATTTTATAACTAATTTATTAATACTAATTTAAGAGCAAGTTTAATTATTATTAGTGACTTCCATGGGCTTGTCTTGCAGAGCAAAGGTTTTCAAATGAAGGCTTAATATTATAAATTGACACTCTGAGTTCTTTTTCTATATTTAGCTGAGATCTCTATATTTTGTCTTCAAAGCAGCCACCGCAGAAAATCCGGTTTCACAAAGGTACGATGTTGAAAACGGTAAAAGTATATGAAATGCTTTTGTTTTCAGTTCAGAAAATTCATCATCTACTTCTGCCCAAAATTGAAAGAGAGTTTTATTACAAAATTGTCTTTTAATTTCGCCACTAGATGTGAAATCTACGAAACTTTCTTCTTTGGTAGTTGAGAGCCCTTCTGGGTTATTTTGAAATGGATCTCTAATCCAATCGTAACTTGCTATCAAGTTGTCCTCAGCAAAAAAATATTTTTCAAAATTTTTTGCTAACATAGCTAAATGATATTCAATAGATTTATAAACAACTTCCACATGTTGTTCTTCAATTTTGTAAGTTTTTACACATTTATCCGCATTTTCAAACATTTCTAGGTTTTTTTGCTTTAAATTTCGGCTCCATAATTCTAATTTTCTACAAAAAACATTAATTTTATCACTCGTGTCAAACATATGTACATTTGATCCTTGAAGTTGAAGATTCAATATATTTAATTTCTCAAATATATCGACTAAGTAGCTCAACTTCATCAAAAATAAACCATCTCGAAATTTCTCAGCTTCCGGTAGGTTTTCCTCTTCTAGAAAAATGGTAATTTCATTTCTTAATTCATAAACACGTTGTAAAAATTTCCCGCGTGATAACCATCTTGCTTCACAATAAAATAGCAACGATGAATGCACTGCGCCCATGTCTTTGCAAAGTCCAGAAAAGATTCTTGATTTTAGGGGTCTCATTTTTATGTAATTTACTACAGTCACAACTGTCATTAGCACAATATTCAGGCCAGGACTAATTTATTTGGAAGCCAGAGCTTCTCTGTAGATCATACAATGTGTCCAGATGCACAGTGGAGATTTTTGTTTCACAAGTGCTTGTATGCTTTTAAATCTTCCTGACATTGTACGAGCACCATCGGTGCATATTCCAACACAATTTTTCCACTCTATATTTGCCTCGTTTATAAAATTATTTAAAATATCAAATAATGCTATTGCTGTTGCTTTAAGTTTTATTGGTTTACAAAAAAGTAGTTCTTCTACCGCTGACATACCATCCCAAAATCGAACATACGCAATGAAATGAGCATCTTTATTGCTATCTGTTGCCTCGTCAAGCTGAATTGAAAACAATTTATCACGCAACTTACCGAAAAGCTGTTGCTCTACATCTTCAGCGATATCATCAATTCGACGGGAAACAGTATCATTTGATAGGGGTATGGACTGCAACTCTTTGGCAAAATTGTCTCCAAACATAGTTTCTACAATTTTAATTGCTGCAGGCAAAATAAGCTCTTCGGCAATAGTGTGAGGCTTTTTACATCTCGCTATTTTATATGATACTTTGTAAGAAGTAAGTAAAGCTTTTTCATTCACTGACAAAGTTTTTTTAAAAAATGTTTTATGTTTTCCATATGATTTTAATTTTGATTCAAAGAACTCTCGAGGTTTGTTAATGTACTCACCATGAAGCGTTTCGAAATGTCTTTTAAGTTTATTAGGTTTCATACTGTCTGCTGCCAATATTTTTGAGCAAATAACACACAGGGGCTTTTCTTCTCCATTTACTTCAGTAATGGTAAATCCAAAATTCAAGTATTCTTGAGAATATTTCCTTGATTTAATTTTCGGAACTATGCTCGTCTGTGCACTTGTTGATGCTTTATTATCGTCGAATGTTCGCTTACGACTTAAACATTTATCCATGATTTTTTTTGTTCCAATTTTCTGCAGTAATACTTAATAGTGTGAATTACAAGTAACGCGCAAATTATAAAATGTACATTTAAGATAGATTTGGTAGCTATAGAAGCATCGAATGGACCAAGACTGATTGGAATTGTACGAGGTACAGCATTATTACATGTTTTGCGCAGACGTCCGATAGTTTGGCCATAGACTCGCAGACGCTCGCGAGAATGCCAGATGTGATGGATATGAGAGAGCGCAACATAAAGTAGACTATTTTTCAATTTCTACTATAAGTTCACTCTCTCATATATATCTTGTTCAAATTTTCAATCGTTTTGATAAAATACTTTCTATTCATTCATTCAAGTTCAAATACATTTTTTAAAACTTGTAGTGGGTGACACTTCATGTTAATACAGTTCTTTCAAATTTTAATTCATTAATTAAATTTAAAAAATGAATAAATAGTAACAAACAAAAATTATAGTCCAAAAGCATTTATAGAAAGGAAAACTTTTTGTGCTGTCCCCTGTAACGCAATGGATAGCGCGCTGGGCTTCTAATCTGAAGGACGGTAGTTCGAATTCCATCCGAGATGGCTTAATTTCTAAGAATGTGTGTGATTTCTTCTTTACTTTACTCTTTTCTTACACTAATTAAATTTAATTAATGAATAAATAGTAACGAAAAAAGAATATTCCAATACCCCATATATAGAAAAAAAAAGGAAAAATTGCAAGGAAAATCGCTTTCTCTTTTGTCGCTTAACATTGTGATTCTGTCATATGTATTGCATATTTGTATTAATTGAAACTATTTAATAGAAAGTAACTAAAATAAGTTTTTCTTTGTTGGCCTAAGTAGGAATTGATTTAAAATTTATTTTTTATATTACTTGTTCTAATGACATTTGTACTTTTTGAAATGCATGATGGACGAAATAAATTTTTAATTAAATGTCATTTTGCAATCTGTCCCAATTTAAAAAATGAGAAAGGAAAAATAACATAACATTATAATTATTACTTAAAAGTAATTTGTTTAAAACATATATTATATAAAAGTAACGTATACAAAATTTAATACTCAAAGTGCATTATTATTGCATTCAATACATTATTATTGAGGGGGGCGATGAAAATTATGATTAAAAATTGGGTCGCCAGTAGTGAAAGTTTGAGAAACACTGTCTTACTTACTTAATTTATTTATTTTGCAAAAAAGTAGTATACAAACTGTAATACTTATGCTATTAATTTGTATGGTTTATAATTAAGATCGCGTATAGTAGCTTTAGCGTCAAAGTGCATTATTATTACATTCAGTACATTATTAATGTATAAGGGGGGCGCGATAAAAATTGTGATTGAAAAGGGGGCGCCAGTATTGAAAGTTTGAGAAGCACTGTTTTAGTGGATTGGTGGTTCATTTCTTAATTGTTGCCTCTAATGTCGTCACACTTCACTGATATTTTCGAACTTCCAATACCATTTCGAAATCTTTTTTCTCTGCTCGAAAGATAGATGTACATGCGCCGTGGTCTCACTTTCCTTACTAAGTGACATTGGTCGCTGAACTGCTATTAAACACGTCGAAACACAACTACCCACTGTTAATAAGATATCTTACAATTCAACTCTACAGTTAATCTGATTTCCAATATATGGCATTATTATATTACCCAGACTTAAGGACTGTACACATTTTTTGATATCGAATGTCCAGCAGAGGATTTTTCTTACGCCTTTTTACTCCTCCTTAGAATAACAACATGCATTCATCAGTATATCTTATCAAATGGATAACATATTTTACTTTTTTAAAGGTTTATTTACAAAATTTAATGTTAAATTGCAGTTGCACAAGGTAATAGTAACACAAGTTTTAAAACAAGGACCATCATTTCATCGTTTCTTGCCAGAACTAAGCCTAAGGAGTATACTATTGAAAGTTGCTCATTTTCCCAGTTGGCTACAGAAAATTTGATAGGAAAATGGTGTTTTAAACTACGTTCAACATTTAGATGCTCTTTATTTGGGTTCTGAAACTAAGATTGAGAATACTTTATAAAAGCTTCTGAATGTTTTTCCTAGTGAGAAGAAGTTTCAGCAAGGTTGCCAATCACCAAAAAAAAATGTAAAAACTGGACACTACTAACCAATGAGATTTAGAGTTAAACCTGATGCCAGATGTTTAAAATTAGTTATTGAAGCACCAGACTCCTTCCGCCCATAATAAACATTTGTTTGTTGATCAGTTATTTTATGCATTGACTAAATTTTAATTTAATTAACATGAGTATCTACAATTTTAATCGCTGTACTTCACTACAGTTAGAAATATAAATCTTCTAAAGCAAGTACCACTATACCAGCTGTCAAAAAGACATTTAAGTTGATAAATTTGTAAAAATTCAATATTAAGTAAGCAGAGCTCTACCCAAATCCAAAAAAACAAGACGGGGGGGAGGAGTCTATCCAAAACCGAAATACAGGGCGAGAGGTATACGAGATAAAAAAAAGTTTCGGAACCTCTGCTATGCATGCGCGGAACGACGTGCGTAAGGACAAAAGCGAAGCTCCTACAAGTTATAAAATTTTCCGTCAATGTGCATTGTGTATCAGCAACCCCCCTTTATCTATCAAGGAGGTTAAACTTTAAACGGGAGGGAGAGAGAAACGGGTTTGCTAGAGTATATTCACATAATACATATATCATTAATCTTTATAACTACTTAAAAAAGTATTCATATTACTGGGTTGTTAGTTATATTACTTTTTCAATTTCTACTTTTAGCTTCTCTCTCTATATATATTTATTTATATATTTATCCAGTTCAAATTTTCAATCGTTAATAAAATACTTTCTATTCATCCAATCAAGTTCAAATAATTTTTTTAAAACTGGTAGTGAATGGCACTTGATGTTAATACAGTTTTTTCAAATATTAATTTATTTATTTTAATTTAATTAATTATCGGGTTTTGACGCCCTTTTAGGTTTTTCTCTATTGTTGTAACAATGTAACTGTTAAAACAAAGACAAAAGGGGGCGTCGAAAACCTGTTTTTCAGCTAAACCGGGTGTGCATTGTTACAACAATGCAGACAAAAATCGTCTTTTTTCAATTCCTACTATTAGTTCACTCTCTCCCTATACATATTTATATATATATATATCCTATTCCAATTTTCATAATACTTTATATTCATTAATAAATACTTTTAAATAATAATTAATTCATTCATTCATAATTTCTGTTATTAATTAATTCATTCATCAATAAAATACTTTCTATTCATCCATTCAAAGTAGGAATTGTCTTAAAAACTTTTTTTATATTACTTGTTCACTTCTTTCCAGTTTTTTAAAATTATATCTGTAAAATAATATCTATGTTTTGGTGCAAATCTGTGAAAAGTGTTGACCAGCCGCCCATCTAGTATAGTGGTTAGTGCCGTTGACTGCTGTATCGTTGGATCTGGGTCCGAATCCCGGAGAAGACATGAATGTATATGTAAATGTTTTCTTTGTGATGTCAGATCAAATATAGAGTAAAAAATCGACATTAAAAATGAAAATAGTTCTGGTATGGTAATTAGTCATTTAACTAGGCTATTGAAATTCTTGAATCAATGTATTAACCTAATAAGTTAACTCCTTTTGAGCTAGTAACACAGAAGACAAATTTGTTTGGTGTTGACCAGAAAAAAAAACCACTTCTTGATCATAAAATTTATTTATTAGTATATCTTAAAAAACGTCTAACATTCAAATAAATTTAGAACAAAGTTAGAAAAATTAACAGGAATAAATATTTGAAATTTACAGTAGAATATTACTCATTTCTTAATAATCGACCGGAATTATTTGGTCCTTATACTATTATAAAACATAGAGGAATGATATACATATATATTTATACATTGTTACATATTTTAATATACAAGTGTTACATTTGCATTATAAAATAATTTTAAACATATTTTCATCATTATGTATTATACAAGTAATTTAAAAAATATTTATATGGTAATTATAAAATATATATTCTATTCATAACATATATTGCATTAAAAATACCTTTACAAATTTTTCACACGCAATCATTGTGCAATTTTTGTAGCTCAATTTTTATAATTAGTTTACGGACGAAATTTCCCATTGACCCAAATCTGGAAATAATTATTTCATCGTACAAAAAGAAACCTGAAACTACGGTGGAACGCAAAAAGCTAACGGACTTCTACAATCAAAATACACTTCTTAGTCTAACAAGGAAACAAAGCATCTTTTATTCGATTACGTAAACAATTGTAGAGAATGTCTTGTATAATGGTTTAAATACTAATTCTTTTTTAAATCAATATAATTATAGAGTGAGTGTTGCGAAAGAGCAGTTGTCCATTTTCAGCCTCATACGAGACTGGTATAGTTACAGAGCAGCAGAATGTGTAATCAGTGTTAATAACTTGAAGGCATTTAGTAACCTTCATCCATCTCTTTTACACGTCAAGTCATGCCAGATCGGTTCTCCTTCATTTAAGTCTTTAGTTGACTGGGGTAGTATTTTAAATGCAGTTAATTATATCGTATAAATTATAGCATTAGCCAATAAATAGTGAAAAGACAGAATCGTTCACCAATTACACTATTAACCCGAAAGACTTTCGAATATTCCATAAATATTGGTCATCCACTGCTCTTTTTTATGGTGGGGTACATGCAATCAGGAAAATGTTGATTCCATATTCTTTCTTCCGAACACGTTATGTATTTACTCCCCAAAATAACTCCCTGTCCGCATTTCAAAAAGCAATTCTCTCCCAATTTCTTAGAGGAGCATTTTTCTTCTAATATCAGAGCTGGAAAAGGACAAACTATCATTTTTTCACTTATTGCCGGCGTACTCCACTTCAGGTTATTTTTGACAGATAATCGGATAGGCAAAAGACCCAGTGTATTTGCAATTAAGTAAGCAATAATCAAGTTTCCTCGTCGAGGAGCAGCTCGTCCTCGGTTCAAAGTTTTCATTTAAACCTGGAATGGGGCAGGTACAGTCGGGAATCTCCCCTTCTAAGCACTTTATGTATTTATTTCCCATAGTATTCCCTCTCACTCACTGCATTTCAACAAGCATTGTTCTCCCACTTCCACTTTCCATGTGATTTAGAGTTTTCATAAAGTACCAGGTAAACAGAAAGTAACGGATCATTACAGATGTGAGGAGCACAATACAGCAGAGAAGTTCATTTTCTATTTTCTTTGCATATTAAAAATTATGTATCATCTCCTTTAGTAAATTTGCATTTCATCTGGCATAGTTGACATATACACACACATTACAGGGTGCGGCAAAAAAACTCGGACAAATTTTTTTTCTCCTAGAATAGTAAACGAATTTCCTTTTAATTGGTGTTTTCATGTTTCTTTATCTACCACTTTAACAATAAAATATTTTTTAATATATTTCTTAGTTTGTGCTTTGATTTATGTGTAATTGATAATGTTGAGCAAAAGGTCTGCTATTTTAGAGTTGTTTCAGCAAGGGAAACGACAGTGTGAAATCGTTCGTTTGCTTGATATACCTTGACAAACTGTATATAAGGCAATACGCCGTTTCAAAGCGCATGACAACGATGATAGACGTCCAGGAAGTGGGCGAAAACGCACTCTAAACACTTCAAGGAATCGTAAGGCCATAGAAAAGCTAGTCCAGAGAAATCCGAAGGTTTCCATTTGACAGATAGCTCGTGATATAGGAATAAGTGAAAGGTCGGTGGCGCAAATAGCAAAAACGGAGATTAGACTGAAGCCTTACAAGTTGCGAAAAGTTCAGCTTCTCAATGAAAAAAACAAACTCCTAGGGCTCCGAAGATGCCGAAAATTTTTGAGACGGGTCGCAAGTCAGCGCTCAAAGAGATTCCTCTTCACTAATGAAAAGCTCTTTACAGTTCAACACGTTCAAAACTTCTAAAACGATAGAATCTGGTCTGCGGACGCTCCAAGCACCTCGGCAATTGTGGAACATTGCCAATATCCGAGATCCAAATTCGGTCTTGGTCTTGCGCAAGTTGGAAAATACCTTTGGGTTTTGTGGAAGTAGGCGTTAAAATCAATTGAAAATTGTTCCGGAGGGACATTCTTGAAACTGTTGTACATCTGTGGGCCCAAAGGTGTTTCGGAAACGCCATTTGGATGTTTCAACAAGACTCTGTAACAGCTCACAAGGCCGAAAAGACACAAGAAGTGTGCAAGGCAAATTTTCCAAACTTAATAGCATCTGCAGAATGGTCACCCTACTAACCGGATCTCAATCCCATGGATTACAATATCTGGTGCATTTGAGTGTCCAGTGCCTGTTCTAAACCGCAGAAAACTTTGGACTCTCTAAAGAAATAGCTTCTGTGGGAATGGAATATATTAAAGGTTGAAGCCCATTGTTGAAAATTTCTGCAAGCGTTGGTGCCTCTGCATTGCTGAAAACGGCGGAAACTTTGAAACCAATTAAATTTATTTGTTTGTACGAGTAAACTCGTATTATAATTTGTTAAATGCTTTATAATCTCTTTTTTTATCAAAAGCTACTCAATCTTTCGGTTTAAAAAGCACCAAAGTCTCTTCATTTATGTTTTGGGTGACCCCTTCTAGGGAATCCAACAAACAAATTACATATCTTCCGGGGTAACTCCACCTCCGGTTAACTTGACAGGTAATATTGGAGAATCCTTTTCTATAGTACGGGAATTTGACTAAGCGTACATCAAATACCCTCCTAATAGAGCATTTAAGGTCCACTTGATAGATATCGTCCTCATAAAATGGAAAGGGGCATGTACAGTCGGGCAAAGTGCTCCAAATTCTCCCTTTTAAACACTTTATGTATCTATCCCCGATCAAACTCCCTCCTCTTGTGCATTCCAAAATGCACCATTCTCCCACTTCTTTGATTCACAATTTCCAGTAAGTCCTAGGTAAACAGGAAATGACGGAGTACTACAGGTATCAGGACCCAGTTCCCTGTAATCCGGTATGTTGATGATACTCTGTCTAAGGATAGGTGTTTAGGCCCCTAAATAAGGCCCACATCTTTCGGGCACACTCCACATCCGGTTTTTTTGACACGTAACATTGAAGACTCTCGATTTGAGGTACTTGCATCTAACTGAGCATACATCAAATTCCTTCAGTTTGCAGTTAGGGTCCGGTTCATAGTTTTCATCATCGAAAAATGGAACGGGGCAAGTGCAGTCGGGCAAAGTGCTCCAAATTCTCCCTTCTAAACACTGTATGTAATCATTCCCGATCATATTCCCTTTAGTGCTGCAAGTCAAAAAGCAACGTTCTCCCACTTTTAAAGTTCTTTTTGGAAAACATTTTCGATAAAGGTAAACAGGAAAAGACGGAACATCACAGATGTCAACACCACAAGGCGGTAGAGGTGCCCATTCTGCATTTGAACGGCAAAATAACTTCTCATTATAATTCCTATATTTGCATTTTATGTTGCAATCTTCATTAATCAATATAGAAGAACAATTGCCTATAGTTTCAATATCATCTGGCAGATTTGGATGAGGGCACGTACAGCTTTGAAAACGGCTCCAAATTCCCCCTCTTAAACACGTTAGATCCCGGATCAAACTCCCTCCTCTTCTGCATTCCAACATGCACTGCTCTCCCACTTTCTTATGTCTACAATTATCAGCGAATTTTAGGTAAAAAGGAAGTAAAGGAAGACTACAGGTATCAGGACCCGGTTCCCTGTAATCCGGTATGTTGATGGTACCCTGTCTAATGATGGGTGTTTTGGCCCCTAAATAATGCCCACATTTTTCGGGCACACTCCACATCCGGTTTTTTTGACACGTAACATTGAAGACTTTCAATCTGAGGTACTTGCATCTAACAGAGCATACATCAAATTCCTTCATTCTGCAGTTAGGGTCCGGTTCATAGTTTTCATCGAAATATGGAACGGGGCACGAACAATCTGGAAAACGGCTCCAAATTCCCTCTTGAAGACACTGTATGTAATTATACCATTGGACCATCTTCCCTCCACTTCTGCAATCCAATATGCAACGTGCTCCCACATTTTTTTGTGTACATTTTCCGGAAAGGTAAACAGGAAGTAACGGAGTACTACAGGTATCAGGACCCTGAGTAGAGGTCATGTAGATGTTACCCTGTCTAATGACGGATCCTCTGGCACTTAAATAAGACCTTGGACATATTTCGAGAAAACTCCACTTCCGGTTTATTTGACACGTAATATTGAAGACTTTCGCTCTCTGGAACACGCATTTAATTGAGCATACATCAGATGGGTATCTCATGTGGCAGTTAGAAGTATAAATATACCCTTTATCTAAAGATGGAAAGGGGCACGTGCAGTCGGGTAAAGTGCTCCAAATCCCCCCTTCTAAACACTCTATGTAATCATTCGGGAGTATTTTCCCTCCACTTCTGCATTCCAATATGCAACGTGCTCTCACATTTTTTTGTGTACATTTTCCAGAAATGTAAACAGGAAGTAACGGAGTACTACAGGAGACAGAACCTGGTTCCTTGTAATCCTGTCTATACATATGTCCAGGAGTAGAGGTTATGTAGATGTTACTCTGTCTAATGCCGGATTCTTTGGCACTTAAAGAAGAACTTGGACATATTTCGGGAGAACTCCACTTCCGGTTTATTTGACACGTAATATTGAAGACTTTAGATCTCTGAAACACACATTTAATTGAGCATACATCAAATGCCTTTATCATGCGGCAGTTAGAAATACAAATATACCCTTTATCTAAATTTGGAACGGGGCACGTGCAGTCAGGCAAAATGCTCCAAATCCTCCCTTCTAAACACTGTATGTAATCATTCCCGATTATATTCCCTCCACTTCTGCAATCCAACATGCAACGAGCTCCAACATTCTTTGATACACATTTACCAGAAAGGTAAACAGGAAGTAACGGAACATCACAGGTGTCAAGACCGCAATAAGGTAGAGTGGTCCAATCTCTATTTTCACTGCATGTTAAAATATCAGTATAATTTCTTGATTTGCATTTTATCTCGCAATTTTCATTAACTAATTTAAAAGAACAATTGCCTATATTTTGAAATTGATCTGGCACATTTGGAAGAGGGCACGTACAGTCGGGTGGTGAACTCCATTTTAAGTTTTCTAAACATATTAATCTTTTTTCCCCATTTAAGGTACCAATGACTTTTCCTCCATGTTTGCAGCTGATTTCACAATGTTCTGCTATTTTTTTAGAAGAGCAGTTACCCTTAACCTCTAAGTAATCAGGGACATTGGGTGGTGGACATATCTTGGGGATACATTTGGGCAGGATGCCCCATTTCGTATTTTTTTGACACAATAAAAAGGCATCTCCGAAAAGCTTCAATTGCTTTTTGCATTCTACAAAACAATGCTCATCTGGTCTTTTGGAGTTACAATTGTTTAATACAAGATCGTCCGGAGGATTTGGAGCACGGCATGTGCAGTGAGGCAAAGAGCTCCATACACCTGTGTATTCACACTTGATTTTAGCATCTCCGATTAACTGGCCACCTTCTCTACATGTAACAAAGCATTCGTCTTGATAAAACTTTCCAGAACATTTTCCGTTTGCTTTCAAAAATGAGCTGCTCAGGTCAGGCTCTGGACAGGATACTTTTCGGCAGGTAGGAAACGATCCCCATTTTCCATTATTCTGACATGTAGTGTAGTTAAACCCTGCGATATCGTAGCCAGTTTTACAACGGAGAAAGCACTTTCCTTTTTTGGTATAGAATCACATATTGTTATGAGTTGAATGGGTTCGAAAACAATCGGATTTGCACACGTACAGTCGGGTAGTGAACTCCAGTTTAAGCTTTCTAAACATCTTAATGTATTTCTTCCGCTTGAGGTACCAATGACTTTTCCTCCATGTTTGCAGCTGACTTCACAATATTCTGCTATTTTTTTAGAAGAGCAGTTATCCTTAACCTCTAAGTATTCAGGGATATTGGGTGGTGGACATATCTTGGGCATACATTTGGGCAGGATGCCCCATTTCGTATTTTTTTGACACAATAAAAAGGCATCTCCGAAAAGCTTCAAGTGCATTTTGCATTCTACAAAACAATGCTCATCTGGTCTTTTGGAGTTACAATTGTTTAATACAAGATCGTCCGAAGGATTTGGAGCAGGGCATGTGCAGTGAGGCAAAGAGCTCCATACACCTGTGTATTCACACTTGATTTTAGCATCTCCGATTAACTGGCCACCTTCTCTACATGTAACAAAGCATTCGTCTTGATAAAACTTTCCAGAACATTTTCCGTTTGCTTTCAAAAATGAGCTGCTCAGGTCAGGCTCTGGGCAGGATACTTTTCGGCAGGTAGGAAACGATCCCCATTTTCCATTATTCTGACATGTAGTGTAGTTAAACCCTGCGATATCGTAGCCAGTTTTACAACGGAGAAAGCACTTTCCCTTTTTTGGTATAGAATCACATATTGTTATGAGTTGAATGGGTTCGAAAACAATCGGATTTGCACACGTACAGTCGGGTAGTGAACTCCAGTTTAAGCTTTCTAAACATCTTAATGTATTTCTTCCGCTTGAGGTACCAATGACTTTTCCTCCATGTTTGCAGCTGACTTCACAATATTCTGCTATTTTTTAGAAGAGCAGTTATCCTTAACCTCTAAGTATTCAGGGATATTGGGTGGTGGACATATCTTGGGCATACATTTGGGCAGGATGCCCCATTTCGTATTTTTTTGACACAATAAAAAGGCATCTCCGAAAAGCTTCAAGTGCTTTTTGCATTCTACAAAACAATGCTCATCTGGTCTTTTGGAGTTACAATTGTTTAATACAAGATCGTCCGGAGGATTTGGAGCACGGCATGTGCAGTGAGGCAAAGAGCTCCATACACCTGTGTATTCACACTTGATTTTAGCATCTCCGATTAACTGGCCACCTTCTCTACATGTAACAAAGCATTCGTCTTGATAAAACTTTCCAGAACATTTTCCGTTTGCTTTCAAAAATGAGCTGCTCAGGTCAGGATCTGGACAGGATACTTTTCGGCAGGTAGGAAACGATCCCCATTTTCCATTATTCTGGCATGTAGTGTAGTTAAACCCTGCGATATCGTAGCCAGTTTTACAACGGAGAAAGCACTTTCCCTTTTTTGGTATAGAATCACATATTGTTATGAGTTGAATGGGTTCGAAAACAATCGGATTTGCACACGTACAGTCGGGTAGTGAACTCCAGTTTAAGCTTTCTAAACATCTTAATGTATTTCTTCCGCTTGAGGTACCAATGACTTTTCCTCCATGTTTGCAGCTGACTTCACAATATTCTGCTATTTTTTAGAAGAGCAGTTATCCTTAACCTCTAAGTATTCAGGGATATTGGGTGGTGGACATATCTTGGGCATACATTTGGGCAGGATGCCCCATTTCGTATTTTTTTGACACAATAAAAAGGCATCTCCGAAAAGCTTCAAGTGCTTTTTGCATTCTACAAAACAATGCTCATCTGGTCTTTTGGAGTTACAATTGTTTAATACAAGATCGTCCGAAGGATTTGGAGCAGGGCATGTGCAGTGAGGCAAAGAGCTCCATACACCTGTGTATTCACACTTGATTTTAGCATCTCCGATTAACTGGCCACCTTCTCTACATGTAACAAAGCATTCGTCTTGATAAAACTTTCCAGAACATTTTCCGTTTGCTTTCAAAAATGAGCTGCTCAGGTCAGGCTCTGGGCAGGATACTTTTCGGCAGGTAGGAAACGATCCCCATTTTCCATTATTCTGACATGTAGTGTAGTTAAACCCTGCGATATCGTAGCCAGTTTTACAACGGAGAAAGCACTTTCCCTTTTTTGGTATAGAATCACATATTGTTATGAGTTGAATGGGTTCGAAAACAATCGGATTTGCACACGTACAGTCGGGTAGTGAACTCCAGTTTAAGCTTTCTAAGCATCTTAATGTATTTCTTCCGCTTGAGGTACCAATGACTTTTCCTCCATGTTTGCAGCTGACTTCACAATATTCTGCTATTTTTTTAGAAGAGCAGTTATCCTTAACCTCTAAGTATTCAGGGATATTGGGTGGTGGACATATCTTGGGCATACATTTGGGCAGGATGCCCCATTTCGTATTTTTTGACACAAAAAAAGGCATCTCCGAAAAGCTTCAAGTGCTTTTTGCATTCTACAAAACAATGCTCATCTGGTCTTTTGGAGTTACAATTGTTTAATACAAGATCGTCCGGAGGATTTGGAGCACGGCATGTGCAGTGAGGCAAAGAGCTCCATACACCTGTGTATTCACACTTGATTTTAGCATCTCCGATTAACTGGCCACCTTCTCTACATGTAACAAAGCATTCGTCTTGATAAAACTTTCCAGAACATTTTCCGTTTGCTTTCAAAAATGAGCTGCTCAGGTCAGGCTCTGGACAGGATACTTTTCGGCAGGTAGGAAACGATCCCCATTTTCCATTATTCTGACATGTAGTGTAGTTAAACCCTGCGATATCGTAGCCAGTTTTACAACGGAGAAAGCACTTTCCCTTTTTTGGTATAGAATCACATATTGTTATGAGTTGAATGGGTTCGAAAACAATCGGATTTGCACACGTACAGTCGGGTAGTGAACTCCAGTTTAAGCTTTCTAAACATCTTAATGTATTTCTTCCGCTTGAGGTACCAATGACTTTTCCTCCATGTTTGCAGCTGACTTCACAATATTCTGCTATTTTTTTAGAAGAGCAGTTATCCTTAACCTCTAAGTATTCAGGGATATTGGGTGGTGGACATATCTTGGGCATACATTTGGGCAGGATGCCCCATTTCGTATTTTTTTGACACAATAAAAAGGCATCTCCGAAAAGCTTCAAGTGCTTTTTGCATTCTACAAAACAATGCTCATCTGGTCTTTTGGAGTTACAATTGTTTAATACAAGATCGTCCGGAGGATTTGGAGCACGGCATGTGCAGTGAGGCAAAGAGCTCCATACACCTGTGTATTCACACTTGATTTTAGCATCTCCGATTAACTGGCCACCTTCTCTACATGTAACAAAGCATTCGTCTTGATAAAACTTTCCAGAACATTTTCCGTTTGCTTTCAAAAATGAGCTGCTCAGGTCAGGCTCTGGGCAGGATACTTTTCGGCAGGTAGGAAACGATCCCCATTTTCCATTATTCTGACATGTAGTGTAGTTAAACCCTGCGATATCGTAGCCAGTTTTACAACGGAGAAAGCACTTTCCCTTTTTTGGTACAGAATCACATATTGTTATGAGTTGAATGGGCTCCAAAACAATCGGAATTGCACACGTACAGTCGGGTAGTGAACTCCAGTTTAAGCTTGCTAAGCATCTTAATGTATTTCTTCCGCTTGAGGTACCAATGACTTTTCCTCCATGTTTGCAGCTGACTTCACAATATTCTGCTATTTTTTTAGAAGAGCAGTTATCCTTAACCTCTAAGTATTCAGGGATATTGGGTGGTGGACATATCTTGGGCATACATTTGGGCAGGATGCCCCATTTCGTATTTTTTTGACACAATAAAAAGGCATCTCCGAAAAGCTTCAAGTGCTTTTTGCATTCTACAAAACAATGCTCATCTGGTCTTTTGGAGTTACAATTGTTTAATACAAGATCGTCCGGAGGATTTGGAGCAGGGCATGTGCAGTGAGGCAAAGAGCTCCATACACCTGTGTATTCACACTTGATTTTAGCATCTCCGATTAACTGGCCACCTTCTCTACATGTAACAAAGCATTCGTCTTGATAAAACTTTCCAGAACATTTTCCGTTTGCTTTCAAAAATGAGCTGCTCAGGTCAGGCTCTGGGCAGGATACTTTTCGGCAGGTAGGAAACGATCCCCATTTTCCATTATTCTGACATGTAGTGTAGTTAAACCCTACGATATCGTAGCCAGTTTTACAACGGAGAAAGCACTTTCCCATTTTTGGTATAGAATCACATATTGTTATGAGTTGAATGGGTTCGAAAACAATCGGATTTGCACACGTACAGTCGGGTAGTGAACTCCAGTTTAAGCTTTCTAAACATCTTAATGTATTTCTTCCGCTTGAGGTACCAATGACTTTTCCTCCATGTTTGCAGCTGACTTCACAATATTCTGCTATTTTTAGAAGAGCAGTTATCCTTAACCTCTAAGTATTCAGGGATATTGGGTGGTGGACATATCTTGGGCATACATTTGGGCAGGATGCCCCATTTCGTATTTTTTGACACAATAAAAGGCATCTCCGAAAAGCTTCAAGTGCTTTTGCATTCTACAAAACAATGCTCATCTGGTCTTTTGGAGTTACAATTGTTTAATACAAGATCGTCCGGAGGATTTGGAGCACGGCATGTGCAGTGAGGCAAAGAGCTCCATACACCTGTGTATTCACACTTGATTTTAGCATCTCCGATTAACTGGCCACCTTCTCTACATGTAACAAAGCATTCGTCTTGATAAAACTTTCCAGAACATTTTCCGTTTGCTTTCAAAATGAGCTGCTCAGGTCAGGCTCTGGACAGGATACTTTTCGGCAGGTAGGAAACGATCCCCATTTTCCATTATTCTGACATGTAGTGTAGTTAAACCCTGCGATATCGTAGCCAGTTTTACAACGGAGAAAGCACTTTCCGTTTTTTGGTATAGAATCACATATTGTTATGAGTTGAATGGGTTCGAAAACAATCGGATTTGCACACGTACAGTCGGGTAGTGAACTCCAGTTTAAGCTTTCTAAACATCTTAATGTATTTCTTCCGCTTGAGGTACCAATGACTTTTCCTCCATGTTTGCAGCTGACTTCACAATATTCTGCTATTTTTTTAGAAGAGCAGTTATCCTTAACCTCTAAGTATTCAGGGATATTGGGTGGTGGACATATCTTGGGCATACATTTGGGCAGGATGCCCCATTTCGTATTTTTTTGACACAATAAAAAGGCATCTCCGAAAAGCTTCAAGTGCTTTTTGCATTCTACAAAACAATGCTCATCTGGTCTTTTGGAGTTACAATTGTTTAATACAAGATCGTCCGAAGGATTTGGAGCAGGGCATGTGCAGTGAGGCAAAGAGCTCCATACACCTGTGTATTCACACTTGATTTTAGCATCTCCGATTAACTGGCCACCTTCTCTACATGTAACAAAGCATTCGTCTTGATAAAACTTTCCAGAACATTTTCCGTTTGCTTTCAAAAATGAGCTGCTCAGGTCAGGCTCTGGGCAGGATACTTTTCGGCAGGTAGGAAACGATCCCCATTTTCCATTATTCTGACATGTAGTGTAGTTAAACCCTGCGATATCGTAGCCAGTTTTACAACGGAGAAAGCACTTTCCCTTTTTTGGTATAGAATCACATGTTGTTATGAGTTGAATGGGTTCGAAAACAATCGGATTTGCACACGTACAGTCGGGTGGCTTACTCCAATGAAATTCTTTTAAGCATTCCATTGCTTTTCCACCAATTAATTTTCCGCCATTTTTGCAAGTGACTTGACAAACATCTCCAATAGTTTTAGTAGAACATGCCTCTTTCAATTCTAGAAAATCATCATGCAACACTAGATTAGGGCAAACTGCTTTAACGCATTTTGGTTGGAAACTCCATTTCGAATTGTTCATGCAAAGAATGTAATTTTCTCCATTTAGTTTCAAATTTTCCTTACACTTAACAAAGCATTTAAAGCCTGCCATCGCGTAGTTGCAATCTTGAAGAACAATTAAATCTTTTGATATTGAAAGGATTGGACACGAGCATCTTGGGGAAGAGCTCCAATTACCTTGTGTGAGACATGTTAAGTTTTTTGGATCTAACAAGTGTCCACCCTGCACGCATTGTACGCGACAAGTTTCTCCAATTTTTTTGAATGTGCAATTTTCATCTTCTTTCAATATTTCGCTGTCTAACGTGGGCAGCGGACAATGCGTTTTAACGCAAATCGGCAAAGGACTCCAAGTAGCGTTGTGGAGGCAAGCAAAAGCACCATCAGTCTGAAATGCGTATCCTTGAGGGCAAGCAACAGCACAGTGTTCGTACCTTTTCTTAAAATTACAATTTTCTGTAAGTATTATTAAACTTTGCGTAATATTTGGAACTGGACATGTGCAATCGGGTACGGAACTCCATGCAGATGTAGGCAAACACTGCGTTGTATTTTTTCCAGTGACTTTTCCACCATGTTTACAGCTGACTTCACAATATTCTCCAATTTTTTTAGAAGAGCAGTTTTCTTTAATATCTAAATATTCAGGCACTTCGGGGGGTGGACATATCTTGGGGATACATTTGGGCATGCTGCTCCATTTCGTATTTTTTTTGACACAAAAAGAAGGCATCTCCGATACGCTTCAAGTGGTCTTTGCATTCAACAAAACAGTGCTCATCTGGACTTTTGTGGTTACAATTTTTCAATATTAGATCGTCCGAAGGATTTGGAACAAGACATGCGCAATGAGGGAAAGAGCTCCATTCGCCTGTGTATTCACATTTGATTTCTGCTCCTCCAATTAATTGGCCACCTTCTCTACATTTAACAAAGCACGCGTCTTGATAAAACTTTCCAGAACATTCTTCGTTTAGTTTCAAAATTGAGCTGCTCAGGGCAGGCTCTGGACAGGATACTTTTGACATGCAGGAAACGCTCCCCATTTACCATTATTCTGACATGTAGTGTAATTACTCCCTTCTATGTCGTAGCCACTTTTACAGCGGAAAAAGCATTTTCCCATTTTTGGTATAGAATCACACTTTGTTATCAGATCAATGGGTTCGGAAACATTCGGATTTGCACACGTACAGTCGGGTGGCTTACTCCAATGAAAATCTTTTAAGCATTCCATTGCTTTTCCACCAATTAATTTTCCGCCATTTTTGCAAGTGACTTGACAAACATCTCCAATAGTTTTAGTAGAACATGCCTCTTTCAATTCTAGAAAATCATCATGCAACACTAGATTAGGGCAAACTGCTTTAATGCATTTTGGTTGGAAACTCCATTTCGAATTGTTCATGCAAAGAATGTAATTTTCTCCATTAAGTTTCAAATTTTCCTTACACTTAACAAAGCATTTAAAGCCTGCCATCGCGTAGTTGCAATCTTGAAGAACAATTAAATCTTTTGATATTGAAAGGATTGGACACGAGCATCTTGGGGAAGAGCTCCAATTACCTTGTGTGAGACATGTTAAGTTTTTTGGATCTAACAAGTGTCCACCCTGCACGCATTGTACGCGACAAGTTTCTCCAATTTTTTTGAATGTGCAATTTTCATCTTCTTTCAATATTTCGCTGTCTAACGTGGGCAGCGGACAATGCGTTTTAACGCAAATCGGCAAAGGACTCCAAGTAGCGTTGTGGAGGCAAGCAAAAGCACCATCAGTCTGAAATGCGTATCCTTGAGGGCAAGCAACAGCACAGTGTTCGTACCTTTTCTTAAAATTACAATTTTCTGTAAGTATTATTAAACTTTGCGTAATATTTGGAACTGGACATGTGCAATCGGGTACGGAACTCCATGCAGATGTAGGCAAACACTGCGTTGTATTTTTTCCAGTGACTTTTCCACCATGTTTACAGCTGACTTCACAATATTCTCCAATTTTTTAGAAGAGCAGTTTTCTTTAATATCTAAATATTCAGGCACTTCGGGGGTGGACATATCTTGGGGATACATTTGGGCATGCTGCTCCATTTCGTATTTTTTGACACAAAAAGAAGGCATCTCCGATACGCTTCAAGTGGTCTTTGCATTCAACAAAACAGTGCTCATCTGGACTTTTGTGGTTACAATTTTTCAATATTAGATCGTCCGAAGGATTTGGAACAAGACATGCGCAATGAGGGAAAGAGCTCCATTCGCCTGTGTATTCACATTTGATTTCTGCTCCTCCAATTAATTGGCCACCTTCTCTACATTTAACAAAGCACGCGTCTTGATAAAACTTTCCAGAACATTCTTCGTTTAGTTTCAAAATTGAGCTGCTCAGGGCAGGCTCTGGACAGGATACTTTTTGACATGCAGGAAACGCTCCCCATTTACCATTATTCTGACATGTAGTGTAATTACTCCCTTCTATGTCGTAGCCACTTTTACAGCGGAAAAAGCATTTTCCCATTTTTGGTATAGAATCACACTTTGTTATCAGATCAATGGGTTCGGAAACATTCGGATTTGCACACGTACAGTCGGGTGGCTTACTCCAATGAAAATCTTTTAAGCATTCCATTGCTTTTCCACCAATTAATTTTCCGCCATTTTTGCAAGTGACTTGACAAACATCTCCAATAGTTTTAGTAGAACATGCCTCTTTCAATTCTAGAAAATCATCATGCAACACTAGATTAGGGCAAACTGCTTTAATGCATTTTGGTTGGAAACTCCATTTCGAATTGTTCATGCAAAGAATGTAATTTTCTCCATTAAGTTTCAAATTTTCCTTACACTTAACAAAGCATTTAAAGCCTGCCATCGCGTAGTTGCAATCTTGAAGAACAATTAAATCTTTTGATATTGAAAGGATTGGACACGAGCATCTTGGGGAAGAGCTCCAATTACCTTGTGTGAGACATGTTAAGTTTTTTGGATCTAACAAGTGTCCACCCTGCACGCATTGTACGCGACAAGTTTCTCCAATTTTTTTGAATGTGCAATTTTCATCTTCTTTCAATATTTCGCTGTCTAACGTGGGCAGCGGACAATGCGTTTTAACGCAAATCGGCAAAGGACTCCAAGTAGCGTTGTGGAGGCAAGCAAAAGCACCATCAGTCTGAAATGCGTATCCTTGAGGGCAAGCAACAGCACAGTGTTCGTACCTTTTCTTAAAATTACAATTTTCTGTAAGTATTATTAAACTTTGCGTAATATTTGGAACTGGACATGTGCAATCGGGTACGGAACTCCATGCAGATGTAGGCAAACACTGCGTTGTATTTTTTCCAGTGACTTTTCCACCATGTTTACAGCTGACTTCACAATATTCTCCAATTTTTTTAGAAGAGCAGTTTTCTTTAATATCTAAATATTCAGGCACTTCGGGGGGTGGACATATCTTGGGGATACATTTGGGCATGCTGCTCCATTTCGTATTTTTTTGACACAAAAAGAAGGCATCTCCGATACGCTTCAAGTGGTCTTTGCATTCAACAAAACAGTGCTCATCTGGACTTTTGTGGTTACAATTTTTCAATATTAGATCGTCCGAAGGATTTGGAACAAGACATGCGCAATGAGGGAAAGAGCTCCATTCGCCTGTGTATTCACATTTGATTTCTGCTCCTCCAATTAATTGGCCACCTTCTCTACATTTAACAAAGCACGCGTCTTGATAAAACTTTCCAGAACATTCTTCGTTTAGTTTCAAAATTGAGCTGCTCAGGGCAGGCTCTGGACAGGATACTTTTTGACATGCAGGAAACGCTCCCCATTTACCATTATTCTGACATGTAGTGTAATTACTCCCTTCTATGTCGTAGCCACTTTTACAGCGGAAAAAGCATTTTCCCATTTTTGGTATAGAATCACACTTTGTTATCAGATCAATGGGTTCGGAAACATTCGGATTTGCACACGTACAGTCGGGTGGCTTACTCCAATGAAAATCTTTTAAGCATTCCATTGCTTTTCCACCAATTATTTTTCCGCCATTTTTGCAAGTGACTTGACAAACATCTCCAATAGTTTTAGTAGAACATGCCTCTTTCAATTCTAGAAAATCATCATGCAACACTAGATTAGGGCAAACTGCTTTAACGCATTTTGGTTGGAAACTCCATTTCGAATTGTTCATGCAAAGAATGTAATTTTCTCCATTTAGTTTCAAATTTTCCTTACACTTAACAAAGCATTTAAAGCCTGCCATCGCGTAGTTGCAATCTTGAAGAACAATTAAATCTTTTGATATTGAAAGGATTGGACACGAGCATCTTGGGGAAGAGCTCCAATTACCTTGTGTGAGACATGTTAAGTTTTTGATCTAACAAGTGTCCACCCTGCACGCATTGTACGCGACAAGTTTCTCCAATTTTTTTGAATGTGCAATTTTCATCTTCTTTCAATATTTCGCTGTCTAACGTGGGCAGCGGACAATGCGTTTTAACGCAAATCGGCAAAGGACTCCAAGTAGCGTTGTGGAGGCAAGCAAAAGCACCATCAGTCTGAAATGCGTATCCTTGAGGGCAAGCAACAGCACAGTGTTCGTACCTTTTCTTAAAATTACAATTTTCTGTAAGTATTATTAAACTTTGCGTAATATTTGGAACTGGACATGTGCAATCGGGTACGGAACTCCATGCAGATGTAGGCAAACACTGCGTTGTATTTTTTCCAGTGACTTTTCCACCATGTTTACAGCTGACTTCACAATATTCTCCAATTTTTTTAGAAGAGCAGTTTTCTTTAATATCTAAATATTCAGGCACTTCGGGGGGTGGACATATCTTGGGGATACATTTGGGCATGCTGCTCCATTTCGTATTTTTTTGACACAAAAAGAAGGCATCTCCGATACGCTTCAAGTGGTCTTTGCATTCAACAAAACAGTGCTCATCTGGACTTTTGTGGTTACAATTTTTCAATATTAGATCGTCCGAAGGATTTGGAACAAGACATGCGCAATGAGGGAAAGAGCTCCATTCGCCTGTGTATTCACATTTGATTTCTGCTCCTCCAATTAATTGGCCACCTTCTCTACATTTAACAAAGCACGCGTCTTGATAAAACTTTCCAGAACATTCTTCGTTTAGTTTCAAAATTGAGCTGCTCAGGGCAGGCTCTGGACAGGATACTTTTTGACATGCAGGAAACGCTCCCCATTTACCATTATTCTGACATGTAGTGTAATTACTCCCTTCTATGTCGTAGCCACTTTTACAGCGAAAAAAGCATTTTCCCATTTTTGGTATAGAATCACACTTTGTTATCAGATCAATGGGTTCGGGAACATTCGGATTTGCACACGTACAGTTGGGTGGCTTACTCCAATGAAAATCTTTTAAGCATTCCATTGCCTTTCCACCAATTAATTTTCCGCCATTTTTGCAAATGACTTGACAAACATCTCCAATAGTTTTAGTTGAACATACCTCGTTCAATTCCAGAAGATCATCTTGCAAGACTGGATTATTGCAAAGCGTTTTTACACACTTTGGCTGAGAACTCCACTTTGAATTGTTTTGACAAAGAATGAAACTGGGTCCTTTTAATTTTAAGCCCATCTCACATTCGAGAAAACACTTTTGGCCAGGTTTTTGAAAGCTACAATGCCCTTTGTTTCTCAAGCTGCTTCTTAATTTGAATAATGGGCATGAACAATCAGGTAACGATGTCCAAATTTCATTAAGTTTACAAATTATGTAATCTTTTCCAACAATCGATCCATTTTCTTTGCACTTCACTTGACACTTTTCTTCTATGTATTTCAATGTGCAATTCTCTCCAAATTCTAAGATATCAGGTAATGCTGGTTTGGAACAGTTTTTCAAAATACATTTGGGTTCGTCGCTCCATTTCGTATTGTTTTCGCATACTAAAAAGTCCTTTCCACTGAATCTCCAACCAGGCTTGCATTTTATTTTACAAGTTTCTTTGGGCATTTTCTTGGAGCAGTTTTCCATTTCTTTAACATGATCACTTAGAACTGGCTGTGAACAGGTGCAGTGTGGAAAAGTACTCCATTTGTGGTTTTTCGTGCATTCAATGGCAGGTTTACCAATTAGAAAACCACCTTGTTTACATCTAATTTTACATGATTCGTTTACAGATTTGAAAAAACAGTCTTCTTCGAATACTAAAATTTGCGGAAGCATGGGGTCTGGGCAAAACTTTCCGCATTTCGGAGGAGCACTCCATTTGGTGTTATTTTGGCAAATTATGAAAATTTTCTTCTCGGACTTGTTACGTTTCTTGCAAAATACCTCACAATATTCACCTCTCTGAGTGTTATTGCAGTACCTTTTAGTTTGCAGCTCTTTTGATAAAATTGGAGAGGAGCATGTACATTCACTTGAGATATTCCACTTTTCTTTAGCTAAGCAAGTGACTTTATTTTCTCCTATTAAATTCCCTCCTTCTGTGCATGAAATTTTGCAACTTTCTCTGATGTGTTTAAAAAGGCAACTCTCCTTGAGTTTTAAGAAAGGAGGAAGATGCGGTTTCTTACAAACATGCGTTTTACATACGGGTTGAATACTCCATTTTGAGTTGCTACGGCATACTATGTAATTTCTACCAACTATAGATGAATCAGGTTTACATTGTAGAACACATAATTTACCTGGTAGTATTTTATTACATTTACTATTCTTGAATTTCAAATTATTTTTTAACATTGGGGGAGGGCATGAGCAGCTTGGTAGACGACTCCAGTAACCGGTAGTTATACACGAAATATAGTTTCTGGGAAAAGGCCTCCCTCCGTTGCGGCAACCTAAAGTGCAATATTTCCCAACATCTCTAGAAGAGCAATCTTTAATAAACTTCAAATTTCTGGGAAGATTTGGCTGGGAACACATCACCCGCATGCATTTTGGGAGCACACTCCATTTCGTGTTCGCTTGACACCAAATAAAATTATTTCCAGATATGATTGTCCTTTTAGTAGAACATTTCAGGTAGCATACTTCTCCCGATGTCTTCTTGCTGCAATCTTCAATTACTTTTAAGTCCTCTGGTAGCATAGGATTTGAACAGGTGCATTGTGGAAGGGATGTCCAGTACAACATTCTTGAATGAATTTTGCAAGTAATATAGTATGAACCAATCAGACTACCTCCTTCCCTACACTGTAATCGGCATTTTTCTCCCAGGATTTTTGAAGAACAATTCTCAAGAAATTTTAAAGTACTGCTTAACTTAAGTTTGGGACAAGTCAACTTTATACATTGTGGTGATGGACTCCAACGAGTATCTTCTTTACAGACGATGAAACCTTTCCCTACTAACAGGAAGGGCTTTCTGCACGTGACATGGCATTTTTCACCTTCAGTCTTTTGAATGCACTTCTCTATCACTGACAAATCTTTCGTAAGTAATGGCAATGGGCAGGTGCATCGAGGAAAAGTTCTCTGTTCATTTATTTTATTGCAAAAGATTTTGTTGGATCCGATTAACTTTCCTCCTTTTTTGCACTGAACGAAGCAGGATTTGCCAGGTCCTAATAAAGAACAATTCCCTGCATAAACTAGTGTCTTAGGTAATTTTGGAAGAGTGCAATGACGTGGTTTGCATTTCGGTAGTGGACTCCACTGAGCATTATTTAGGCAGAAAATGTGTTTCACTTTAGAAAGCGTTTGATCGAACTTGCATTTCAACCTGCATCTTTGTCCAATAAGTTTTCTAGAGCATTTCTCAATTAAAATGAATTGATTTCTTAGTTTCGGGGAAGGACATGTACAATCTGGAAGCTTTGTCCACTGCTTGCCTTTTATACATGTCACTCTATGAGAGCCTATGATTGTTCCTCCTGCCTTACACATAATTTGACAATTTTCCCCTGGATATTTCGACACACAATCTCCTTTGAAACCAAGATGTTTTGGTAACCTTAATTCTAGGCACGGAAACTTTTTACATTTTGGCACATGGCTCCATCGTGTGTTTTTCTGACATATTATAAATTTGTCAGCAGCCAAAGGTATGTACTCTTTGCATTTCAAGTGACATTTCTGTCCTATTCCTTTTTTATTACAGTTCTCTATGGCAATTAAATCATCTGGCAGATTTGGAATAGGACAGGAACAAGTCGGCAATGGTGTCCACAGGAATCCAAATAGGCAAACTATAAAATTTGGACCAAAGAATTCTCCTCCTTCTTTACACTCAAGTAGACATTTTTTCCCTGGAGTTACAGTTGTACAACTTTCAGAATACAGCAAAGTATCTGGTAATTTTTTTTTGACACAGTTGTTTCGTTTGCAGTTAGGGAGTTTACTCCATTTCGTATTTCTTTTACAAATTATAGCAGCTTTCCCTTCAATTTTCATGTTCCCTTTACAAATTAATGAGCAATGTTGTCCTGGGAGTTTATTTTTACAATCGTCTTTTGTTTCAATGAAATCTGGCAAAGAAGGTATTGGACAAGAGCAGATAGGAAGAGGTGTCCAAAGCATGGTATTCAAACAAACAGTATAGTTAGATTTAAAAGGTGTACCTAGTTCTTTGCATGACACATGACATCGATCTCCAACTCCTTTGACGCTGCAGTCCTCCTCAAAAAGAAGTGTATTTGTAAGCACAGGTCTTGGGCAGCGTTTCCTTTTACAATCTGGTGTACCACTCCATCTTGTGTAAGTGTTGCAAGTAATAAAATCCCTACTGATTTTAAAGGAATTACTTTTACACGATAAAAAACACTTTTGACCAGGAAATACTTTCCTGCAATCATTTTTGGCTATAACTCCTTTGCTCAAGAATGGGAAGGGACATGCGCACTTGGGTTGTTCTGTCCAATGGGTTCCACTGATGCACTGTATTGTGCTATGTTTCAGCATCTTGCCTCCTTCCTTACATTCTAATTTGCAGCGCTCACCTGACAATTTCGATGTACAATCCTCTTTAAAGAAAAGGACCCTTGACAATTTAGGCTTCATACATTTAGGTCTTTTACATGAAGGCAGAGAACTCCATTTTAATTTGTATTTACACCTAATGTTACCATCACCTATCATCAAAAGCCCTTTCTTGCATTCAAGAGCACATTTTTCTTCTGGATTTCTATCGGTACAATTTGCGCGAAAATCGATATCTTCTCTTAAAATTGGCACAGGGCAAGTACAGCGTGGGTTAGAACTCCATTTCAAATTTTTTTTGCAAAATATAAACTTTCCTATCTCTGATCTGTATTTGCATTTGACGTAACATTTTGAGCCTACTTCTTTTCCAGAACAATTTTGAGAAACTTTTAAATGTTTTCGAAATTTAGGATCTGAACAATATGACTTGCCATCAGAACATGGTTTAATTTTGCTCCAAACGCCAGGTGGTAAGCATGATGTAGAATTAGGACCGGTCATGTAAGCGGAATCATCTCTGCAGGTTATGTCACAGGTAACACCCCCTTCGGGATTACATGATCCAATTAATTTCAAATTTGCATGAAGGGGAGGTGGAAAACTGCATTTAATTTTAAATAATTTGTATGGAGAAATTTTTTCTGGAATGCACTGAGGGATATTCTTCCAAGTACCTTTTACACATTTTATAAAATTCCTACCCACCAGCGCAAAGTTTTCAGGGCAACGAATCTGACAATCTGTGTCGTCTTGAAATGAACAATCTTGAACAAAGCTTATATAAGGAGATATTTTTCTGGTACAGTTTTTAAAAGAGAAGGAGCAGATTGGAAATGTGGACCAATTTCCCGAGACATAGCACGTAACTGTACTATTTCCGTCTAAAGTACCCTCTTTACATTGTAAATCGCAATTTGATCCAATAGTTCTTCGGCAGGTAATATTGTAGTGGAATGTTTTAGGTAATGGAGGACACAAAATAGGTTTACAGATAGATTCTCTGATCCACCGTTTCATAAAACAGTGTATGGTGTTGTTTCCTGTTGAAAAAAAACCTTCTTTGCACTTATAGTGGCAGACTGAGCCCTCCGCATAGGAGCATTTACTCACTAGGACAGAATTTTTAGGAATTTTTGGCTTAGGACATTGCAATTTCTCGGCGATTGTTTTCGAGAAAATTTTCTTTGCTTGTTCACAGTTCGGCAAACCATGCCACAAACCCGAAGAGTTACATTCTACGTCTTTCACGAAAAGCAGCCCACGAATGTTGAAATTTGACGCGCGTGAGGAAACTCGTACATTACAACCAACTTTGCAACGAGGGGCAGTTGATTGTTTGCATTTATTGTTAATAAAATGCACTTGAGCCGGAAATTTTTGATGAGCACATTGAGAGCGATAATTGCATAAAGGTAACGGTGACCATTCATTCGTCGGTAAACACAGGATTTCTTCAGCTGCAATTATTCCATTGGGACACTGTACCTGAAAAGGATATAAAAGAGTCGATTTACATTATTTTTTCCAGATTATATAAAGTTAATTTTCATACATTTATTCATATATAGTGGTTTATATTTTAGTTATATATGGTAGTTTTAAGTCAAGAATTTATAAAACAATTTTGTATGTTGTCTGCGTGTGTTGGTTTGTTTGTCGGAAAACTTCAAATGCGATGCATAGCATTCTTATGTATCTTTAGAAGAAGTGTATATATATATAATTAAATTACAATGAAAGAAGTACAGTGTAGTGATATAGAATTGGGTATAGCAAGGGTTATGCAAAAATTGTGTAGCGCCGCGCATCATTTATGAGCAATCAGGGCTCTGTGGTACCTGTATGTAAAGCTCGTTTTGTGTTTCTGAATTAGTTGTTGGAATTGCCAGTATAGGTAAACTGACTGATTTAGAAGCCTTCGATCACGGACAAATCGTAGATGCGTGACGCAATGGGTCATTGAATTTCTGAAATCGTAAGGCAGCTAGGACTTTCAAGGTCGTCAGCGTCAAAAGAATACCAAGATTGCGTGGATGGTGGACAAAAAACTAGCGAACGAGCAAACTGGAAAGGACAATAAGCCTTGATGGTGTATGGTGAGAGATGGCTCAGACGTATTGTACGTAGAAAGCAAAGCCAAACATTAGATCAAATTACCAGCAAGTTGAATGACGGGGCCAGTCGTACAATCAGTAAACGGACTTCCCAACACTCACTTTACCATATGGGTTTCGGGAGTCATCGACCTACGAGAGAGCCATTGCTCAATGCTCGTAATCGGGCTGCCCGTCTTACCTGGGCAGGAGAGCACAGATACTAGAGTTTAAAGGACTGGAAACGAGTAGCATGATGTAATGAGTCTCAATTCCGACTACTTAACATCAACGGGAGTCTGAGAATAAGGCGTCAGGCTCATGAAGTCATGGATCCTGCATGCCAGGTTGGAACTTTACAACTCACATGTCCCGGTTGGCTATTGGCTGGTTGAAAGAGCATTCCTCTGACTTTTCAATCATAAACTGGCTATCTAGAAGTCGACTTAAATACTATTGAACATCTTTGGGATGTTTTGGAACAAGGCGTGAAAGGCCACCACTCAGCATCAACGAACCGTACCGATATATGGACAGCTTTAGCCAATATTTAGCAAGTCATTCCCGTTTTTCGAGAAACTTCTTGAACCTATGCCTCGTCATGTGGTAACCGTTATCAAGGCCAGAGGAGGCCCAACTCGTTACTAGGTAGCTATCCTTAATTCAGTGGCCCTTCAGTGCATTTAAAAATATCTTAATTTTGAAAATATAATTTCATAAAACTTACATAACAAAGAGAAAATCTCTGAAAAGCATTGCAAGGCAAGAAACTCCTATCAAAATATAAAAAATATGAAACTGAAGTAAACGATAAAGGCGAACTTGAATGAAAGTGTCTAATGGTAAACTACAGAATGTATCTAGTTACCATTAATATCGCTTTAGACTACCTCGTTCCGCAATAAATGCCCGCAAAACAGTATGGAATTCAATGAATAGTTTGATATTTTTCCATGGTAGACAGGGTCACAAATCTTAGGCAGAATTTTCCGAATCCCTCATATCATGACTTGATAAATTATGGAGTCTATTGATCTAAAATACGTTTAATATGACCTAGAACCAGCGTTCTAATACAAACGTAATTTGTCGTAGAAATTCCGCAGGAACTCTATCCATTTGTGGACGTGCATGTTCTTAATGGTAAATTTCACCCAAAATAGTAGTCATGAATGGGTATGTAGATTCTCATCCATGTAAATCTGGGTAATTTAATATCTTTTACGTCATGATCAAAGGGAAATTGTTGCTGTAACCTACGACCGTCCAGGCCATTCATTATACCTGGAGTGATGGAACTGTGTCACTTGACAGCGACTGCGTGAAATGTTCCCCTTCACCAAAGTGCCTTCACACTCAGTTATTATCTTAAACGTGTAATAATTACTTTGAATAAAACTTCATATTAGAAAGTGATGAATAAAGTACAAAGCACTGTTCAAAAATTATGCGAAAGTGCAATCTCTCTGTCGTTGGATTATCTTGTAGCAGTTGTTTATCGTGAAATGTACACAGCGGTTCGTAAAAAAATGCAACACCATGAAGGAATCATCATAATTAAATGAACTTTGCAGCAAATATCAATTATAGGATGCTACGTAGAATAGTACAGTTTCAGAGCTACCACGCATGCGTGACGTGTGCAGCACCCTATGAACTGATGCTGAAAGTGTATAAATAGAGGGCTGTAGTGGGACGTTGAAAATAGTTTATGATTATTTATTAGTGAAGAACGTTTACGGAGACCTAAGTATGCCTCCACGACGAAATAAGAAGAAATTGCAACAATGTACGGAGTTTGAATGAGTGAGCATTATCGGCCATCGAGAAGGAGGATTTTCCTGTCATACAATAGGAGCTTGTGTGCAGTGGAACAGTTTAACAGTGATGAGGGTTTGAAAGCAGCGGACCGACGAGCACCAAACAACTAGACAAACTGGTAGTAAACAACGGAAGGTGATGTCAGTACGTGACGATCGACACCAGCTCCGCATGGCGGTGAATGACCGTACAGTTTCCTCCCGGAAGGTTGCAGCACGTTGGTCTATTGCTACAGGTGTAATAATGTTGTCTTTGTCGTCGTCTGCTACACTGTGGATTGCGTGCAAGGGAGCTTTTATACAGGATCTCCCTGACGGCAAACCATCGACGGCTGCGTCTGCAATGGGTTCATGAGCACAGAGCCTGGTAGGCTGACTGACACCAAGTTGTCTTTTCACGCTGAAATTTGTGGGACCATAATGACCACATTCGTGTTATACACTATGCGGGTGAACGCTGCCTTCCAGGGTTCATTATCGAACGACATAGTGACCTAAAACCTGGAGTTATGGTTTGGGGTGCGATTTCGTATCATAGACGATCCAATTTTAAATAAATTGAGGGTAATCTCAAAAGCAAAACAAGTACATCCATGAAGTGCTTCAGCCCGAAATCGTTCCCTTCCTTCAAGGCATTCCTTAAGCTATGCACAATATGCACACCCACATGTTGCAAAGATTGTTCGGGTCTTCTGTTCAGCCCAACAGACGCAACTTCTTCCTTGGCCTGCTTATTCGTCAGATATGTCGCTTATTGAGCACGTGTGTCATTTGGTTTGTCGTTGTCTCACTTGTGATCCAGGTCCTGCAACTTCAATAGACGAACTTTTGGTGCGCATACAAGCAATATGAAATTCTCTTCCACAAGCAGACATTCAAAATCTGTTTGGCTCTATGCCATGTCGTATAGCAATACTTATTGCAGCGCGTGGTGGCAACACAAAATACTAATTTGGAACACTTAATATTATTTTGCTTTGATAATTTTTTCATTTATTTGTACTAATACAATTCGTTTCTGCATTAAATTTCATTTAATTCTGAGGACTTCTTCATGGTGTTGCATTTTTTGCAAAAAGTTGCTTACTTCATTTTGTTCTCCAAGCAATAAGTTTTAGGCATTTTAAGGAAAAAGTAAACTGAGGAATAGCGTCTTAAGTGTTTGTTCTCGAAGACGATTTCGGAATTACCTAGGCCGTGTGAATCACCTATTGCAAAATCTCTCATTTCTTTATCATATTCCAATTATAGCGAACCTTTTTGAGACGAGTGTCAAATTTTGTTCATAATTTTTTTTAAAACTAGCTCCTGGATCACTAATGCCCATTTGCACCAGAGTTAAATTTAAAAAATTTTAACTGCGTATTTTTAAAAATAACATCTTTAAAATTCAATTGACTTAACTTTTTAAAATGGACTTGGTTTGACGGTTTAAAAATTTCTATTGGGGTTAAAAGTTCTTAAGTATTTGATGCAAATGGCAATAAGATTTTGAATAAGCAAGGAGTAACGAAAATTGTATACAATATACATTATTAAATATTATTTAGTAGTATATATATACATATGTAACAAAATTCATTATTAAGTATATATGAGAAATCTGTGTTGCTGTTCATTTTCAGATAGTTTTCTAATTTTAGGTTCATCTTCCGTACTCATTAGTTTAACGCATTTCGCAGTGTTCAAATCTATTTATTTTAAAAGATTCTGCAAAGTTCATTGAAGAAAGAAATTTTTCACACGAATATGGGGACCTAAACATCGTTAAAGGAACATTAATTAGTTTTTTCATTCATTTAAAGTTATTTGGTAAGGAATCCCATGCGTTTAATATATTTTCAATTTTTACTGTGTTTCCTCTTACTTCAGAAATAAAGTATTCAAATTTTGTTTTCCACTCTACGCTGCTTCGAATTTCCACTAATTCCATTTCCGTATTATTGATACCTAGCCACATAATTTCGGTTAACTCAGTTGTTTCAAATTTTGTTTTGCATGGATATAAAAAAAAATGTGAAATAATTTTCCAAACATTTAAATTGATTGAATCTAACCACAAAAGTCTGTTTTATTTCATGCATAATCATTAAATATTTCTGAATTGCATTTTCTTGAATTTCAACGGAGTTTTCAAAAATAATTTTATTTTAAAAATGTTTTTGTGATTGAGACAAATATTTCACTATTTTCGTTGCCAAATCCTTATTAAAGATGTCGAGTTTCGTCATAAATATTTTAATGTTTTCACAAATGGATAAAATAATTATTTCATGTCCTTGAAGGTTTTTATTCAGTTCATTAAGTTGTGAGTGATGTCGTATAAAATTATTAAATCATTTAACCAATGTATATAATGGATATATCAACGAAACTATTGACTTTTCAATTAAAAAGAGCTAACTTTCTTGTAATAACAGTACAAAGCAATTCAGGACTTCACCAAAACTAAACCATCATACGTTGTATGTCAAAATCCCTGTAAGAATTGTTCAAATTGCCGTTTATAAAGTTGATTATTTTTATTACAACTCACATTACATTGGAAAATGTTTTTAACCCATGCTTTTTGTAAAACGTTACAAGGAACATATGGGCACAGAAAACGTGTGCTTTCAGCGGGAGGATTGCATGACTGCAGTAAAAGGGACGAGACCTTCTGGTAAAGACATTTTTTTACAAGTTTTGGTAGTTTGATTGCTGCTACAGAATAGAAGAATGTATTTGGGTGCCTTTAGATGTGGTAGAATGAATTGTAAACTTGTGAACATGTTGCAAGCGCAGTTTCGAAGAATCAATATTACTGTCATTCTATTTAAAAAAAACTTTTAAACTTAAGATGTAAGAAAGGTTAGTGGTAAAAGAAACAAAGCATAAAAACTGCGATCCTAAGGGTGACCTATAAAAACTTTAAAAAATTCTTAGTTGCTTTAGGATGACAAGCACTGCGAGATGGATTCATAGCTTAAAAAAATATTTTTTCGTTAAAAATTTCAATTCCTACTAAGGTCAAAAAAAAATTAGTTACTTTTTATCAAATAAATACGATTAATAAAGGGTATTTTTTGAGAGGTATATAACTTTAAATTGCAATAAAACAACGATGTATTATTCGATTGACATGAATTTCTTTTATTCGAAAGATAATCTTGTGGCATTACATTTTAAATATGATCAAGTAAGGCGTAGATTCGTCGAATGGGCCCAAAACGAGATTGCCGTTGGTCCCGATTTTCATAAGCGAATTTTGTTTAGCGATGAAGCGCACTTCTGGTTGAATGGCTACGTCAACAAAAAAAACTTCCGCATTTGGAGTGAAGCTAATCCACAAGTGTATGTCGAAACACCGTTATATCCAGAAAAACTGACTGTTTGGTGCGCTTTATGGGCTTGTGGAATCCTTCTTCAAAAACGATGAAGGCCACAACGTTACAGTCAATGGTGATCGGTATAGAGCCATGATTACTAACTTTTTCATTCCTGAATAGAACAATCGTGATGTCCAGAAGCTGTGGTTCCAACAAGACGGCGCAACATGTCACACAGTTCGTGCCACAGTCGATTTATTGAAATACACGTTTGGTGACCGCCTAATTTCACGTTTTGGACCTGTGAATTGGCCTCCAAGATCTTGTGATTTAACACCGCTAGACTATTTTCTGTGGGGCTATGTAAAGTCATTGGTTTACGCGGATAAACCACAAACGCTTGACCATTTGGAAGAACACATTCGCCGTGTTATTGCCGATATACGGCCACAAATGTTGGAAAAAGTCATCGAAGTTTGGACGTCCAGATTGGACTACATCCGAGAAAGCCGTGGCAGTCATATGCCAGAAATCAATTTAAAATGTAATGCCACAAGATTATCTTTCGAATAAAAAGAATTCATGTCAATCGAATAATACATCGTTGCTTTATTCCAATTTAAAGTTCTATACCTCTAAAAAAACACCCTTTATAAATATGCAAATACATATGATTGAATCACATTATTAAGAGGAAATTAATTTTCATTAATTATCATTAAAGTATCGCATTGATCTCTTAAACAATCCAATATATAAAAATTCATTTCAACTGAATGTTTTAAAACGTGAGGAAAAAAATCTTTTAAAGTTTTTACCCAAGTGACTAAAAATGAAGCCAACGTAACTGTGCGACGAATCTGTACGGAAACGTTCCACTAATCTTCTTAGACGTCTTTCTGGGGAATATAAATTCGCGTTTATTTCCAATCAACTCCAAAAAGAGGTACGGGATATTTAAATTAGATAAAGTATTTAAGTCGAGCGTTGCGAGATAGCAAGAGAGATGATGGTAGGCTATTGAGCCAGTACCTTTAAATGCATTACTAGAAGATTCAAGGAGATTAGATTCGTGAAGACGTCGTGCTCCTCGACGTACCAGAAAGCTGATATAAGCCAGCGGTAAATATAATTCACGTACGCTTAAAGTAAGTGACAGTTTGAGCGACTTAGTTCAAATTAATAGAAGTTAAGAATTCGAATACGTGTGTTTCTGGGATCTCCTATTCCGGTAAACCTTACTTGATCTTGAGCTTAATTATTAATTAATTACATTCTTAGTAATTTAATTTAATATAAAGGCAAATCCCTTTAAGCGACGTAACATTATCTTATTATATGTTATCAGAGATTTTTGAGAAAATTATAATAATAAATAAATATCATTATTATTCAAAATGGCTCTTAGTGGTTCTTTGCCTCAAATTAATCTTGGTGTTCAAAGTGTGACCCAGGGGGGTCATCACAGTGGCGCCCAACGAGTAAATCCCGAGATTAGAGTCGGATCTAGTTTTCGAATCATACCTGAGCAGTATTTTTCGGGGGTGGAGAATGTGGGGGAATTTTTGGAAAATATGGATAATAACTTAACATATTACGAGATACCCACACAACTCGCTTGTGCATATTTAAAGGGTCATCTCACAGAACGGGCACTCGATTGGTTTGAGGTTCTAGGTTATAGGGCTGTTGAAGACAAGGCGACGGATTACGCGCACTTAAAGCAAGCTTTGTCAGAACAGTTCCCCGTGGTTAGAAATAGGTCGGAGCTAGAAACGCGTTTCTTTTCATCATCTCTAAAACATAACCAAAAACCGTCTGATTTTGTGTATGATTTGTTCAAGATTCACAAAATCTTAAAACTCGAAATGACGGAGGAAAAATTGATCGTTCATATTATTAGTAGGTTAGAACCTCAAATTTTGGATTATGTAGAGGTTAGGAATCCGCAAACCACATCTAACCTCCTATAAATTATTGATAAGTTTGAGGAACGGTTTCTAAATAGAAAGATCAGTGGTTCCAGTTGGAAATCCCGATATACAAAACCAAACGAGAACAATCGTTTCCCTAACAGGAATCGACAAGAAAATTGGAGGGAAACGAGAGGTAACAATAGATATGTGGACAGTAGTAGATCATGGAGAGAGTTCAATAGATTTGAGAGTCAAGGTGTTGTGGATAATCAGAGATTTTATGTTCGACGCCGAGGTGGTCAATCAGATCATAGATTCCCCAATCAAGGCGGTCAACAAGGTGGTATGAGGAATAGTACTTTCAGGGGTCAGAATGATCGAAACAGATATTTAAACTTTTAAGCGATTGATGCGAGAATGGGGGTGATCGATCGCGATGTACGCAAAATCCTCCAGATACAGAACACCAAACTATTCGGGTATCCTCATTACGAATTACTCCAGTAGATTTACCGTATGTCCCCATTCTTTTAAATGAGACGTTCATTACAGCCCTTTGGAACATGGAGGCGGAGAAATTTTTCATATCGGAAAGATAGAGTAGTGACGGCACAGGGAGCCTTGTGTTGTCACTTAGGTCGAGTCGAATTAAAGATTCGGATCCGAGAATTCCAGAGAAACTGGGAATTTCACATTCTTAACAATATGCAGTACCAATGCATTTTGGGCATTGATTTTATGAAGGAGTCCAAATTGACTTTAGATTTCGATCAGAAATCTCTGATCATTCCAGATGACCAAATTAAGCAGTTAACAAAAGTGGAAAAGCCGGTCAAGATTGATCTATTAGATACAAAGCTCGGTGAAGGGCAAAAGCAAAAATTAAGGAATTTATTTAATGGTTTTAAGGAGCTATTTTCAGATCAGCAGGGGTTAACTCATGTTTTATACCATGAAATCGATACTGGGGACAAGGCAACGGTAGTGTCGAGACCCTACCGATATGATAGGGTCAAAAAAAGAATAATCGATAATCACATAGACAAAATGTTGCAAGAGGATACGATCCGTCCTATTCAATCCCCATACGCGTCACCAGTAGTTTCAACGCACAAGAATAATGGCCTTCCTCCGGATGATATAGATTCGCGATTAATTATCGCAAACTTAATGCAATAACTAAATACCCCCGATATCCATTACCGGTGACTGATGATCTAATAACAAACATTCAGCATACCGGAGTGATGTCCACATTGGATTTTACACACACACACACAAGTGGCGATTAGTCCTAAAGATATAGAGAAAACCGCGTTTATCACGCGCAATGGCACGTTTGCAGTCCTCAGAATGCCTTTTGGCCTTTCAGGGGCGGCGCCAAATTTCCAAAAGGCCATTGATATTATCTTAAAACCTGTTATTGGGCGTTTCGTGTCGGTATATATGGACGATGTTATCATCACATCTCCATCGTTTAATGAACATTTAGATCATTTGAATCAGGTATTTACATTGTTGAGAGACGCAGGGCTAACATTAAATAAGGATAAATGCCACTTCGCACGTGACAAATTGAAGTGTTTAGGTCTCGTAATTAGTAAAGAAGGGATTGAAACAGACAATAGTAAAGTGAAGGCAATCACAGAAATGAAACCACCTAAAAACAGCAAGGAAGTGTCGAAATGTTTAGGGATGGCGGGGTGGTATCAGAAATTTATACCCAAGTATGCAGACATATGTGAACCATTATATCGGTTGAAGAAAAAAGGGGCTAAATTTAATTGGTCGAAAGAAGCACAGGATTCTTTTGATAAGATAAAATGAGCATTAACTGACGCACCAGTTTTGAAATTGCCGAATTTTACAGAACAGTTTAACTTATTTACTAATGCTAGTAGGGTCCGAATTGGTGCTGTGCTTAATCAAAACTACAGACCTATTGCATTCGCGTCTAGAACCCTCAATAAGGTGGAACGAAACTATACTGTTACTGAACTCGAATGTTTGGCGGTGATATGGGCCTTAAACAAGTTTAAAACTTATTTCGGATTCCTGCCGATGAAGGCAATCACAGATCACGCGGCATTAACAAAGCTAACGAATGGGAAAAACTTATCTATTCGAATGATTAGATGGGCACCTAAGTTATCAGAGTTCAACATAGAATGGTAACATCGAACGGGGGTACAAAACGTTGACGTGGACGTTTTGGTCTAGGAATCCAGTAGGCAATCTGGATGGATCACAAATTTCGTGTGCGGCTCTTCGAGCCCTCGCCTTAAACTCCCGAGAACAACTCATTCGAGAGCAAAGGGAAGATCCTGAGTTAGGACACATCTATCGTTAGTTAGAAAACCCAGACGACGGTTCTGTTAATGAGTCTATTTGCGAGGGTTGGTCCGAGGATTTTAAATTTATAGATGGTCTACTCTTTTAGGCAAAATACTATACAACTCTTGGAGAACTAAGAGTGTATATTTCTAGGTCACTTCGCGAAACAATAATGAAAGAATTTCATGATCTGCCATTAACAGGCCATCTAGGAAAAAGGCAGACCTATTTTAAATTACGCGACACATGTTTATTTCCATATATGAGGAAATATATATTTGACTATGTATAAACCTGTGAACGGTGTTAAAAATTTAATTACAAAAACGCGCTACCAGCTGGTCGTTTAATTCCGATAGTATCGAATTACCCCAATGAAATTGTAACGTTAAACCTATAAGGCCCCTACCCCGCATCCTGACCCGAAAGATATAGATTTTTATTAGTAATAACTGATCATTTCACGAAGTGGAGTGAACTTATTCCTTTACGAAAAGCTTCGGCCCATGCCATAGCTAACGCCCTTTTTCAGAATTATATTTCACGTTACGGAGCTCAGATTTCTTTAATTAGTGATAACGACCCCCTATTTATATCCGAGGTATTTGAACACTTAAGTCACAGGTTGGACATAAAACATATGAAAACGGTAACATACAGGCCACAGGCGAATTTAACGGAAAGAGTTAATCGCAATTTAGTCCAGATGATAACCTGTTTTGTAAAAGAAAATCACGAAAACAGGGACCGATTTCTTCATGAATTCGCTTTTGCGCTGCGTACTTCAGTGAACGAAAAAACAAATAAAACTCCGGCTGAGATATTCTTAGGTAGAAAGATTATAACACCTTTTAGCAAATTAATAATTGTCACAGAGAGTGCTAAATATGTAGGAAGAAACATTGAGAAATTATTCGATGAAGCAAGGCAGAATATGCGAAACAACACAAACATTGGGAAAAATATTATAATCGGAAAAGGAGGGAAGCTAACATCAAAGTAAATGATTTGGTGTTGGTACAAACTCATTATATAAGTGCTGGAATAACAATTTAATTATTTGGAAAGGAGATAAAAGGGTAAAAGTTAATATCGACCAGGTGCGAGTGTACCGTCCACGACAATCCGACACGATTAGTTCGGACAGTCATGTTGAGGCAATATATGAAGGACAGAGGTCGAGTGATAGGTCAAGTAGATCGAAACCAGGAAAATTCAAAGGATCTAGGAAAACCTCGAGTGAGGAGAGTAATGGTCATAAATCAAGTAAGGGTAATGACGGATGGGAGGATCTGAGATTGAAACGTAAAGTAGAGTCAAATGGATCAGGGGATTTAAGAGGTCCAAAATTTGCACAAAACGTTCTCTGCAGGGGTCCGAACATAGGAACCAGAAATGACCAACCCCTGAACCAAAACAGCGGATAAAAAGAGCAATTCCTTCCTCGGTTTCATCTCGAAATTATAAATATAGAAGACCTAATAATCCATCCAAGGGATCACAGTCCAATGCAGGTCCCTCTCATCAACAAGATTCCAGGCAGGACAAGTCACCTACAGAAGGGAGCAGGCACGAAGGAAGTGGACAATACAACAAGGCCCGGTAGAGGAAGACAACTAAAAACGGAACCAACAGGGCAGCTGAGAGGAGACCTGTCCGGTCTAAACAGGCAACATCAGTGAGACCTTGTTCGTACTACCTACGCAGCCGAGTAAGACAACCCGAAGGAATTCCAGAGGAGCGGAGAAACAGCGGAATCGAATGTATTCCACAGAACAACATCAGGAGAAGGAGCCTCAGTATGGAAGCCTTAGACGGAGATCCAGTGGATAGGAGCGAATAAAGGACAAAGAAAAATATCAGGTTGTATCGTCTCTTTCTTTTCTCCTTTCGAACAAACGGTCGGAATAATTATTGCAATGAAGCAAGTCACGGGCGGGTTTTTAATTTAAGAAGACCAGCAAAAGTGGACACTACAATGAGTGTGTGTTTTCTTGGTGAGAAAAATCAGCTTTTGTATTACTTTTTTTGTATAAATAAGGGGGAAACATTTGTAAGAATGCATTGGTTTACTTCTATGTATGACTTCACTAAGATGTGACAATTCCTTTGGTTGTTTGTTTTATTGTTTTTTGAAAAATGTTTGAAATTGTATGTATATATATGTGTGTATTTATTCTTACATCTGGGGACCTGGGACGCGGCGTAATTAGGTAGAGCTAACATTTAATACTAACAAGCGCAGCATGTATGGAATGGGAATGTTATGGAACCAGATGCTTCAATTGATGTATATGAAAATGTTATGTAAAAAATGAAGGAATCTGTATGTACTATAGATGTTTGTTTTTTCACACAAAGAAATTCTCCTTTTAGGGTAGCTGACCCTGAGCATTGTATATTCAACCAAGGAAGCAAGATGCAAGTCTGAATATGTTTTATAATATTTAAGTAGATTTTTAAGTAGTTAAGTAAACCACACAGGCAGGTTTTTTACCACTTCGGTGGTTTTTCCCTCGCCTCAGAGCCAAATGGGCGTGGTTTAGGGAAATCTAATTCTGTAAATGTTACGTCCTTTAAAGTGTAGTTTCAGGTCGTAATTTTTTTTTCTTTTCCTTAAGGAAGGAGAATTTTTAGTATCCGATTGGTAGATATATATATTAAAGTCATCGGGACTATAAATCAAGTCTAGGAATTGGTTACGTAATTTATTTTCAGGCCATTTGTGACCTTCGAATAAATCCCGTTTTCTTTTTGGAGGGGATTGTGACGAATCTGTACGGAACTTTTCCACTAATCTTCTTGGGCGTCTTTCTGGGGAATATAAATTCGCGTTTATTTCCAATCAACTCCAAAAAGAAGTTTGGGATATTTAAATTAGATAAGGTATTTAAGTCGAGAGTTGCGAGATAGCAAGAGAGATGATGGTAGGCTATTGAGCCAGTAACTTTAAATGCATTACTAGAAGTTTCAAGGAGATTAGATTCGTGAAGACGTCGTGCTGCTAGACGTACCAGAAAGCTGATATAAGCCAGCGGTAAATATAATTCACGTACGCTTAAAGTAAGTGACAGTTTGAGCGACTTAGTTCAAATTAATGGAAGTTAAGAATTCGAATACGTGTGTTTCTCGGATCTCCTATTTCGGTAAACCTTACTTGATCTTGAGCGTAATTATTAATTAATTACATTCTTAGTAATTTAATTTAATATAAAGGCAAATCCCTTTAAGCGACGTAACATTATCGTATTATATGTTATCCGAGATTTTTGAGAAAATTATAATAATAAATAAATATTATTATTATTCAAAATGGCTCTTAGTGGTTCTTTGCCTCAAATTAATCTTGGTGTTCAAGGGGTAACCCAGGGGGGTCATCACAACTGTATCTGTATTTTTTTAAATAATTAGCTTCAGTCAATTCTTTTTAATTAATTCTTATTAAATTATGTTATTATCTCTCAAAAGAATCGTGAACAGAAAATTTCAGCTCAAATGAGTGGTTTAAAATGTGAGAAAAAAACCTTCTAAAGTTTTGACACAAGTCGCCAAAATGATCGCTAATGCACCCAAAATACGTGGTTGTATCTGTAATTCTCTGAATAATTACTTTTCTCAAATAAGTTTTATTAATTATAATTAAAGTACTGTTTTTTCATCCAAAATATACGTGTATGTAAAATTTCAGCTCAATTGAGCGCTTTAAAATGTCTTTTAATAGCGATAGAAAATTTGAAGAAGATATACATAGGGAGAATGTTAACTAATCGTAAGAATTGAATAAGACCTTAACGATTCAGTGAAACACCATGATTCACGATTACATAAAATAATCGAGTTCCTACTGAATTAGTCAGTTGGTGAAATAAGTTTATAAGTCTATTATTGGAGTAATTTAAAAATGATGCTGTACAAGGCACCTCGCTGATACTTCTGAATATTTTTTCGATCCCATGAATAATTCGAACTAATTATCCTCATAACATCTCTAAGGGATTAAGTTCCGACTTTCCTGCTGGAAAATTGTAAATAGTAACGCACTTTCTTTTCACTGATAACACTGCCGTTGTTAACTTTCAAAACTCTGCAATATGACCCTGCATACTTCCCACAGTTCTTTCAAGTTAAAGGAATAGTTTCCAACTCCACTCCTTTTTCAAGGTACACACTTAAGTTCGTTTTGTTTTTTGTGTCAAACCTCGTATAATCCGTCCCCCTGAGCATGTATACTTCTTACTGTATTTTTAATAATATGAACCAGATATAGCACAGACAAAAAAGAAGTTGTTGTCGAAATATGTGTTTATTCTTACCTTACAAAATGCTCCAACAACTCTCGAACAATTGATGAGCTTCACACTTTTCAGTTCAGGACACAATGAGGTTACCGGAAAGGTGCAGTTTTCATGTCTATTAGTCACACACTGAAGGACAAAATCTCCGTAGGGACATGATACAGTACAATTTGTTCCGAGCTCTGCACTGCAGTTTCCAAATTTCCAAAACAGCTGTAAAATTTCAGGACATATCGCTTTCGGAGTAGAAGTGGAGCCTCGTACAGTTATCTTAATCTTGACACATGCCGCCATATTTTCTTGAGTAATATCGGTTAATTTATCACATCGAATTAATTCTAATGAATTTGTAGTATGACAGGGAGGCAAATGTGACCACTGTCCACCAGACAAACATTTTGCTTCCTCTTTCCACAGGACTTGACCGTTGTTTACACACTGTGCGTTACAGACATCGGAATTCTGATAAGTGCAAGGTCCAACGATGCTGACTCCTTTCGGAAATGTGGAAGAGCGACAGGTTGCACTCAGAACTGGCACTGGAGAAGGCGAGTAATTAATAATATGACAATATTGATTTAAATATTTTACGAAGGATTTTATACAGAGCTTTGAGGGGCCCAAATCAGAAATATTGCATTTGGCCCCAATCGTTCTCTTAATTGTCCTGAAATTTTTGTCTCAAAAATTAGTGTTCATTTCAATTTACTACGAGGGATGGTCGGTAAAAAAAAGTTGCAAGCCTCAGCATTTGAAAACTACATATAGTGGAGAAGTTTTGTTTCCCCAGAGATGGTGTTGTTTGTCATACTGCTAGTTTTCGGGTGGGTAGTGAGAGTTCCCAGATGGTTGTGAGTAGTTGATCTTTGCAAAAAAATTCCTTATACCTGTGTATTATCTTGTCAAACCAAACCGTCATATGCAAAGATGTCACCAAATGTGCCAAGGTAAAAAAAATTGTGCACAATTGCAAACACAATAATCTTGTGCTCATAAATGATGTTGCCTTTTGGCAACGTCTTTGGGTTTGGCGATATTATTTGTATTAGCAATGTCTTTTGATTCGGTGAAATGGTTCAAAACTGTAAACACAAGTACCGAAAACATTAAACAAGTCGTCTTAGCATCCTCAAGGACATACGCCCGTTTTCTAACTAATAAAGCAATTGTATTGACATCCCAATACTAGCTGTGGCGTAGCATTGTGTTAGCGTTATTTTGTTTTCTGGCGGTGCTATATTGTATTATATAATTTTCGAAGTTGATTTTATTTGTTTTACAGAACGATTTGCTTATACTTAGTGGAAATCTTTAACGTAAAACTGAGGGGACTGAAATGATTTTTCGTGTTAAAGGAATTTTATTTTAAAAGATATTACAAAAAAATGTATTCAACAAAATTAAGTATATTAGAGTGCATTTTACTTACGTAGATATGTATATATGCATGCATTTAACAAACATCAATGAAAGAAAACATTCACAAGAACTTGATGAAATTTAACTCAAAATTTTCTTTTAAAAAAATAAAATGCGTATTAAGTTTTTGGAAATTAGTCTGATATCTTTTTTTTTGCATTGTATTTTAGCAACAAATTGTCCACAAATTGTTCTATATCGTCCCTGTTGTTATTTATTTCACCATTGGAATATAATTCTAAATAGCTGCGCTTAATTTTCGTGATGTTCCTGATTTTGGATGACTTGGAAACAGGAGCTGATTAATAATTTCTTTTTGGTCGTCGGAATCTGTATAAATGATATTTTTTGAGCTTTGAACAAACTCCAAAATGTCTTTTTTTATTATAATTGGGGATCTATACACGTTATCATCATCTACTGCAACGAAATCTTCCGATGGTACACAGTAGGACTGTCCAGCAATACAGAAAATTAATGTGAAATCCCTTGTCTTTCATTTCACACCACTCTTAAATTTGTGGTGTTTCCCCTATTTAATTCATTCCCAGAAAGGAAATTTTTTCGTTTTAAACTATATTCATTTCGAGTTAAAAAAACAAAACAAAAATGTATGAAAATGCATGCTAGTTTATTAGTTCCGTTGCATTATTTTGTGTTAGCTGATATTTCGTTTTCAGCGTTTTCGAGTTAAACGTATTTTCCTGTATCTTGATGATTGCAAAATGAAGAGTTTCCACGTAATTCGATTTTAGTCCGACACATATAAAAAAGATTTCGCCCTACACCATGCAATTTTTATTTTAGGTAAAGTGGCAAGGAACAAAACTTAACTACCCTTCCACTCCCTTACTGCAACATAAGTACTGTCAGCCACGACAAAGTTGACTTCGTCACCCATGCTAAAAAACAGATATTTTGAGAAATCAGGACTCCAAATCGTTAAGGTATCCGACTACGTTCGGAACCGTGATTTTGCAAAATCGCATAAATGGATAATTTTCATGATATTTAGTATCACTTAGATTAGAATACATGAATAAAATTGTTTGAAGGACATTTTGACAAAAAAATTTATTTAAATACAATATTGCCACACGCATAATTTGCTACAAGTTCCGATAGCCGAGTTGGCAGAGCGTTGGACTGAACTTCCTCAGGTCTCGGGTTCGAATCCCGGCCCCGGCAGATTTATCCAAAGACTGGAATTTTGTTTCCGTTTTTAATGTATTGTTTCTCTAGGTTCTAGATGAATCCAGATCATTCTTTAGAGTGCATACTGGTTATTTCTCGAATATTCCGAAGTGTATAAAAGCGGAGTTCATCGCCAGTTGGGCATGTTCTCAGTCCAGTGTTGTATCGAGCTCCAAGCGTTAGAATAAATCTAATTGTTTGTTTAATTGAACTGTGTACTTCTTTCGAACTCCGTGACAAGTTTGGTGGAGGCGCGGGGTACAATTACGTCAAACGTGGATAATAGTGACAACCTTCGCAGGAGCCTCCGGTTAAGAGGATTATCCCCGAATTCGGACTGTTAAAAAATAGTAGGAAGAGGACAAAAATGCCGACCGAGCAAGAAGCCAAGCCCGCTGTAGTAACACCTTCGTTACAGCAATGGAGGAGCCCATCGACCTTCCGAGGAGCGCCTGGGGAAGACCCTCTCAAATGGCTTAAAGAGTACGATCGAGTAGCCAACTTTAACAAGTGGGATGACATGATGTGCCTGGCTAACGTTTATTTCTTTCTTGACGGAACTGCGAGACAGTGGTATGTCAACAACGAAGACGCCTTAGATTCCTGGGAAGCGTTTAAAAATGGACTAAGTGGACTTTTCGGTGACCGTCAAAAATATACCAGAAGGGCAGAAGAACAACTAAAATGCCGAGCCCAGCGTTCAGGCGAGAGTACACAGTCCTACATACAAAGTGTATTAGGACTTTGCCAAGAGGTAAATCCTCTGATGAAAGAAGACGAAAAAGTGTCACACCTAATGAAAGGTGTTGCTGAGGATATTTATCAGGCCCTGTTGACGAGAGAAATCAACGACACAGCAAGTTTTATCAAATGGTGCAACTATATCGAAGATATGAAGCAGAAGAGAGTTGGTCGACCGAGATTTGAAAGGCTTCCAAACGTCGTACCGGTTGCATCCCTGACGGATGAGACTGATTTGGTCTCTCTTATTCGCACAATCGTACGAGAAGAAGTCCATCGACTAGTTAACCAGACGCAAGAATCTTTGGACTCCGATCCCCAATCCTTAGAAGAGATCGTTCAAGACGAAGTTGAAAGGGTTTTGGCCCCAGTGTCAACAAAACCTACAGAAACTAGACCACGACCAACATACGCCGCTGTAACCAGGAAATACAGAGCTCCTGTTCAGAAATTCCCACCTGAACCAAGAAAAACAGATGTGTGGAGAACGGCTGACAACAGACCTGTTTGTTTCCACTGCGGACGTCCTGGACATGTAATGCGCTACTGCCGAGAGAGAAAGGCTGTCTTTTCGACGACGTTGGCACTGAAGAAGAAATACGCCAACCAAACTCTTCTCGCCGTTTTACGCCAAGTCCCACGAGAGGCCGATCCCCAATACGTCGTTACAGATCCCCGTCGCCATATCGCCGATCCAGTCAGTCGCCAGGCCGTAGGAGCGAGGAAAACTAAGGAGAGCGACCTTCCAAGGAGGTGAGGCCGCGTGTACTGGAAATCCTCCGTCGACCGCCAAGATGACTGGTAACCAACTAGACGTAATAATAGATAAGAAGCCGATACGTGCTCTAGTAGATACTGGGGCATCGTTTTCTGTCATATCCGATAAGTATCGCCGATTTTTAAAGAAAGTTCTGTTTGCTGATGCCAAGAGCGTCATGCTGAAAGTTGCGGATGGAAATTTTGTTCGGCCGATAGGGAAATGTGTTTTACGTGTCCGTATAAACAATCGAGAACTGCCTTTTGAATTTATTGTTTTATCACATTGTAGCCATGACGTCATCCTAGGATGGGACTTTTAGAGGCGTCTCAAGCCGTTATAAATGGACAAAATGAACTTGTTCTAGAAGACATCTGTCGAGACTCCACAGCGCCTGACGCCTGGAATTTGTATGCCACCAGGGACTATACACTTAAGCCGCATTCTTTAACTAGAATAACAGTATCAGGATATCAAACCCGAGGAGACATAAATGTAGTTCTAGACGGCAGCAAACATTTGCTCTTCGAGAAAATATTGCTACACCGTCCATGGTATCCACATATCGTAACGGAAAAAGTGATGTCTGGGTTACCAACCTGCAGTTCCGAAACCAAATCATCCCTAGAGGAATGTGCATAGGCCAAGCTGAACCACTAAATGAAGGGCATCTATGTGTTATTTCCGACACATCAGGTTGCTTGGATGACCAGCAAGAAACTTCGGAGTCACAGATGAATTGTTCGTTAATGATGTCACCCGAGTTAAGTGACGAACAGAGAAACAAGCTATCCGAACTACTCCGGAAATTTTCTGGGCTTTTCACGAAGACCGACAAGTCGACAGCCGCGAAGACGAATGTGAAACACAGGATTTTTACTGGTGATCATGCTCCAATCAACCAACGAGCCTACAGAGTCTCGCCGACTGAAAGACGCATCATTCATGAAGAGGTTCAGAAAATGCTTGATGAAGGTATCGTCCAACCCTCTGAAAGTCCTTGGTCATCACCCATTGTGCTCGTAAGAAAAAGACGGTAGTTGGCGTTTTTGCGTCGATTATCGCAAGCTAAATAGCGTCACGAAAAAGACGTTTATCCTCTGCCTCGTATTGACGATACGCTCGACTGTCTGAAAGGTGCCATGTTCTTTTCTTCCATGGATCTCCGATCTGGTTATTGGCAAATAGAAATAGACGAAGCGGATCGTGAAAAGACGGCATTTATTACCCCGAAGGCTTATACGAGTTTAAAGTCATGCCGTTTGGTCTCTGTAATGCACCTGCGACCTTCGAGAGAATGATGGACAATTTGCTACGCCATTTTAAATGGACTATGTGTCTTTGTTACCTAGATGACATAATAGTGTTCTCAGAAACTTTTGAAGACCATCTTATACGATTAAGACTTGTTCTAAAATGTCTTCAGGAAGCTGGTCTTAAATTAAATTCAAAGAAGTGTCTTTTTGCTGCCCAAGAAGTAAAGATTCTGGGCCATCTTGTATCTAGTAATGGCGTTCGTCCCGATCCCGACAAAATAAAAGCCGTAAGAAATTTTCCCACTCCAAAGAATATACATGACATACGAAGTTTTCTTGGCCTTTGTTCATACTTTAGAAGATTTATTAAAGGTTTCTGTTATCTCGCCGAACCTTTGCAGTCGTTGCTGAAAAGTGGCGTGGAGTTTCATTGGGGTCCTGAAGAGGTGGAAGCATTTAACAGTCTTAAGAAAGCACTTACTTCGGATCCAGTATTGGGGATGTACGACGAAAGAGCTTCTACAGAAATCCATACTGATGCAAGCGGGTACGGTATCGGAGCTGTCCTAGTACAAATTCAGAATAATGTCGAGAAAGTTATAGCATACGCTTCTAGAACTCTGACAAAAGCCGAAAAGAATTATTCCACCACAGAAAGGGAATGTCTTGCCATCGTATGGGCTACCAACAAATTTCGGCCGTACATATTCGGAAAACACTTTACTGTTGTAACTGACCATCATTCCTTGTGCTGGCTCATGAATTTAAAGGATCCTTCAGGAAGGCTTGCCAGATGGGCCCTCCGACTTCAAGAGCATGATTTTGACGTAAAATATAAATCCGGTAAGAAGCATAGTGACGCCGACGCTCTTTCGAGAAATCCAGTGGAAGAGGAAACGGAAACATCAGACAAATTTTTAGCAGTCACGACGAGTATGAACCTTGCGATGGAACAGAAAAAGGATCAAGACCTTGCGAAATTAAAACTTTTGAGCAACTCATCCAAAAACGAAGAATTCAGATTTATCGACGGTATCCTTTGCAGGAAGAATTTTGATCCAGATGGAAAGTTGTGGTTGCCAGTCATTCCTAAACATCTACGAGCAGACATACTAAGGCACTTTCATGACGCCCCCACCGCAGGACACCTTGGTTTCGCGAAAACTTATGACAGGATACGCAAGAGATTTTACTGGCCGGGAATGTACCGAAATGTCGTTCGGTATGTCATGCATTGTCGGGAGTGCCAAAGGAGAAAGTCCGTTCCTCAACGACCACCTGGACGTTTAGTTCCCATCCCTCCAGCTATAGCTCCTTTCCATCGCATTGGAATTGATCTCCTTGGGAGATTTCCAAAGTCTGCTCATGGAAACAAATGGATAATAGTCTGCACGGATTACTCAACACGATATGCAATAACAAAAGCCTTGCCGACAGCCGAAGTCGACGAAATAGCGAAGTTCTTACTTGAAGAAATTGTCCTCAGGCATGGAGCTCCTCGAGTAATTATCACAGATCGTGGAGCCGTCTTTCGATCCAGACTTGTTTCCTCTCTCGTCGACTTGTGTAACATTGATCATCGTTTCACAACGGCGTATCATCCCCAAACAAATGGACTGACGGAGCGCTTCAATAAGACCTTGGCCGACATGTTGTCAATGTATGTGGATGTAGAGCAGAAAAATTGGGATGAAATTCTACCATTTGTAACCTTCGCTTATAATACCGCTAAACAAGAGACCACAGGTTTTACGCCGTTCTATTTACTTCATGGTCGTGAAGCGGAAACGACACTAGATACAATGCTACCATTCTGTCCTAACGATTTTGATGACAATAACATCACCAAGATAGCAGCCAGAGCCGAAGAATCACGACAGCTAGCCCGAGTGCACACTCTGAGAGCTCAAGACAAAGATCGTCGACGTTACGATTCCAAACACCAAATGGTATCCTACGCTCCCGGAGATCTCGTATGGATTTATACTCCAGTGAGAAAAGTCGGTCTCTCCGAAAAATTCTTAAGAAGGTATTTCGGACCGTATCAGGTGCTACGCCGTTTATCAGCCGTGACTTACGAAGTACAAGATTTTGATCCTGCTTCACGAAAAGAAAACTAAGAGAAGTTGTCCATGTACTGCGTATGAAACCGTACCATGATCCCGCCGAGCAAATCGAAACCGAGGATATTCCTCCCAAAGAATCATACAAAGGACCCATCACTCGTTCCAGAATAAAGACCCTTGAACAAAATGACAGCGGGCGCTGTCTTCTTTTTTCGAGGGGAGCAATGCCACACGCATAATTTGCTACAAGTTCCGATAGCCGAGTTGGCAGAGCGTTGGACTGAACTTCCTCAGGTCTCGGGTTCGAATCCCGGCCCCGGCAGATTTATCCAAAGACTGGAATTTTGTTTCCGTTTTTAATGTATTGTTTCTCTAGGTTCTAGATGAATCCAGATCATTCTTTAGAGTGCATACTGGTTATTTCTCGAATATTCCGAAGTGTATAAAAGCAGAGTTCATCGCCAGTTGGGCATGTTCTCAGTCCAGTGTTGTATCGAGCTCCAAGCGTTAGAATAAATCTAATTGTTTGTTTAATTGAACTGTGTACTTCTTTCGAACTCCGTGACAATATTTTGGCAAAAATTAATTTATAATAATCTTTTTTTTTCAAAATGTTCTCCTTTTGTGAAAAATGCTTCCATTATAATAATATTTTGCCTGTATATAACTAGAATTTTTCAAATATATAACTTAGAAGTGGGCTTATCCTTATTTTACAACAGAGGGGAGCAATTTTAAGAAAAAAACGCCAATAATTATTTTAATTGGTGGTAACTCTGAAAATAATTTAAATTTGTAAATTTTTTAAAAATTCTAGTTGAGCCTCTGTAGAGAGATCTGAGCTACATACAGACAAAATATTATTATAATAGAAGCAGTTTTCACAAAAGGAGAACATTTTGTAAAAAAATTATTCTAAGTTAATTTTTTGCCAAAATATTGTATTTAAATATTTTTTTTTTGTCAAAATGTTCTTAAAATAATTTTATGTATATATTCTAATCTGAGTGACACTAAATATCATGAAAATTATCCAATCACCCGGTTTTTTAAAATCGCTGTTCGAAACGTAGTCGAATACCTTAATTTGACTGAATCACCATTAACAGATATATGGCGAACAAGGCTGTTACAACTTGTCCATACCTCTTGAGAATAAAACAGATTGATAATTCAAATACCTGTAATCAAGGTTATTAAAATTTTGTAATTTTTTTTTATATACTAAACGCGTAATTTAATGTTTTTACGGTAATATATATATATATATAGTAATAATTCAAAAATGAAAAACCATTTGTATCATATTTTATGAATTCAAAAATGACTTATGTGCTATATTTTAGTAACGCATTTTTTGTAAAAAACAGCGAATACAATATAATAGCTTAACATATAAACTTAAATGACAGAAGTAAATTGAAATAGGGTTTTTTCTCCTTTTAAAATCTGCTTTCCAAAAAAATACAAATTCGTTTGACTCAAATTCCTCCTCCTTCACAAAATAAGCTTAGCTTTATCATAATATAATCAATAAAATTCATTGATAGTAAGTTGTTGTTGAAAATAGATTATAACAAGTATATTTATATTCAATTACGCTGCTGCTCAAGCAAGTTGCACCTCGAACTCCATTAAGTATTTATTGGTTGCCAAGAGTAGTCACATTTCCGTCATGTGCAGACGAATAATATGAAACATAACAATTGTTGCTCATAAAAATAGCAATGAACAATAGGTGGTGTTTCTGAAATGATCCTTGTCAAACAAAGCAAGAAATACCCCAACTTAATAGGTTGACAAAACAACCCGGGGGGAGAGAAGTAATAAAAGTAGAAACCTGTCTTTGTACAGAGTTAATAAGAGCTCGAATGAAATCTTCAAAAATATCTCTCCGTTCCTGCGAAACACTCGTCTTCTGAAAAGTGACTGCAACAACAAGTGGCGTCTAAACTTATCCCAAACGTGTCCATTAAATAACCATTTGAGCATCTCAGGTGAATGATTCCAGGAAAATAACTGTATATTTTACAAAGTATTTTTGCTGAGGCGTGTAGAGTAGGATCAGGCATTATAAGGCTAGTAAAGAGCAATGCACACATCCCGTAAAAAGGAGAGTATCGCCGTACGTAACATATCTTCGACGTTCCTTACGCTATCAAAGTTCACTGAATACGAAACAGAGATGACTTACTATCAAACGCGATAGCATCTCCAACCGTTCTGCCTCGGTATTACTGTAGGGTATTCCAAGTCCTGGTATGAAAATACCAGCACGTTTAAATGATCCTAATGCTATAATTCTCATTAAATAAGCAAAAGCAGGAATCGTCTGAGAAAGCGTCACTGTTCCTTCCTCTTAGACAGGCCACATTAAGTCGTTTGTGTTATGAGGTCACCAGAAATAATCAAAAAGGAAGCCATAACAAGCATTAGGAACCGATATACTGATAACAGTCCTGGTCTACACAGAAACATTAAAAATGTCCTAAACTTTCTGATAAATGCTGGCAAAATTTGTGTGCGGGGACAGCACCACTATAAGGTGGTTGTACTGATCCACGCATAATCATATTGCTCTGACCTCACAACCTTAACATTGCCTCAAATATTGCCTTACCCTCACGTTGCCACATGTCTTTATTCCAATATCTTTTTCCACGGCCAGTGTATCACATACTTTTAGGTCAAGGGTGTCAAACTCAAAAGCTAACTTGGGCCAAGCAAACAAGGCTTAACTTTTGTTGGGCCACATAAAAATTACCACAATATTTATAGGAACGTAGAGTTATTTCGAATAATACATTACAATAAACAGATATAAAAGAACACGGAAAATTTAATGTTTACGTCCTGCCACTTGACGTCTCTTCTCTGCTACTATATTTTGCTATTTCGGATGTAATTTTTTAGTTTTATTATATATTTTTGTAAACCGATATATATAGTCCGGACCGCATGTGTCCCGTGGGCTGCATGTTTGACACCCTTGTTTTAGATGAAATCCAGCTGTGATTTGATGAATGAGGCAAGGATTCTTCAAAGTCCAAGCACCATGCTTCACGTTAATCTGCTTATAGGCTGGAATTGCTACCATTGGGGCATTTTGGCATTCTCTATAACACGTTTTCTATGAAATAATAAAAAAAGATCCTGTTTCCTTGTGAGAAATAATCCTTAAGTTATTCTCTGTTTTTCAGATTCGTTTCCTTGTATCCAACTCAACATGTCTCAGAAAACAACGTATTTCATATGAGTTAGTTATATTTATTTGTAAGGTGCAAATATCTATCCTGAAATTCGCATAATTTAACTAGATATTGTACCTTTGTGCATTAGCTAGAAAATTTCTACTATAAATCTTTTGAATTTTATATTTGTATTTCTTTGCTAAATTCGAATTCTGAAATCAGAGAGTATAAGGGGAAATATTTTGTTTTCCTATAATTAAGAGTTATCGTTTAGTAACACTTACCTTTATGTAGAAGCAACAGTAAAAATGTCAAAATTTGAATATGATTCATCTAAAAAAAGAGCACTGTGTGTTATTTACGTGCAAACGTATAGATCCATGCAATATTTACAACATAAAAATTTGAACACAGTTTATTATAAGTACAGACATAAATGTTACAAAATGTATTAGCAACAAGAAGCACACAATAGAATAAATCATGTGGTCATCGTACACAGAAAACAAATCGGATGGGATCTCGCAGAATTGAGAAAAGCAGGAAAGTGCCCCAAAAGCTAAAATTCGCCCCGATAAAACTATGGCACACCAACCTAACGCGACTAATTTAAGAAACAAAAATATGCTTTATAGCAGCAGTTTTTAAGCTATCGATTGCTTCAGTCCCCACTTTATGTAATAGTCTGACATCGTGGATCCCCAAGATTTTGAAGGTAGAAATTATTATTGTATTATTGAATGTGTGTGTGTGTGTGCAGAATGTGAATTTAGTTCTTAATCTTTTTACATGACTTTCTACTATTTTTTAAATATTACGATGTAGAGATGGCCATGCAGTTGCAGTCAGCAAAAAAATTGAACTAATATTCTTGAACGAAATAAATGTTCTAGTAGAACTTTTTTATTGGGGAATTTAATTATCAAGTCTAGAGGATATCAATTTTCCCACGAATTATTTCAGAGTCTGTAAAAAAGAGAAACCTTAATTTAAACGACTGACCTTCGGGGACCATTGGAGATTGACGTTACCATCAAATAAAGATTTCAGTTCTTTTGCGGCAATTGATAATTCGTCTTGAGTTTTAAAGCTGAACATTGTTCTGCTGCAATAACATTTCATACAAAAGGCCACGTCGCAGGCAAAAGAAATTTGTAACACACTAGTCTATTGTTAAACTACTGATATTGTGTTTTATTGTTGTCCCACTGTCTGATCTTGATTGATTGATTGATTAAATATTAACGTCGCACTGCTCAGCTACACGAGGGCTTTTGGCGACGGACCACGTAATTTTGAACCATGGTCAAGTGGCGTGGACGACACCTCACTGTCTGATCATGGTGTCAACCCAAATCATGAAACCGTAAGGGGGATTGGCCTGACTTCCGCAACCAGAGAATCCACCACATCCGCGTCCCAACGTCATTCTTCCCTTTATAACTAAAATCGGGACTTATCGAAAACAAGTAATATAAAAAAATCTAAGTCAATTCCTACTTTGAATGGATGAATAGAAAGTATTTTATGAACGATTGAAAATTTTAATATATATATATATATATATATATATATATATATATATATATATATATATATATATATATATATTCTTCACTATAAAACACACTACACAAAATATTTTTAAGATACTAAATCTAAATTTTCAGAACATGTTTTATTTAGTTCTATCTGTGTGTTATGAATCAAAATATAATCTCTGTGTTAATATTTATGTACTAAAGGCATTTTTATGAAAAAAAAATCATTTTTTAAAAAATCATGCTTTTGCATATAATTTGGCATGTTCAAAAGTATTGAAAATATTTTCATTCCTAACTCATATAAAGATGTTATTCACGTAGTGTATAAGTATTATTTCTATACATTTATTAGAATTTTGTGTAATCACAATTTTTCATCAAAATTTCAATAAAAACGACAATTGTTATGTCTTTTAAAAAATCAGAATCAGTAAAATATGAAGCTAAAGAGAGCTTGCCCTATAAATATTGTTACTTTAAAAAATGTACAATTAGTAGAAATTTTTTATACTGTATTAACCTCTTTAAATGCATTTTTTGAGAAACTATGGTTTTCGATTTTTTGCTTCTCGGTAAAGTTCACTTCAGGATTTCTTTTTAAAATATTAAGTTTTTAACCATTTTGGCGACTTATGTCAAAATTTTAAAAGGTTTTTTCTCCCATTTTAAATCGCTCATTTGAGCTGAAATTTTCTAAACACAATTGTTTCGAGTGACATTACAATAATTTAATTATTATTAACCAAAATTAATTGTTTAAAACTAATTATTTAAAGAACTACAGATACAGTCACGTTGGCTTCATTTTTAGCAAATTGGGTCAAAACTACAATATTTTTTTCTCACATTTTAAAGCACTCTGTTGAACTGAATTTTTATAAACACGATTGTTTTCGATGACAATACGATACTTTAATGATAAATAATAAAAATTAATTGCCACTTAATATTGTGATTCTGTCATATGTACATACATATTTATATTGATTGTAAATATTTGATAAAAAGTAACTAAAATAAAAGTTTTCTTTTTTGACGGAAGTAGGAATTGACAAAAGTTTATTATATATATATATATATATATATATATATATATATATATATATATATATATATATTAATTGTTTGTGATTATTTCACTTTTCAGCGATCTTGAATTTCACGCTCTTGTGTTTAGACTTCTCGAGGGTTTGCTACTCCGAAGAACTACACGCGAGAGCATGCCAAGTTGGCGATTTTTTTAAAATCGCGCCAACCAGTGGTTGATTCCGCCATTTAAAGGGGATTTCGCAATAAAAACCGGTAAGATCCTATTTGATCCTCCCGAGTTTGGAAGAAAATTTGGCGTAAATAATTTTTGGACTTTGACGTCAAGTTAGTAACCCTTGCACTCAAATTGCGAGCCGAAGATTTAGTGCAGGGAGGTCATTTTTCAAAACTCGAATTTTCCTTTCAAACCTTGTGTTTCAAATAGGAATTAAACAAAAATCGGTATTTACATACTATGACAACAATGCCAACGTTGAAAATAACTCGCCAAGTTGTCAACCCTTATTTTGCATGTGTTGTACGTGCTGAATTAAAAATCATGTGCTTCTTTTCTTATAATATCCCCTATTGGTTGCAATAATACCTAAGTATCTTAAATTTTAGTTATTTTTTAACCAAAATGGGTATCATGCACTAGGAGAAAAAACTACATAATAAGTTATTATATAATTTAATTATATAATATATATCTATGCTTAAAATCTTACCTTTCAGTTCAAGATTATTTCTTTAAGATAGATAAAGCAACGAAATAGAGTATGGTTATGAAATTAAATAACCAATATAAGTTATTGGTCATATACGTAATCTCATCATAGCACGCATATTGAATGAGGCACTAATTTGATATTGGTAGGTAACGAATATTTCCGCCAGATACTTTAAAAATTTTGCCAAGTTTGGGAAATAACTTTGCACTGCGATGACATTAGATTGTTCACTAAAGATCTATTTGGCTCGATTTCAATATCCCGCCAATAATGAGTAAAGTACCGCAATGAAAATATTTGCTTAAATAATCTGCTTTTTAAGAGGATAGAGGCAACGGAAAAGTAATGGTTACAAGCGGTAAAGGTCAAGGTTGTCATATTGTAATGTTATGCGAAATACTAAGTGAAAATTTACGATTATTAGTCGGAAAAATAAGCAGCAGAGTTCGATATCAAATATGAGCCGCGGTAGCCGAGTGGTATAGGTATCGGGTCGTGGCTTGCCTTGTCACGAGTTCGAGCCCAGTACCACTAAAGATCCGCCGTGTAGGCCAGCGATGCACGTTAAATCTGTCGAGAGCTGAAACGTCCTCCCGTTGGTGCGGTGTAGTAGTCAGAAGAGGAGGGTGCCAGCTCAGGTGTCGTCCACATCACTTGACCATGGTTCAAAATTACGTGGTCCGTCGCCAAAAGCCCTCGTGTAGCTGAACAGTGCGACGTTAATATTCATTCAATCAATTCGATATCAAATATGTAGTTCGCTAAGAAATAGAACACCTTTGCGGCTCAAGTGTAGTATGGGGGGGCACATCGGATTTAGCGATTTTTCTTCGGGTCTGGCGATTTTTATCTAAATTTCATGGTGATATGTCGAATTCATTCTAAAAATAAATAATTCCGGAAAAAGTACCTTGGCGACCCCTTTTTAGTCACCAAAAAAATTACTTCCGCCAGTGGCACCCCCTCCCCCCATACTACACTTTAACCCACTGTTGCTTGTTGCTACAAAACGGCTTTGAATGAATTGGGGCTATTATATTTATTTCTCATACAGTAATCTTTAGATAATATTGCACAAAGACAGTTCTTTTTATTTATATATTTACGAGCAGCTAGTCAAAGTTCGTCGTTAAAATAATAATTTATTTTCATAAATTTGAATTTTAAATTTTAGTTATTTTTTTTGGCAAAATGGATATCATGCGCTAGGAAAAATATTTACAATAAATTACATAATAAATAATTTATATAATCTAAATATATAATTTATATCTATAAGCTTTTAAAATTTACCTTGCAGTTCATGGTTGTTTCTCAAGACAGATAAATCACAGAAATAAAGTGTGGTTGTGAAATTAATTTGATTATTAAATATAGTTGCCATTTCATTATATCTAAAATAACGAACAATCTAGAAAATTCTGCTTCTTTTCTTATAAAATTTGTTTTTCAAAAGCTCGTTTCTTTCGGGCCCAGATCCAATTAGTGTTGCAAATACTCATCTTAATTTAAGAGCACATTTAAATGACGAGAAGGATATCCGAACTGGCATTCCACTCTTTATGAATACTGAGCGCTATTTTTCATAAAAGAAATTCAATTATTACACGTAAAAGACTAGTCAAATCCTACAATGATTATTTTTCCTAAAAGCCAAGTTGCAGCAGCTCTTTGAAAAAAAATAATGAGTAATTATGTGGTGAGGGTGGTGGTGGGACTAATCCTCATCTGGTCTATTGTGTATTAATCCTATACCATTGATTAATCTCTAAAATTTAACTTCTTGGTAGAGATTAATTATCAAAGATTTAACGGGTCATTGAAAAGCTTAAATATATTTTAGACTTAGCGGAAGAATGGAATTTGACAGTTGTGGAAGCATTGAGGAAGTTCAGAATTATGTATTGTGTTACATACTTGAGATACGGGCAGACATAAGTTTGAGAAGAACAATAGTCATGAAAACTGAAAAAATCTTATAGAAATCCGTCACAAAGTCGAGGATGAGATCACTGCATGTAAACCGAAAAAATATATTGATCTTTGTGGCAGGCTGTGACGAATCTGTATAGAACCTTTCCACTAATCTTCTTAGGCATCTTTCTGGGAAATATAAATTCGTGTTTATTTCCAAACAACTCCAAAAAGAAGTATGGGATATTTAAATTAGATAAGGTATTTAAGTCGAGGGTTGCGAGATAGCAAGAGAGATGATGGTAGGTTATTGAGCCAGTAACGTTAAACGCATTACTAGAAGATTCAAAAAGATTAGATTCGTGAAGACGTCGTGCTGCTAGACGTACCAGAAAGCTAATATAAGCCAGCGGTAAATATAATTCCCGTACGCTTAAAGTAAGCGTTAGTTTGAGCTACTTAGTTAAAGTTAATGACAGTTAAAAATTCGAATAATTGTGTTTCTCGGATCTCCTATTTCAGTAAACCTTACTTGAGTTGAACTAGATTATTAATTAATTGTATTCTTAGTAATTTAATTTAATATAAAGGCAAATCCCTTTAAACGACGTAGCATTATTCTATTATATGTTATCAGAGATTTTTGAGGAAATTATAACAAAATAAATAATATTATTATTCACAATGGCTCTTGGTGGTTCTTTGCCTCAAATTAATCTTGGTGTTAAAGGTGTGACCCAGGGGGGTCATCACAGTGGCGCCCAACGAGTAAATCCCAAAGTTTAGAGTCGGAGCTAATTTTGGAATCGTCCCTAAGCAGTATTTTTTGGGGGTGGAGAATGTGGTAGAATTTTTGGAAAGTATGGATAATAACTTAACATATTACGAGATACCCACACAACTCGCTTGTGCATATTTAAAGGGTCATCTCACAGGACGGGAACTCGATTGGTTTGAGGTTCAAGGTTATAGGGTTGTTGAAGACAAGGCGACGGATTACGCGCACTTAAAGCAAGTTTTGTAAGAACAGTTCCCCGTGGTTAGAAATAGGTCGGAGCTAGAAACGCGTTTCTATTCATCATCTCAAAAACATAACCAAAAACCGTCTGATTTTGTGTATGATTTGTTGAAGATTCACAAAATCTTAAAACTCGAAATGACGGAGGAAAAATTGATCGATCATACTATTAGTAGGTTAGATCCTCACATTTTGGATTATGTAGAGGTTAGGAATCCGCAAACCACATCTAACCTCCTACAAGTTATTGATAAGTATGAGGAAAGGTTTCTAAATACAAAGATCAGAGGCTCCAGTTGGGAATCCCGAGATACACAACCAAACGAGAGCAATCGTTTCCCTAACAGGAATCGACAAGAAAATTGGAGGGAAACGAGAGGTAACAATAGATATGCGGACAATAGTAGACCACGGAGACAGTTCAATAGATTTGAGAGTCAAGGTGTTGTGGATAATCAGAGATTCAATGGTCGACGCCGGGTTGGTCAATCGGATCATAGATTCCAAAATCAAGGCGGTCGACAAGGTGGTTCGAGGAATAGTACTTTCAGGGGTCATAATGATCGAAACAGATATTTAAACTTTTAAGCAATCAATGCGAGTATGGGGGTGATCGATCGCGATGTACGGAAAATACTCCAGATACAGAACACCAAACTATTATGGTATCCTCATTACGAATGACTCCAGTAGACTTACCGTATATGTCCCTATTCTTTTAAATAAGACATTCATTACAGCCCTTTGGAAAACGGGGGCGGAGAAATCTTTCATATCGGAAGAGGTCTATCGCAAATATTTTTCGTATCGACCTCGTCAAAAGACGAAAGATAGAATAGTGCCGCCGCAAGGAGCCCCGTGTTGCCCCTTAGGTCGGGTTGAATTACAGATTAGGATCCTAGAATTCCAGAAAACCTGGGAATTTCACATTCTTAACAATATGCAGTACCAATGCATTTTGGGCATTGTTTTATGAAGGAGTCCAAATTGACTTTAGATTTCGATCAGAAATCTCTGATCATACCAGATGACCAAATTAAGCAGTTACCAAAAGTTGAAAAGCCTGTCGATATGGATCTATCAGATACAAAGCTCGGTTAAGGACAAAAGCAAAAATTAAGGAATTTATTTAATGGTTTTAAGGGGCTATTTTCAGATCAGCAGGGGTTAACTCATGTTTTATACCATGAAATCGATACTGGGGACAAGGGAACGGTAGTGTCGAGACCCTACCGATATGATAGGGTCAAACAAGGAATAATCGATAATCACATAGACAAAATGTTGCAAGAGGATACGATCCGTCCTATTCTATCTACATACGCATCACCAGTAGTTTCAACGCGCAAGAATAATGGCCTTCCTCCGGTTGATATAGATTCGCGATTAATTATCGCAAACTTAATGCAATAACTAAATACCCCCGATATCCATTACCGGTGACTGGTGATCTAATAACAAACATTCAGCATACCGGAGTGATGTCCACATTGGATTTAACAAGTGGCTATTTTCAATTGGCGATTAGTCCTAAATGTATAGAGAAAACCGCGTTTATCACGCGCAATGGCACGTTTGCAGTCCTCAGAATGCCTTTTGGCCTTTCAGGGGCGGCGCCAAATTTCCAAAAGGCCATTGATATTATTTTAAAACCTGTTATTGGGCGTTTCGTGTCGGTATATATGGACGATGTTATCATCACATCTCCATCGTTTAAGGAACATTTAGATCATTTGAATTAGGTCTTTACATTGTTGAGAGACGCAGGGCTAACATTAAATAAGGATAAATGCTCCTTCGCACGTGACAAATTGAAGTATTTAGGTCTCGTAATTAGTAAAGAAGGGATCGAAACAGACCATAGTAAAGTGAAGACAATCACAGAAAGGAAACCTCCTAAAAATAGCAAGGAAGTGTCGAAATGTTTAGGGATGGCGGGGTGGTATCTTAAATTTATACCCCAGTATGCAGACATATGTGAACCATTATATCGGTTGAAGAAAACAGGGGCTAAATTTAATTGGTCGAAAGAAGCACAGGATTCTTTTGATAAGATAAAACGAGCATTAACTGAGGCACCAGTTTTGCAATTGCCGAACTTTACAGAACAGTTTAACTTATTTACTGATGCTAGTAGGGTCGGAATTGGTGCTGTGCTTAATCAAAACCACAGTCCTTTTGCATTCGTGTCTAGAACTCTCAATAAGGTGGAACGAAACTATACTGTTACTGAACTCGACTGTTTGGCGGTGATATGGGCCTTAAACAAGTTTAAAACTTATTTCGGATTCCTGCCGATGAAGGTAATCACAGATCACGCGGCATTAACAAAGCTAACGAATGGGAAAAACTTATCTAGTCGTATGATTAGATGGGCTCTCAAGTTATCCGAGTTCAACGTAGAATGGGAACATCGACCAGGGGTCCAAAACGTTGTCGTGGACGTATTGTCTAGGAATCCAGTAGGCATTCCGGATGGATCACAAATTTCGTGTGCGGCTCTTCGAGCCCTCGCCTTAAACTCCCGAGAACAACTCATTCGAGAGCAAAGGGAAGATCCTGAGTTAGGACACATCTATCGTTATTTAGAAAACCCAGATGACGGTTCCGTTAATGCGTCTATTTGCGAGGATTGGTCCCAGGATTTTAAACTTATAGATGGTCTACTCTTTTAGGCAAAATACTATACAACTCTTGGAGAACTAAGAGTGTATATTCCTAGGTCGCTTCGGCGAAACAATAATGAAAGAATTTCATGATCTGCCATTAGCAGGCCATCTAGGAAAGAGGAAGACTTATTTAAAATTACAAGACACATGTTATTTTTCCATATAAAAGGAAATATATATTTGAATATGTATCAACCTGTGACCGGTGTCAAAAATTTAATTACAAAAACGCGCTACCAGCTGGTCGTTTAATTCCGATAGTATCGAATTACCACAATGAAATTGTAATGTTAGACCTATTAGACTCCTACCCCGCATCCCGACCCGAAAGATATAGAATTTTTTTAGTAATAACTGATCATTTCACGAAGTGGAGTGAACTTATTCCTTTACGAAAAGCTTCGGCCCAGGCCATAGCTAACGCCCTTTTTCAGAATTATATTTCACGTTACGGAGCTCAGATTTCTTTAATTAGTGATAACGACCCCCTATTTATATCCGAGGTATTTGAACACTTAAGTCACAGGTTGGACATAAAACATATGAAAACGGTAACATACAGGCCACAGGCGAATTTAACGGAAAGAGTTATAATCGCAATTTAGTCCAGATGATAACCTGTTTTGTAAAAGAAAATCACGAAAATTGCGAGCGATTTCTTCATTAATTCACTTTTGCGATGTGCACTTCAGTGAACGAAACAACAAATAAAACTTCGGCTGAGTTATTCTTAGGTAGAAAGATTATAACACCTTTTAGCAAATTAATAAATGTCACAGAGGGTGCTGAATATGTAGGAAGAAACATTGAGAAATTATTCGATGAAGCAAGGCAGAATATGCGAAACAACACAAACATTGGGGAAAATATTATAATCGGAAAAGGAGGGAAGTTAACTTCAAAGTAAATGATTTGATGTTGGTACAAACTCATTTTATAAGTGCTGCGGGTAGGAGATTGGTTGGAAAGTTTATGCCTGAGTTTGAAGGGCCATATAGAGTGTTGGAGTTTCGGAATAACAATTTAATTATTTTAAAGAGGGGTTTAAAGGTAACAGTTAATATTGACCAGGTGCGTATGTACCGTCACCGACATTCCGACACTATTAGTTCGGACAGTCATGTTGAGACACTGTATGAAGGACAGTTGTCGAGGGATAGGTCAAGTAGATCGTAACCAGGAAAATTCAGAGTATCTAGGAAAACCTCGAGTGAGGAGAGTAACGGTCAAAAATTAAGTAAGGGTAATGCGGGATGTGAGGATCCGAGATTGAAACGTAAAGTAGAGTCAAAGGGATCAGGGGACAAGAAAAATTTTAAAATTCCAAAATTTGCAGAAAAAGATCTCTGCAGGGGTCCTAACATAGGGACCAGAAAAGACGAACCCTTGAACCAAAACAGAAGATAAAAAGCGCAATTCCGTCCTCGGTTTCATCCCGTAATTATAAATATAGAAGACCTAATAACCCCTCCCAGGGATCACAGTCCATTGCTGGTCCTTCTCATCAACAAGATTCCAGACAGGACAAGTCATCTACAGTAGCGAGCAGGCACGAAGGAAGCGGACAAAACAACAAGGCCCGGGAGACAAAGACAACTAAAAACGGAACCAACAGGGAAGCTGAAAGGAGAACTGTTCGGTCTAGATTAGTAGGTTAGTGGATTAGTAGGGATAAGTTTAATGCCTTCCTTAAAATAAGGTACTAATTTCGGATAGAACAGGTACTTGCTCGTTATTTTTTTAAAATATTTTTAGCTCCGTTTAAAAGAAAAGGATTTCAAGAAATAATTCTTAACTCTCTACTGCTGCATAAACTGATCCTATGTCAAGTATTTTTCAGGTATCACATTAAAACTTTCCACTCAACTATCGTGAAAAGTTTTCTCCAGGATGGGAGGAAATAATTAGACTGTAACGGCGTGGCACATAGTACACTAGGAGGCTTGGCACATAACACACGATAGACTAGAAAGAGGGCACTGCTGTGAACTGTTTTGGCCTTTGAGCGGGAAGGAAATAAGAAGAGGAGTCTCGAACGTAAAATAGCCGAAGCTGCCTGTAGTTCCCGTTGTGACTTTTAATTGTAAATGAAATTATTAATATAGTGATGTGTTTGGAAGAAAATAATAAAAACGGTAAATCCAGTTAATTAGAGCTAATTAATTCAACTACAAGACGTTCTTACACCGGATGGGAGGATCCGAGATTGAAACGTAAAGTAAGGTCAAATGGGTCAGTGGACAGAAAGGATTTAAAGAGGTCCAAAATTTGCAGAAAAAGATCTCTGCAAGGGTCCGAACATAGGGACCAGAAAAGACCAACACCTGGACCAAAACAGGGGATAAAAAGAGCAATTCCGTCCTCTGTTTCAACTCGAAATCATAGATATAGAAGACCTAATATCCCCTCGCAGGGATCACAGTCCATTGTAGGTCCCTCACATCAAAGAGATACCAGGCAGGCCAAGCCACCTACAGAAGGGAGCAGGAAAGAAAGGAGTGGACAATACGACAAGACCCGGGAGACAAGGACAACTAAAAGCGGAACCAACAGGGCAGCTGAGATGAGACCAGTCCGGTCTAAACAGGCGACAGTAGTGAGACCTTGTCCTTACTACAAATGGGAGGCCAGAATTTTCTAATTTATAATTAGCCCCTGAGATGGCTTAGAATTTGTTTGCTAGTCCCCGAACCGGATGCGGTGAAATTCCTTTTGGTGGGGTGCGTCAAGAAAGTTCCCGCGTTAAGAAAGTTCACGAAACCCATAAATTGTTAGGTGGTGTAACACTGCGCTGGCCTCTGGACCAATCAGAGAAAATTACAGTCGACAAGAAAATGAGTCCGCTCTAGGATTTTTGTGTGAAATGTCGCAAAATAAAACGGGACGCACCCCGATTTCAGATAGAGAGCCGATCCCAGAGTTGCAGACAATCTCAAAAACCTTCGGAGACTCCGGGCATCAACCATGTCCATTCCCTTGCATTTTCCCTCTCTCAAGCTAAGTTAATTTTTGATCTTCTTGTAGTAAAGTAAATTTTCACATGCTTGTGCTTAAAATAAATTTAATATTTGTTTAAAACTTCACGATCAGTGTTTGATTTAATTGTGAGATGAATGTATTATTTTAGAATGAGTTAACTTAACTTATAGACACGATGCGATGTGAAATTAAGAAACTGGGTTCATTTAGAAATTATATAAGTTTAAAATAACGTCGCATCATTTGGTGTCGTGACCTCTCGTTGATTTTTTTCTCTCCTTGGCATTATGTTCTGTTGTGAATTTTTTTTTCTTCTAATTTTTTTTCTCCCTCGTGAGTTTAAACTTAAATGAGATGTTGGGTCACCCAATGATAACCTTAGTTTATCTGTGAAACATGTAATAATTTCTTATTGTGTACCATTGTGTTTTAATTTTTTTTATTATGATCAATTATCATTTGCAGAATTTTTTTCTCGCAGAATTTTTTTATTATTATTTAGATATTCAGTTGTGATTGAAAGCTCTCCTGGAAGAAGTGTCTACAGTGTAACAGGTACGGATTTTTTTTTCTCCATCAGTATATTGATGTTGCATGTTTTTTTTATTTGGAGTTACGCGAAAGTCTGTTAGTTAAAAAATTTAAATTTTCCGGGGTTTTTTTTCTCTCACTGCACGAGTGCTATAATTTTAGAATTTGTTATCCGTTGCAATTCAATTTTTTTAAAAAATTAATGTTAATAATAATTCGCTACTTTATTTCTCATTAACATTTTTATTTCAATTATAATTTAAACATGCCGCGTACGCGACAAGGGGAGCCCCCATTGGCTCAGCTAGCGTCCGAAAAATTTAATTTAATCGAATTGATTCCAATGTATGACGGAAGTGAATCGCTGGGAATCCGTAGATTTCTTGGCAAAAATAATGATGTGGCAGAGTTAGGTGGTTGGTCTAACGCTGAAAAAGTTACCATTCTTAAGTTAAAATTAGCGGGAATAGCTGAGGATTTTTTTTATCTGACCCAACTCACAGTCATTTAACCGAGTACAACGACATCGCTAAAATTCTCATTACGAGATTTGAGAGGACCGTTCCGTTATCTACGCAGCTCCAATTATTTTCATCATGCATTCAAGGTTCTTCCGAAAGTGTGCAAGAATTCGCAGCACGTATTAATAAATTGGGAACATAAATTTTTCAATCCAGTAATTTGGTTCTATCCACAGCAGCGCGCAACGCGAACGATCAACTTTTGCAGTCTCGTTTTATCAGTGGGTTAAGAAACGACATTCGCAGATTTGTGTTGGCGCGAGATCCCAATACTCTCGAGGAATCTAATAACACTGCGCTCGTCGAAGAGCAGAATTTAAAACTAAATGAAATAGCCAGTAACGAGCGCTCCGGTTTGTCGTCCTTACCCCCAGAATTACCGGTCATTTCAGCATTGACAAATAAGTTGCAGGAACTAAATTTGAGGGTCGAAAGATTACAGGAGGCTAGTACAGTAATTGCTCAAGAAACGTCTAAGGGTGAATCTCACAGAAAAGTGAATGTTTTTAAGCATTTTTATTGTGGTTTAGAGGGACATCGGCAAGCAGAATGCAGAAAGAGGATAGCAGATCAACATCCTTGGAATTCCCCCGTTTTTGAAGAAGTGTTAGGGATGAAACTCTCGTTTCTCGTTCCCCGCGCATTCAACCTGTCAATCATCGACGCGTTCGTTTTGAAGACTCAACCCCTCGGCGTTTTCCACCCGTTTCACAAAGAAATTTCCGTGACTTGGGAAATGCAGGCGGTTTCCAGCAGAATAGAAGGAATGAAGATTTAAACTTCCGAGGAGAAACTCTATATTAAACATGAGACGATTGGGATTACTTTCTCCCATACAAAGTAAAGACGAAACATTTGATCTACCAATCGTCGACGCTAGCTCGCAGAACTACAGATTTAGAATTTTAATTGATATAGGCGCGTGCGTTTCTTTAATGTCCAATTCACTCTTTACTAAAATAAAAAACGAATTTTTCAAAGAATTTAACTTTCTATCCAAATTAAAGCGGTCAGCGGAGATACGGTGGAAATCCTCGGTTGTTATGAAATACAATTTTCATTGGGGGAACTTCACTTCCAGTACATATTTTTTGTAACTAAACAAGATATTAATGATAATTATTGCGCTATTTTGGGATACGATTTTTTGAAACTATGGAATGCAGTTTTGGAAATGAGAAATAACCGTTTATTAATTAACAACTTTTCAGTTCCGCTTATCAATTACACGCTTCCTTCGCGTGCCGTTCAAACAAATTATATTCATGGATTTTTAAAACACAAAACGAGTGTAGGTCCTCATTCAGTCACCAGTGTTCGTGTTTACGTCCCAATATTACTTTATTCTACTTCTTCGGCTACAATACAGGGTTCGGTAAAGTTAAAAAGAAAAATTATCAATTTAACTTCTCAGATTAATATCGATCCGCAATTTAATGACACTATTGTAAATATTAGAAACGATTCTGATAACATCGTCACCCTTAACAAGAACATGAAAATAATTACTGTCAATAATTACGAAGATTTTTTTGTGATTTTCCCGTTTCTCAAGATATTCTACCTCCACTCTCGGAGAAGGATTTCAACCTTTCAGGTTTAGACAGCAAAATGAAAAAGAGATTATTTCAACTTCTCTAATTTCGCATAAAAGCGCTTTCGCTCGCTCTACAGTTGAATTATCTGCTGCTGCTACTGAGCATCATAGAATTCATCTGCAACATGACAATCCCATTAAATGTCCGATTTACAAAATTCCATTTAATTTAAGAAACGAATTTAGACGTCAGATTGCTGATCTAGAGAAGGCAGGGATTATTTCTAAATCTAAATCTCAGTACAACACTCCAGCCCTGTTTGTTAAACAAAAAGAAAAATGGCGCCTTGTTTTGGATTTTACGAAACTCAATGAAATCACTCAAGACTTCGCGATGTTGCAGGAGGCATTCGATGATATTAAGGAAGCCATATTAAACCCATCTGTCTTAGCACTACCTGATCCAAACGCAGAATTGCAAATCACGACGGACGCTTCATCTCGCGGTATCGGGGCAGTTTTAGAACAAAAGTATCCTAACTCAGAAGTCAAACCTTGATCTTTTTTTTCAAAGAAATTAAATCCTTCGCAATCTAAATATAACGCAACCGTTTTGGAGTTTTTTGCAATATATACAGCATTAAATTTTTTTATACCTTTCTTATAGGGAAGAAAATTCAAAGATTTACGGATCATAAACCTCTTGCAGGATTTTTTTCGAACAAAAATCCTTCTTCTAAAATTTTGCGCTGGAAATTGGCTCTAGAAGAATTTAATTATGACAAACACTAAATCAAGGGTTCTTTAAATTCAGTCGTAGACCATCTCTCACGTTATATTAATAATATCACAAAAGCTTTACCCGAGTCAAAAGATCTCATTGAAATGCAGCGTGAGGATCCTGTTCTAAGGCATATTATACAGAAAATTGATCAAAATGACGTTAGTCCACAAGTTAGCAACTACTTTATTAATGGGGAAGGTTTGTTATGTCATTTGTCTAAGCGCCCGTCCAGGTCACCCAGGTCTAATACCACTAGAAAGCAAGTTTGCATTCCACATTGTCTGAAAGCTAAAATTCTCGAATCAATCCATTCCGAACATGGAGGGCATCTCAAATTTTTTAAAACTTATCATCGACTCAGTGAAAACTACTTTTGGCAAAACATGTACAAAGATACTAAAAATTTTGTTCGTTCTTGCACCGTATGTTTATCTCGGAAAAATGCTTTCAAAATTCCACCAGCCCCTCATCAACCAGTAGAACAAAGTCAAGAACCGGGAGAAACGTGTCATATGGATATTTTCGGTCCTTTAAAGACCACTCCTAAGGGTAATAGTTATGTGTTCTCCATGATAGATGCATTCACAAAATACATTCATATTGTTCCACTTCCTAATATTAAGTCTAGCACGATTTCTAAGGCTTTCATTGATAATTATGTTGTACATAGGGGGTTCCCATACAAATTAGTCGTAGATAAAGCTACGTATTTTAAGGGTTCAGAATTTTTTGAATTTTGCAGTTATGGGTATTCATAAACGACACATATCAAACTATTCAGCTCACGTCAACGGAAGAGTATAGAAACCCAATCAATCGCTAGCCAATATCCTTGCATCAATTACGCAGAATACAAACGACTGGGACGAGCAACTTCCGCAAAAAATGTTAGCATTAAACTCCGCGATTCATGAGGCTACATACACGTCGCCCTTTTTCTTAGAACATGGAAGAGATATTCGATTGTCTTACACTTATGAGAAAAACTCCGACACACCACAAAATAAGTACGAATATGTTGAGAAGCTTTTGCCGTCTTTGGAACAAATTTTTCATAAGGTGTTGAAAAATCTAAAAGAGCAGGAGGCACTGCACTTTAATCTGAGTACGAGAGTGACAAAGCAGCATCATTATGATTACAAAATCGGGTCCTTGTGTTTCATTAAGACGCCTAATATTAAATCTAATTTATCTCCAAAGCTTAGACCTAAGTTTGAAGGTCCCTACAGAGTAGTAGAGCGTTTTTCTACCGTCAATTATAGGGTTCAACATGCTGAACAATTGAGGAAGAGGTTTAACACACATATCAATCGGATGATTCCATTTATTAAGAAATTCTCATATTTGCACTTAAACAATTTAGACGACTTACTACCAGATGATACGGAGGTTTAAAGTATTATTTCAAGTCCGTGGTATAATCTAAGGACTCGTGCAGGCAATTCGGCTAATTAATTTAATTCTTATCGTGCTAAATGTTTTTTGAGTACACCTATAATTTTGTTTGTTGTTTACATTGTTGACGCTTCGCCACTTAGAGAGAGTCCACACCTAGAAACGGTACCTGTTTTCATTGTTGTACCTTGTTATGTAATGAAATTGTGCTCATAAATTTTTTTTGCCATTTGTTTCATGTCAGGTTTTGATGCTTAAGTGAGACAACGTTGTATGTGGTTAATTAATATCAATGTTAAATTTTTTATGCTATGTGTTTCATGACAATATTTGAAATTTGTTGTTTGTGATAAGATGTAGATTTAATTTTGATACGTGATTCATGTATGCACGTCAATAATTTTTTTATATTGTTTATTTATAATACATGCTGTTGGCAACAGAAATCAAATTTTGGGGTCTTTTAGACACCTGTAAAGAAATTTGAGATGTTAATGTTTTTTTTTCTTATGCTCTTTGTTAGTATATATATATATATGGGAAATCATTATCTTAACTTATCTGGCTATGTTATCAATTTCTTATGTGTTGACATGTTTGTATTGTGGATTTTAGTGTTCTCAATTTTTTTTCCTTTTAATTAATTCGAGTGTACACTGATGTGCAAAAATTAAGGACGAGACGGTTTTTTCAATATAACTTTGTACAAAAGCTTTCCAAATCAACACATTTAATACCGTAAGATCCCCAATACGTAAGGACATGTGTAATGTAAGCAACACTTACTAAAAGAGAAATCAGAGGGATAAAAAGAAGCTTGATTGAAAAAGTAGCATGGAGCGCAATGCGACTGAAGGCCGAAACATCCCTGTGATGGGTGTCCAGCAAGAAACATCCGGTCTTTAGTAGGGGATATGATTTCCCCTGACTGCTAGGCAGGTTTCACAGCGTCTGCCCATGCTGAGAATGAGGGTGTCAATGAGTTGTTGAGGCATTGCTGCCCATTCGTCTTGCAGCGCCAATCGAAGCTCCCGAATCATTACTAGTGGTAAGGTACGAGCTGCCAAGCATCTGTCTAGAAAATCCCATACATGCTCGATGGGATTGAGATCCGTAGATCGTGCCGGCCAATCCATACGTTCAATTTCCTCACTCTCTAAGAGCTGATCGGCAGCTACTGTGCGATGACATGGTGCATTGTCGTCCATGAAAAGGAGCTGCAGACCCATAGCGCCTCTAAAAAGACGCACATATGGAAGAAGAATCTCGTTACAATAACTGGTCCCATTGACTGAACCTGCGTCAAAGATGTGAAGATCTGAACGACTACCAAGCATGATGCCTCCCCAAACGAGAACACTGCGACCTCCATACCTATCCCTTTAAATGATGTTCGAGGGATGATTGCGGCTTCCCGCTCTCTCCAGATGAGTATGCGATGAGAATCGCTACTTAAACTGAATCTGCTCTCATCTGTAAAGAGTACTCGTCCCCATTCATTGTCTCTCCAATTCCGGTGTTCCCGGCACCACAGAGAACGCCTTCTCCGATGGGCAGGCGTTAAAGGTACACACCGTACAGGGCGTCGTGCAAACAGACCACCACCGTGCAGTCTTCTGGACACGGTAAAACGCGATATCGGTCGTCGAGTCGCCTGTTTCGTGTGTCTAGCGATTTCTCCCGCTGTCTGCCGCCTGTTTCTTCTGGCCTGTAAGACAATATACCGGTCATCTGCGAGTGTGGTTTCTCGTGGACGACCACTACTGAACCCCCATATAGCTGTTCCTGTAGTTTGAAATTGTCTCCAAAGTCGTGAAACGATGCTGTGAGCAATTCCAAACTCTGCAGCCGCACTTGTCACACTGCGGCCTTCCTCCAATTTCCCCATGATTCGACCTCGGGTAAAAGTATCCAGATGTCGTCTAACTGATTGATGATTCGCCATTTCTCGCTGAGGCAGCAACTCGGGGGGATTTTAACTGCTATACAGCGTGCAATCTCTTTGCCAGAAATACTGATCTTACACCTACAACATGCTTTATACTACTCAGACACTCCCCCATTACGTCTACCTGCATATCTGCGCATGTGCTACCGTACATCACCTTACTTAATCTTCTGATTGGGCTTTCTGTCCTCTCTGCCTCTTCGTTCAGCTGATATGCTACTTTTTCGACTTCGTCCTTAATTTTTGCACACCAGTGTATATTGTCAAATGGATTACGCGTTTCGTTGCTGGTTAACAATTTTTTTTTGTCCGAATGTTTGAAGTGGTTCAGTTAATTGATTATACTTACTGGTCTCAAAATAAAATTTCTTGTGTTGTTGCTGTTTCAAATTGTAGTCGATAAGGAGTTGTTATATTTAAAGAAAGGGAAAGGAATTGGCCGGATTGTCATTAGTGTAGATATTAGATTTTGAGCAATTTAAGTGTTATGAAGATGTTAGTTCCGATAAAAGTTGGTTAGATGTTGCATTGCTTAAATTAGAGAAATTAATTGTTATATTTTGATAGCAATTGAATAGTTGTTTATGACTGTAGTACTTGGAATTTGAGACATTGAAGTGATAAGTTTGGTAGTTTTTGATAAAAATTGGTTAGATGTTCATTTGTGCAGTATTTGAATTTAGAGATATCAAAGTGTAAGGAAGAGGTTAAGTTTTGACGGAAATTGTTATTGCGTGTTAATTATGAGGAGTAATGGGAGGCCAAAATTTCCTAATTTAGAATTAGCCTATGAGACGGCTTGGAATTTGTTTGCTAGTCCCCGGACTGGATGCGGTGAAATTCCTTTTGGTGGGGTGCGTCAAGAAAGTTCCCGCGTTAAGAAAGTTCACGAAACCCATAAATTGTGAGGTGGTGTAACACTGCGCTGGCCTCTGGACCAATCAGAGAAAATTACAGTCGATAAGAAAATGAGTCCGCTCTAGGATTTTTGTGTGAAATGTCGCAAAATAAAACGGGACGCACCCCGATTTTAGAGAGCAAGCCGATCCCAGAGCTGCAGACAATCTCAAAAAACTCCGGAGACTCCGGGCATCAGCCATGTCCATTCCCTTGCACTTTCCCTCTCTCAAGCTAAGTTAATTTTTGATCTTCTTGTAGTAAAGTAAATTTCCACATGCTTGTGCTTAAAATAAATTTAATATTTGTTTAAAACTATACGATCAGTGTTTGATTTAAATGTGAGATGAATGCATTAATTTAGAATTAGTTAACTTAACTTATAGACATGTGAAATTAAGAAACTGGGTCCAAAGTTTTAGAAATTAAATAAGTTAAAAATAGCATCGCATCACTACGTACGCAGCCGAGTAAAACAGCCCGAAGGAATTCCAGAGGATCGGAATTGACAGTATCCCACATAACAACATCAGAAGGAGCCTCAGTATGGAAGCCTTAGACGGAGATCCAGTGGATAGGAGCGAATAGAGGACAAAGAAAAAAATCAGGTTGTATCGTTTCTTTTTTTCTACTTTCGAACAAGTGGTCGGAAGAATTATTGCAAGGAAGCAAGTCACGGGCGGATTTTTAATTTAAGAAGCCAAGCAAAAGTGGACACTACAATGAGTTTCTGTTTTTCTTGTTGAGAAAAAATCAGCTTTTGTATTAATTTTTTTGTATAAATATGGAGAAAACATTTGTAAGAATGCATTTGTTTACTTCTATGTATGACTTCGCTAAGATGCGACAATTCCTTTGGTTGTTTGATTTATTGTTTTTTTAAAAAAATGTTTGAAGTTGTATGCATATGTATGTGTATATTTTGTCTCGCATCTGGTGACTCGGGACGCGACGTAATTAGGTAGGGCTAACATTTAACACTAACAAGCTCAGAATACATGGAATGGGAATGTTAAGGAGCCAGATGCTTCAATTGATGTATATGAAAATGTTATGTAAAAAATAAATGAATTTGTATATACTATAGATGTTTGTTTCTTCACGAAATTTAAAGAGGTTCTCATTTCAAGGTAGCTGACCCTGAGCATTGTATAGTGAGCAAAGAATCAAGATGGAAGTCCGAATATGGTTGTATAGTTATAAAAGTAATTACGGAAACCACGTAGGCAGGTTTTTTACCATTTCGGAGGTTTCTCCCTCTCCTCTTAGCCAAATGGGCATGGTGTAGGGAAATTTAATTCTGTAAATGTTACATCTTTTAAAGGGCAGTTTAGGTCGTAATTTTTTTCTCTCCCTTAAGGAAAGAGAATTTGTAAAATATCCGATTGGTAGATATATGTATTAAAGTCGTCGGGACTATAACTCATGTCTAGGAATTGGTTACGTAATTTATTTTCAGGCCATTTGTGACCTTCAAATAAATATCGTTTTCTTTTTGGAGGGGTTTGTGACGAATCTGTACGGAACCTTTCCACTAATCTTCTTAGGCGTCTTTTTGGGGAATATTAATTCGTGTTTATATATATATATTTCCAATCAACTCCAAAAAGATGAACGGGATATGCAAAAGAGATAAGGTATTTAAGTCGAGCGTTGTAAGATAGCAATGTAGATGATGGAAGGCTATTGAGCCAGTAACTTGAACCGCAATATTAGAGGATTCCGAGATATTAGAACAGTGCAGAAGAATTGCTGTACCAGAAAGGAAGTACCAGAAAGCTGATATAGCCAGCGGTAAATATAATTTACTTACGCTTAACCCTCTCAATGGATGACCCGCTAATTGAATTTCACTTCGAAAGCGGTCTACTTTTTCAAAGCTAGCGAAGCCGAAAATGTTTCGATAAATTTCGCGAACTGCTTCAAAAATGCACGGCAGTTTAATGCCTTCCCCTGTTAAAACCGCAGGAGGTCCTGAATTGGTTTTGCAGGGGATGATTTTATTGCTTTTCGGTCTGTGTGTTCTTCGAAACGGGAGGTTTCTCATTCACAGCTGTGGCCTAGGGCGAGGATTGTGAAATGGACATTTTCTGCACTTCACGGCCAACAGAAACTTCACCCAATTTATTGCAAATATATATTTCATATATTTGGAAATCTTGCTCAATTTCTGATCTAAAAACCAATTAGGTTTTAAGAAATTTTAATTTTCTGAGTTTTGATTTTAAATTCGGTTTCATTTTAAAGCATTTTTGCATTCCTAGATTGAATTAATTAAAAATATTTTTTAACACAATCCAATATTTCGTGTGAAACGGCAATTAACTACAATTTTAGTTTCTAAAATCATTTCTGTTTGCTCATGTTTTTAAGTTTTTGAGTTTTCTCACATTTACTTAATCAAGATTGATTTAAAGACCAATATATTTTTGACACATAATTTATATAATTTAAAAGCTCTATACTTTGTCTTCATTAATTTTTTCCTTTTGAAAAATGCCATGACCAAAATGTACGCAGGGTACTGTGAGAAATAATACTTGAAAGGGATGGAATATGACTGAAAATGGTAAATCTAAAATGCAGCTTTTTCAGGTAATATTACAATTAGACTACAGAATACAAATGTTGCAGAATGAACTAAATATTTCCCTGATGTACCACAAACTACATTATAATAAATCTATTGTAGTACTACACTGCAGTATTTTAAAGTCATGCAACGAAAACTTAAACTTGCTTAACTGCCACGATGGGGAACTGAGAAAAAAATAGATATTGTTTACAAACTTGGTGATTTCTGGATTACGTTTGTATAACTACTAATTTCTATATAAATATTTTGCATTTAAAACTCTTGTGAATATATAAGATTCTGATAAAAGTGAATAATTGATCAAATTAACAGTTGTTATCAATGTTATGTCTTAGAATATTTTGAATTAAAAAAGATATTTCAGTCATATATATTTATTTCAAGTAGAATTTTCATGTAGAGCATAATTTGGATAGTAACAGATTGAAAAATTAAAGCTTTACAGGCAATGGAATTTTTTTTATGCCTTTACAAATTTTAAATATATTTTTCTCAGATTTTTTATTTTGAAGATGAGAGTGTTTTTTAATCCCTAAGGCGTTTTTCCTGTTCAAGATAGAGTCTTGAAATATCTTGTAAATGTTCGCTTACATATGTTCTATAAAAGTTCATATGGATTTAGGTCTGAGAGCTCTAGTTATTTTTTAAAAATATCTTAATGTTAATATTTAAAAAAAGTTGCGTTTTTTCCAGGTTTAGCCATAAAAATAATTATTAAAATTCAACAAAGAGATATATTTTAAATTTTATACTTTTTGTTTCCAATAATCTAAGAAATATTAATCACTTACAATAATTAAATATTTTTAATAATTTAACATTTTAGAAAAGTTTTAAAAATTTCAAAACTGTTCAATGCTTTAAAATTGTGAAATAATGGCTTGTCAAACTAACCTATTATTTTCAGAATCAATATAATAGTATAATTTGAATATAAAACAAAAATTAATTTTACTGAGACAAACTGTTTACGACTTCTACTCATACTGTAAAAAGAATTAAAGATAAATATATAACATAGTGGCAGTAAAAAACACATTCATAATATGTTAAAATCCTGTCCCGATACAAATTTCAATGCATTTTCCAAACTGTAGCTAAAAACAATTATATGTTTATTTTAGGCCAGAAATTATTTAAATTTAGATATATTTTTCATTATTAAGTACATAATGAATAATGGCAAGATAATTTGTAAAATCCTGAAAGATTTTAATGAAGAAAAAAGCCAGACATAATTTTAGATAGTTAGAAATTTAATTATATAATACACAAATATGCATGTTTTAAAAGAAATAAGTTGGCTAAGAAAATGAAATTTACTAAAAATTTCCTGAATAAAGTAAATCAGATTTCATCCTCAAATACATATAATTGTAAGAAAAGGTTTTATTCAATTTACAATTAGTTACAAAAAACCTTTTATAAAAAATAATTTTAACAGGTATAAATAGCAAAAAATATCAAAGAAGTATGAGAAAGACACATACATCTCGTTTACAGAAATGTCACAGTGTGATATTTTTCGAAACACGGCACTGCACACAGTCCAACATTACAGTCTTTACATTGAAAACGAGTTTTTGATGTTTAACGACTAAATCGTATATAAGAAACAACAGTCAAATATCACGAGTGCAGACGGCGCTCGCTGATATTTGAGTGAGAAAATTACAGCAGCATAAAATGTGACCTCGTTTGAATTATATCTAATGTGCATATTTGGAACTGTTTAGCGTACTCGAATTAACTCAAGTGCACACGTCAAGGGTTTATATTGCATTCTAAGTCAACACGGGGGCTACTGACGAGCGACTACGTAATTTTGAACCGCGGTTTAAGTGACGAGGACGATACCTGAGCTGATAACTCCCCTTCCAAACTTCCACATCACACCAACGTGAGGACTTTTGACCTCGACGTGTTTAACGTGCATCAGCTCCTCTTCAACGCTAAACTTTTGTGGTACCAGGGCTCGAACACTGGACATGAGTTCATAAATATGACCATCAGGCTACCGTGGCCGCAAAAGAAAATAGCAAGTTTGAAAGAAATGTAATGGAGAAGTATATTTGAAGAAATAACTTCAAAACTTAACGAAAAGCCAAAATATCAAAATTTATTTTAGGAATAATAGTCAATATAACTTCGTACACCTAAAACCACTTTACGCAGTGTATTTTGAAAGTGAACGTTTCCCCTTTTAGAGAAACTTACTATAATTATGTCAAATTCCTTTCATTTTGCTCTAAGGGGATCCCCGAAACAACGTAATTTATTTGAAACAACAAAATGAATGAAAACCCTTTTTCATCATATAAATTGTGTTTGAATAGGAGATGGTTAGTTAATAAGAACATTTAAAACGTGTCGGCAATCTATGGACCTGTGGCACGTGGTACAATTCTTAGTGGCACTCAGCACTACTCTACAAAATTGTCAATTCTTGAGTGGATGGAAGTTGATAATAGACCTTATTTGACAAACATCTTCTGGAGTTATGGACATTTATGGAACTACAAAATAATCTGAAAGATAAATAATCTAAGGATAAATTTACAGCTATTTTGTAAATAATTGAGTGTTATTGCTAGGGGATTTAATTGTTGAAAAAAGAAAATTGCATGTACTCTGCTTTCCACTTATGATTCGGCATATCAAAGTAAAAAATCTTTCCTAATATGAAAAATATTTCGACTCCGCAAAAAAATTGTTTAACAACTGAATGCTCAAAATCGTGTCATGCATTATACCCCTGGTTTTGCGATATGAAAGAAGAGTCGTGAAAGAGTTAATTCGCATTACAATTTTTATTTAACTGTAATGAAGGGAATCATTTATATTTGTCTATTTCTTATTTAAGTAAATATGTTGAAAACATACATTTTTAATTTTTTTTATCTTTGTTGAAGAAATAGTAACGTTTTATATTGTTTATTTTTATGTTAATAAATGTATTTTATTGATCCATAATTAATATAAAATAAAACTGTAAATCTAAATTATTTACCTCTATTCTTTAAATCTGCAAATATTACCGTAAGAATCGAAGGATTTCAAAAATTTCCTACTATGTGGCACGCTGAATGATACTGACAGATTGGTTTGGCACGTCTTAGCTACACAGTTGCCACCCCTGATTTAAATTGGGTAAGATAACCATTATATTTTTAAAATTTTATAAATATACAAAAGGAGAGCATTTTGTCAATAGATGTTTTAAAAGGAGTAAAGTTTACGAGAACGAAATATAAAATTGCGTTAAAATTATTGGTACTCTATCAACCATACTTCTTATATATATATATATATATATATAGCTCAGGTGTCCTCCACGTCACTTGACCATGGTTCAAAATTACGTGGTCCGTCGCCAAAATCCCTCGTGTAGCTGAACAGTGCGACGTTAATATTAAATCAAATCATATATATATATAAGAAGTACGTCGATAGAGTACCGTAGTTACTGCCAACTCGTGACAATGAATTGGAAATTAAGTTCACAATTCATTGTTATTAAAATATATAAAATTTTACATGACTTATTTTTGTATTTGTTATTTTTATATTCCTTACTGAGAAAGCAACAAATGGGAGTTCATTACCTGCCAAAACTGCAGAGGCCTGGTTGTTTACTCCACAAGCTCCTGCCTTATGCTTACTCTGCCCTACTAAGTAAAAATGCCGTCTTCTGCTCGTCAAGATCATGGAATTGTAGATATTGTTTTCCATATATTTTAAATATTTGTTTTCTAACTTCTACATCAGCCTTTTAATAGTCTACACTCCTGCAAAGAAGTCTGAATTCAAAACTATAAAAACATATTATTCCCAACAATGTCATTTATACCTTTATTTTTTATAATCTATGAATGCGTTAAACTATTAATTTGTTATCGCGACTATTTAATATTAAATGCGAAAAAAAAAAACGAATAAGTTTCAAACTGAAACTTAAATTGAATTTTTCAAAAATTGTCATCGATATTCTCATAACTTTTACATATTGTCATTTTAGCATATCACACATTTATCTTCTATGCAAAAATCTATTATAAGTTCATCAAATGTTTCAGCATATTTTTACTCATAACATGCAGTTTTCAACCACATTGTGAGGCCGCGGTAGCCTAATGGTCAAAGTAACGGACTCGTAGCTGACGTGTCATGAGTTCGACCCCAGCACCACTGAAGATCCGCCGTGTAAGGAAGCGATGCTCAAGCGTCATCCTCGTCACTTGACCATGGTTTAAAATTACGAGGTCCGTCGCCAATTGAGTGAATATTAACGTCGCACTGTTCAGCTACACGAGGGCTTTTAGTGATGGACCTCGTAATTTTGAAAAATGGTCAAATGACGAGGGCGACACCTGAGCTGGCACCCCTCTCCTAACTACCACACCAACGAGAGGACATTTCAGCTCTCGATAGATTTAACGTACATCGCTGCCCTACACGGCGGGTCTTTTGTGGCACTGGGCTCGAACTCGAGACATGCCAACCATGATTCGATACCTTGACCACCTGATACCCCGGCCACAGGTCCGTCGCCAAAAGCCCTCAAGTAGTTGAGTAGAGAAGAGAGAGAGTGCGACTTTAATATCCCCTCACTTAATTAAATTATATGAAATTTAAGGAATACTTGAAAAAATTAGAATTCGAATATATATATATATATATATATTAAAAAATTAATCTAATGATAATTTTAAATATCCAAAGAATTATTAGTATTTATGGTAAATATATATGTTTTTCAACTGAGTATGTGAGACACACATAAATATCTTTTTCGAAATTCCAATGCAGAATTTTAGTGGAGCTAATACAAAATTCCTAGTTTTGCATGGTTAAGATTATAAAAATGTCCAAATTTTAATAACCTTTTCTTCAGTCAACCACTAATGGAACATGAATGATGAGGGATTATGCATAAATATATATTTTTTTAAATTGAATTTAAAAAGGATCTTTATATTTATTTATATGCGCAAATGTTAACTGTAAATTTGTCCAGATGCTTTTAAATACTCTTTATTTGAAGATTCAAGTTAAAAAATATAAACTTGAAGTTAAAGTTTTCTTTGAATGAAATTAATTTTCAAACATTCAAAATTCAAATATAATTTGTTATCTGAACAATACAAAACAAGGGATTCTATGTAAGATGCCCTGAATATCTGGCTTTAAAATTATGAAAAACTAAAAGATTTAAATAGGGTTTTTTTTAACAATACATATAAATTTTTTGCAAATAATGTAATACAGAAGCTTAAAAATTATTCATGTTTAGAAGTTTCCGAAATTTTAAAAAATTTTAAATTTTGAACCTTTTTTTTTTTTTTTGACACAACAAAATAATCATTTTTAAAAAAATCCCTGAAAGTATTGATTAAAATAAGAAAAATGAAACAGTAAATTATCATCAATGTTTTAATATATAATTCGAATTTAAATACTACAGATATTTTTTAAAAACTTAGACATACATTATAAAAACTTAATTCCATTTGAGAATTTTAAGGTAAAGAAAAAAATGAGAATTCTCAACTCGTTCACTTGCTATTTGTGTACACTTTAGGTTGAAGATTTTACGATTGCCACAGGAACCGGTCTCCCCGTGAGCCATAAAAGTTCCCCTCGATGCCCATTGTGTCTCCCCGAGTGTCTCTAATTATCTTTCAAGATCGTAAACCTTTAAAGGGGGAAAAGAATTCGGAAAAATACCACCTTACCGGTTTTGAACACATTACTTGAAGGGGAAAATATCTGTTTGGTTCATTTTTGGTGAGTCCCCGGCCTTAGGAAATATTCAGTGTGGTCCGTTTTCAAAGCCTCTCTAGTAGGGCGGAAAAATCCGTGCTGTCCAGTTGGAGGGTTAATACTAGCGTTAGTTTAGTCGAATTAGTTAAAGTTAATGAGAGTTAAGAAGTCGAGTACGTGTATTTCTCGGATCTCCTATTTCGGTAGATCTTACCTGATCTTGAGCTTAATTATTAATTAATTGTATTATTCGTAATTTAATTTAATATAAAAATTTATTATAAAGGTAAATCCCATTAGTTGACGTAACATAAAAGTATTATTTATTATCAGAGATTTTTTTGAGAAATTATAATAATAAATAAATATTATTATTATTCAAAATGGCTCTTAGAGGTTCTTTGCCTCAAATTAATCTTGGTGTCCAAGGTGAGAACCGGGGGGGGGGTCTCCACAAACGTAGATGAAATATTAACGAAAGTTACCGTACTGTCCTTCGAAATAATCACCTCCCATAACTATGCACCACTGAGATCTGCTATACAAGTCCTGGAAACTTTGCAAGAAGTTTTCTTTTAGGACGGAGTTCAAAAACCTCGTCGCATTTTGTTGCATGTTAGGTATATCGTCAATATCATTAACACGTTTTTCTCATCCCTAAATCCTGGGTAATGATTCGTCGCACGAATTTACTGTTAATCTGCTGTTCATCAGCTATCATGTGCACAGTTAATCGACGATCTTTTGTGATGTATTTCCTCACTTTCTCAATGTTTTCGTCAAAAACGGAAGTGACTAGTCTTTCTCTACGGGGATTGTCAGAAACTTTCCTTGCTTTTCGAAAACGGGTGAACCACTCGTACCAGCACTTCATGGATAGTGATTGATCTTCATAAACACGTACCAGCATCACTTAAGTTTATTTTGGTGTCTTTTCCAGCTTGAAACAAAATTTTAAATTGATCATTTGTTCGTTCATTTTCCTTTTATCAGTTAAGAACCAACGTACTAAACAAGCACATTGTGAGACAAGTTTTACACGGAACGCAAATGAGCCGCAACTGAACGACATTGGGAGAAGATGGTCAACACTTGCCGCTACGCATGTGCAGCATTTTGTTTCGCAGTGTTGCCAAATTAGTTGTTCTGACCTCATTTACCGAACTTCTTTTGTCAGATTTTGTATATTATGTTCGATTACTTATTTTTTTCCTAATTTAATCCTACTTTTTGTATGATTTTATTTTCAGCGAAGAAATTTTTGTTGGTTCCTGCCTTGTGTCAATGACATTTCTAATAATTGCAATTCTGTAGATAAAGATGCAGCGCTTGAAATTTTCCGACGAATATATTATTCCAAAAGACATTGCACCGTTGAAAATGAGAAACAGCTTCTAGATGAAATGGATGATTTTAAACTGGAAGAGGAAAGTAAAGAACTAGTAACCAGGGCCTTAAGAAAACTCATTCAAACCGGTTCCAATGTGCCATTTTCATTTTTGTGTATTTGAAAGAATAGTTTACAGAAAAATATTGTATCGGATTGAAATTTGATTAGAAAAAGCTTCATTTGATTACTTTAAAAGCTTATTTTTATAACGTAGAAAAGGTCATTTATTGCAAAATTAAGCATTTGTAAAAAGGATAATAAATCTTTTAAAACAAAAGTAAAATGAATTTATGTGAATAAAAAAATCTCCTTATTTTTATTTATTATCATACATTCATATCCATAAAATCGGAAGACAAAATGTTCGATTTTAGGTCATCAAAAAGAACTCTAGAAATTTACTCGAATTGCTAAAATTAATTCTAACTTCTGTTCTTATGTATGTCATTTGTACATGTGAAATATTTTCTTTAATATACATAATACAGTTTTATATACTTAGCACGAGAGTATTTATTGATATTAATTCACTTCACAATATTTTTATAGAATATAACTTTAAAAACAATCATTAATTCTCGTTTTTCTCAGAAAAATTTGTAATACTAACATAATTTGTTATTCGTTGGAATTAGATAAACAAATTTATTCAAACTACTCAAATCATTTGCTCTTAAACTTAATTCACATTTCAATAACAATTTTTAAAGAAAAGAACTGAAGATAGTTTGAACATAATTGTATATTCTGACTATTTAAAAACATTCAATATATTGAAATGGAATATTTTTTTATAATAATTATATATCAATCCAAAAATTCTTTCAGAAATTTAATTCATTTTGATTCAGTATAATATGCAACTTTTTATGATTAATATTTTCGGTAAATAAACACATTTCGTTAAATTTAAGTGATGCAGTAAGGTAAAAGTACCCAGAGAATTTTACCGATTACTCTTCTAAATTTTACTGGGACAAAATTGTCATAATTTTTCTTTAATTCTCACTGAAAGAAAATTTATAAGATACTTAAAGCATTAATTAATTTTTTTAAATAAAAATGTCACACGTCTTTTATGTGTTTGTAAAAGACCGACTAAAAGTCACCTTTATAAATTTTAATTACACATTGTTATTGAAATGAAAAAAGGAAAACACGGTAGCACAGAATCTCCCCAGGTTCACGAAATCTTTAATCCTAGGAAAACTGTTTATTTGTTACCACTGACCTTGACAATATCCTCCTCTATGACAATCTTCATGGAAACTAAAATGTATTTGTCTCCCTCTTTTTTGGAAATGGCAAACGTTTTTTTTTACAATTTTAAGGTACTTGTGTTGACTTAGTTCCCCTCGCGATCGTTTTTGTTCCAAAATATTTCCTATAAACAGGCAACTTTTTTCCCTATGAGCCACTTAGTGGTTTGATTGCTATGTTTTACGACCCATTATGTTTATAACTGTAAATAAGCAGAATATAAAAAAAAGAAATGCAAAATCTTTTATCTCTTTTGGTTGAAGCTGAAACTGATCAAGCAAGGGAAGATCTTGATCAAATAATGAATATTAATCATGATAGCGAAAGTAAATTTCGGAAAAGCGATGAATATAAAGTGGAAAGAAAGCTTTTCTAATGCTACCTAAACAACTGCATCCAAAAAAATATGAAGCCGCAATTGTACAAGACACACAGCGCCTTGTCAGAGACACAACAAAGGAAAAGTTCAGCATCTATTTGTCGATCATATAAGGATAATAAAACTACAATAACTTGAACAAAATATTATGATCAAATATCCTTCCTGCAATGTTAGCAAAAGGGTCTGTGATTTGTGGCCTTTATTCAAATCACGCACATTTGAAACTTCTTGTTTCAGTTCGATTAATATTTTTTCACAAATTATCAAAGAAAATTGAAAAAGTCCTTAAAAATAAGTAAGTATACTTTCTCTAAATTAAATTATTCACTGGAATTGCGATTTTTATCACGTCTAATAAAAATAATTATAAACGAGTCATATATAATAAAAAAACATCAATTCTTACTTAGATCTACGAAGAAAAATTTTATATTTTGGTCACTTTTTACTAAATAATTGTAATTAATACAAATATGCATATACATATGATAGAATCCCAATATTAAGTGGCGAAATAAATAGCGAATTTCCTTTTGCAGTTTTCCATTTTCCTTTCTACATATTGTTTTAGACTATTACTTTTGTTTGTTACTATTTTTTCATTAATTGAATTTAATTATTCCAACAAAATACCATAACAAAAAAGAAGTCACATTGTGATATATCAGGTCACACACACATCTCAAGTGGGATTCTAACCCACGATCTTTGGATTAGAAATCCATTGCGCCACAAGGACACAACGAACGATGTTCCTTTCTATATATACTGTTGGACTAATATTTTTGTTTGTTACTATTTTTTTCATTTTTTTAAATTTAATTAATGAACTAAAATTTTAAAAACTTGAATTGAAACTTTATTAAATATTACCATTTATTTAAATGAGTTAAACAAACAAACAACTAAGAAACACAATTTTTTTCTCGATCCTATAATAAAATTCTAAATAAAAATGAAAACCATGATAATCTTAAATTAAAAACACCAGCATTATCGTGACAGAATACTAAATGAATACAGTCTTGGGCACAATAAAAAATATTGTTACGTAGATCAGGGCTCGAGGATTTTATGCTATCAGTCTCAAAAAGCAGCAAGACAGTTCTTCAGAAGCGATAAAAATTTATTGCAGAAAAACAATGCTTGAAATTCTGGATAGAGCACAAGAATTTGCTTAATAAATCTTAGGTCTTCACACTTCGTACAGCACTCAGACGCAACAATCAGTGTCTAAAAATACAAATATGTAATGATTAAGATTATTTGAAAGCACTCGCTCAGTAGTAGCAACTAATCGCCAGTCGACTCTTCAACGGTCAAGACAATACTGACCTTGTTTCGGCGAGTGACTCCTATCTATATGCTGTTCGGATATTTCGAGATAGGTCCGCGAACCACATAGATCTTGGTATTGATAGACTTCTCCTGTAAATTCCAGAAGCGTCCATTTGGTTGCCAATTCACCAACAGGGTCCCCTAAAATGATGCCAATTTGACCCTATCGCCAACATCTCGCCAAGTTTTCAATACATCTCCATAGTGATGAATGGAGAATGCTTATGAATATAACAATTTTAGCATTAAATAAATGCAAGAGAAAGTAATATTAATAAATTACACATCCAGATACATATTATTTACAGTATTTTAATCATTCATTACATAACTTCGTAACAATGTACTGTCTTGTTTTCTTACTCATGACTGAATGTTTATTAACGCCGCATTATAACGCAACCCGAAGGTTATTGGTAGAAACCCAGGGGAACCGAACTCACCGGAAAGGGTTTAGAGCTACAAACCTGTTCCCCGGGAAGCAACCACCCCCGCGTTCAGTCTTTATTGCACAAAAAAAAGATTTTATTTTATATTTGTATAGAAGTATACAAGGCACACAAACGAAAGGCAAATTTACAATATACATATATAACCCCATAATACAAATCAAAAAAAGATTCACAACATACATACATAAATACAAATGAAAGGAAAAATTACAATATTCATAAATACTTTCTTAAAACCAATTATACATATATATTTAAAGGCAAATTCATAATACACATTCAAGTACATATACACACTCACAATACACATAAAAGTACATATACACATTCAAAATAGACATACAAGTACATATACACATTCCCAATACACATACAAGTACACATACAAGAATAAAAATTATGATAATAATAATAAAAAGAAAGCATTATTAGGGCTATTATTGGTGATAGATTTCGTAATTTTCAGCCAGGGTCAAGTGACGAAGACGACACTTGAGCTGAAACCGCCCTCTTCAAACTACCACACCACGCAAACAAGAGGACATTGAGTTACGACATCGGCTCCTTTAAATGGTAAGTCTTCAGTGGACTCGAACACCTAATATGCCTGCTAAGAACTCGTTGTAGTTATTGTTTCTAATGCCGCCTGTCAAACGTAGTCAGATCGAGGCCCACGAAATTCATCGTGGCATGGGATAGAGGTACGCCTGTCGTTGGCCTTGAACACCATACAGGTGACAGAACGATTTAGCTCGGCGAAATTCCCCGAAGGGCCGATAGATGGCAACACCACCTATCTCCACCTCCACAATTTCTGCATGGAAACTAAAGGGGAGGGAAATATTCTCCAGTCCCTGCGCTCGTGACTAAGCCCACAAGACTTCAGCCCCACTGATTTAACGAGCACGTACTCCGTGTGTACTCAGAGGGTATTTGGATGCATCGGGCATCGAACCCAGGCCTTCCTGTCTGGAGGTTCGATGCTCTAACCACTAGGCTACCCACACCCTGCTAAGAACTCGTGAAGATGACTACTAGGCCATTGCGGCTATCTTTATAACAGGATACTAAAATTTGATAACAGGCTCTCCAAAATTTCATAAAATATCATCAATTTTTCAATGTATTTGCAACTTTTTTATAATTAATGTATACATAATACTAGCTAGTTTTCAATTGCAATGCGCAATACCATTTGTATGACTTCAAATTGCTACGTAAATAAACAATTAAATCCAGTCAATTCAGATTCAATGCATAGAGCTGCTAACTGACATCCAACTTAAATCTTCCATCACATCCTTGTCTCGTTACCGGACTTCAAAAGATTCATGTTTTTTCAGTATACTCCACTGCTATACCATACTATTTAGATCAATAGATTTTTTGATGAAACGATTAAAAATTTTAAAAAACGACAATTAGCACTGTTCAGCATCCTTTTCAAACATCTCACGTTTGACTTATTAGTTTATGTGCCCCAAATAAAAACATTACGTATAAATCATTTTGACACAGAATTTTAAATAAAATAAGCTAAGCTTCAACAAATTCCTTTCAAGATTTAAGCTATAACAACTTGCAGTTTCATTACACCAAATTTTCGAATGTTCACATTCGCATGCATAAATTCTTCATTTAATTAATATAGATTGGTCTTGAAAGCTAAGTAAAAAGACGTTAGCCAAATTTCGAGATAGATTATTGCTTACGGGTATTCCATTCGTTCCCAAAGAAATGCATTTTCAGCTGAAAAATTTCACAATAATCAAAAAATAATTCACGATAAGTTCAATTAAAATATTATTTATAATTAATTAAATGAGATACACGCATATTTATATAAGCCTTATAAAAATACAGTGAAATGCGTTTAACGCGAAAACACTTAAGAGGAAATATCGGTTAACTCGAAGTAATAAAACGGTCCCGACAAACTATACGATGCTTTTTCAAACATTTTTTTTCTCTTAACACTAACGAAAATCACTTAACACGAAATGATTGCCCTTCTGAAAATGAACAAAATACGGAAAACACCAGCCGTGCAGGTGGTATTTAAGAGGGTATGAAATGAAATTGAGGTGGTTTCACATGTTTTGTAGCATGAATGAGTGAGTGAGTGTTTGGGTTCATGAAACAAGAGCCATTTTATGTTTCGTAGAAAGGAGGCTAACTTGGCTTTGAGATACCCTCAGAACAGCCTGTAACACTAGCCAATTTTGTTTATCAAGCTACTTTCATTCTCCACCGCTGCAAATGTCACGCAAAAACATCTCATCAGTTGCCTTTCGAATTCGGTGGCGAGCACATGCTTTTTCGCTTAAAATGTAGATGGAGCTTCTTAAGGCTGTTGATCAAAAACAGAAGACGGAAACCTGTAAAGATTTTGGTGCTGCTAAATTTTGTAAAAAAGTTTATTAAACTCTTGTGAATGTTTTTGGTTCGTTGTTTTTTATTAAATACATGCATATATACATATGTTTGCAAATAAAATGTACTCTAATAAACTTAATTTTTTTGAATATATTTTTTTTTCAATATTCTTTAACACGAAAAAATATTGAAGTACCCTCAGTTTCGTGTTAAATGATTTTCACACACTCTGCACTAATACTTAAAAAGTCTACTGAAAAGCAATTATGTGACCTAGAGTTGTTATTTTTTCCTATTAATGATAAGACATAATACTTTTTTTTTTATTTTGATTAGCTACATACCAAGTTAAATGTAACGAACGCACGTGTTTATCAAGGATGGTTTTAATCAGAATTTGTACGGATGTCTAAAAACGGAAATAAATAATGCCCACTTTAATTGGTCAGTAACCATGTGAGGAAAAGAAAGTGAGAGGAAACAAAAACCAAGTGAGAAAATTTTTGAATGTTATTACGTCAACTATATATAATACATATAACAATTATTTTCCCAAGATGTGGATACTTATTCTAACCTTCACAGTTTGTGCAAAAGGTAATACATCCCAATATTTAAGTACTGCTTTCACAATGTAGATAATGTAATAAGATACTTAATTTGTTTTCTCTACTTTCTGTAAAATGTCATCTTTTACGTAAAGGATAACTTTTATTTATTTATTTAATTATTTATTTATTGCAGTATAACTTAAGACACAGGAGATTCTGTTAATGATTCTTTTTAACAAATTATTTGAGTAATTGATTCGCAATTATTGCTTTTATGCTAGGCACAAAAAACCGTTTGCTATACAGTAAAATTTTAAATAACTTTCAGTGTTCCTTAAATATGTTTATTGTTTCCTCAGATGCAAATATTATTTGTATCAAAGACAAATTTTTCATGAATAAGTGAACAATACATTCTAATAACAAATATAGATTGATGAATTATTTTCATAAAATTCTATGAGGCATCTTATAGCAACTGTTTTCAATAATTAGTTTTTCTTTTTTCATCCTTTTTGGTAAAATGTAGTTTATTGTTTATATTTTGTTCCGATTTTTTGTACATATTTTTCTATAAGAGAAGTTTAATTATTTTTATAATTCAATCATATAATATAAATTATTTACAAAAACAATTTTTAAATACATTTTTTAAATTATCAAAATTTTAAGCGGAGTTGAGAGTTTTTAAAATTCTCAATTTTCGGATTATAAACTTACCAAAAATATTATTTTAGACAATATGGTGCCATTTAAAATTTTAGAGTCCTTATTCTCTACCTAAAAATTATCTGCACGCGTGTGACTGAATTTTGTATTTACTGATTCGTCATTGTTGCATCACTACTGAACAAATAAATATTATGGCCTTCTTCATAGAATTTACTTAAAAACAACTAAATAGTTTTTAAACTAAATATTTGATTTATCAAAGTTCACAATTTATTAGAAAGGAAATATAAAGTAAAATAATTAATTAAGAAAATTACATTTTGCATTCATTAAGAAATTTTTAAGAGGTGTTGGAAAGCTAAAATCTTATATTTTGGCGGTTTGAGATTTTTACATTTCCAAATCGTATATATTTTAATCTTTCTAAAAATACCTTGCTTTAACCTCTAGGGCAATTAGAAACCCTTAAAACCTATTTTTAAATAATCGGGGAAACTGGGCCACGCCCATTTGAATGCCGAAAAATGAAAGCAAAGTACTTCGTTTTTGCTTAAAAATTGAACATCTGATATAAACCAAAACATATATCTTTTATTGTAAATCGAGCATTTTATTTTTTTATTTCCTAGCCGATTAGAAGTCTCACTGTATACATTAAAATAAATGTATCTCAAAATGTTAATTTTGATGTTCGATGTACCTTTTCTGAGAAACTACTGTTCATAGATATGTAAGTTTTTTATGATATAGTTATAATGATGGCTAATACATACTAAAATGAGCTTTTTGTAAAAAAAACTCAAACATTTACTTTTTACAAATTTTTTGTGTGAAAAATGGGTCAAATTTCGTAATGTTTGATAAAATATGTCATAAATTATTTAAAAAATTCAAAATTAGCTAAAAGCTCATTTCAGTATAATGCAAAAAGATGTACTTTAATTGTATGAAAAATTTCAAGCATGTACATATAACAGATTTTGAGAAAAGGTTCATCGAAAACAGCCAATTTAACATTGTCAGTATTTATAGAAAAAGAGGTTTCCAACTCTTCTTAAGTTAAAATACCAAGAAAGTGTAATAGGAGTTTTTATTCATTGATTACATTTATTGAAAAACTTAATCATTTCCCCCTAATTAATTAAACTTCAGCAGACTTTTTTTTTTGCCATTTCTTCATAACTTCGTTAAAGCTTTGCTGCATTCAATTAATACAGTGAATATATTATCTGAAGTTCAAATAAATCCCTTTTTGACCTAAAATTTACAAGTTTAACTCATAAAGCATCTACAACAACGCTATTAAAAATCTTTATTAGTGTGTATACAATGATTCAGAAGATTTTTATCCCTCAAAATTATAATCGTAATAGATGCCATTTTACTCTTGCTAATTTTTGTTGAAAATAAGTGTTAAATCTAAAAGTAGGATTTCTAATTTTACTTGAATTACACTTAAAAATATATATATAATGAAATGATAAAAAAAAGATCTGTTGAGATTATATATGAAATAATGCCCGAGTTATTTAAAACTATAACCTTTGGGATTGTTAAAGTAAATTGTTGTATGAAGTTGCTTATGTTTAATTAAACTTACTTTAATGCAAAGTTTTGTTAAAATAATATGGATATTAACAAAAAAAATTGCGATTTTTGAGTAAAATTGATATTTTATGAATTAATCATCGTAATTACTGCCACAGGTTATTCAATCAATACCACCGAAATTATACGCATCTGGGATAATATACAAAAAAGCAACTGTCATGCTGTCTTTAAAATCTTTTCTTAGATGGCAAAGAAATATATATACTGAACACTTAATTTAAAATTTAAATTTATAATTTCTATATATTTTTTAGATTAATGAAAGCGACAAATACATGTTTAATATCTGAAAATTTCTTTAAACTAGTTTGGGCTGAAGCGGTTTCTTTCTTAAAAAAATCTTGAACAATAAATAATTAATATTTTTGCAAACAATGTGGATTTGACATTAGCCTTAGCCTTCGCTGCTGCCTAAAAACTTTTCACATTCCGTAAGATATTATTCCAACTGAAGAAGTTATTAACAAATACTCCTTTATATTAGTATGTGCGATTGAGAAATGTAAATACTCAGAAAAAAATAAATATTTCATATCTTTTTCAGTTACTTTGGGAGAAATATCTTGTTCGGAGGAATGGTACAATCTATGTGAGCCTCCAGATTTGTTCGAAGGAATCCCTGTGTCACCTGGTGAATTTGCTAACATGTGTCCGTATGTATATATCTTAAATAAGTTATAATAATCATAAAAACAAATATACAGGGTGACCGGTCTTAAAGTATCCAAAGGTTATGGCTCATTATTTCGGAGCTACCCATCATAATGTAATAAAATTTCCATCCAGGATTGGAAAACCATCCGAGATTTTTTATAGTCTTGTCCAATTGGACGCATGTGCGCGCATTATTCGGCAATCGTAGACGATAAACTTGTTACACTAATTTTATTAGTAAAGATGCGGACTTCACATCAAAAAGGCGCAGTGTGTGCACTTTGGTTTTCATATTTTCAATCAGTCACTTGTGTACAGTGACGCGTTCGATCAAAGTGGAATATCGTTACTGGCTTGCCGAATAGACTTATCAGGTGTCCAACAAAATGAATCACGCACACGATCAATAGTGTCTTCTATCACAAAAACTTAAGGATACTTGCCAGTTTGAGATACGGAAGTTCCCGGCTATTTTAAAGTTCTTCCCCATTGGTGGATAGATTTTGATGTCGGAGGATCGACATTCTATTCTTTCTAAAATTATATCAATATTTAAGGTGTTTTTTTAATGTATATATATAGACATAATTTTATTTTATCATAATTTACTAACTTTAATTTATGCGGTGCTACTTTAATACTTTGTATCAGGCGGGAAACGCAATTTTTTGCAGTACTCACGAAGTAAGTGTTATCATTTATTTTAATTGCCCCGAATTTAGCTCTCTACGAGTAAATACTAGTAGGCTATAATTCTATCGTTATATTTTAATAGTCTAGTGTATTTTATTTGTTCTATTTAAATTTCTTCTAATATTATTCCTTCCTTGCCCTATGGCCCGGAGTATAGGTAAACTACACAAGTGAAGCTTGGTTCATCCCAAAACTTTGTTTAAACCTGCAATCTTGGTTCTTAATGCCAGGAGTTTGCTATTGTACAACAGTGGCTAATATTTCCAACTATCTTGACTAATTATACTTAGGTTTTATAACTATTTGTATATATTTATAGATTATATATATATTAAGCTAAAGAGTGCTTGAGCTAAGCTATAAATGTGGTGAAATTTATGAATGTACAGTAGGCCAAAAAATTGACACGTTAATTGTCATGTCATCTTCAAATGTGTTTTCTGAAATTTTTTTTTATTAATTTGTTTTACGTTAAACTTCACATCAAAACTTCTTTTTAAGGTATAGAAAAATTTTGAAAAAATGTTTTATTAAGTTCTGTCTGCGTTATTAACTAGAACCGAATAACTGTATACATATATTTGTGTATTTTTTCCCTTTATATAAAAAAACATTAGTTTTTTTAATTAAATTTTTGCAGAAAGTTAATTATGTTTCAAAAACTTTGAAAACTTATTGTAATTTTTTAGATCAAAATATATAGATAAAGATGTTATTACATACTGTATGAATACATAATTTAAATGTCTTAATTAGAATTTTCAGAAAAAAAGTTCCATAACACCGATTTTTTACTAAAATTTCGCTCGAAATTGCCAACATTTCCAGATTATAATTTTATACAAATTTTGTTTGAATGCATAGTTTCATGACCCATTTTTATTTTTTAAAAATGTGTGCGCATTTAATTGATCATTTATACTTTTAAAATTATCAACGAATGTAGTAAAATATCTTAATTTCATTGGGAATACCAGGTATCGCATTTTATACATTACCTATGATTACAGAGTAATAGCTTAATTAGACGATCTCATTGGATTGAAATTTTTACAGACAGCTTTTGACTTACATAAAATGTTTGAAAGAATACGAAGACACCTGTAAAGAAGCAAACTTTTCTTTTTTCACGAAAGAAGAGTATGAAGGCATGGTTTCCGCATTTTCTGAGTTATGCGATCCAGAAAGTCTGTTAAATGCAGGTAAGTGCTAACTATTCTGATCAGAAAAAAATGAATGACATTCAATTCTACTAAATATTGTCCTTGAGCTTAAAGTATCCGACAACGTTCGGAACCGTGCTTTTAAAAAAGTGCATAAATGAATACTACTCATGATATTTGGTGTCACTGATTAGACATCTTCAATGAAGTAGTATACTACCTCATCATCGAATGCTCACTTCGTAGTTTTTCACTAGGTGGCACTGTATGTGGTTTTATTCAGTAGCGCATGGATACTTTGTAACAACCGACTAGCGGTTGTTGGTGTTTGTGAGAGTTTGAGTAAAGATCAGCCATAATCAGTTATAAACACAGGTTTTTTATGTTACTGACTTAAAACAGAGAACTAAAGATATGAAATGCACTATGCAACTAATTAGAATAGCAATCACACGACTTAAGGTATACGTCTACGTTCGAAACCACGATTTTAAAAAAAGCACGTAAATGGATAATTTTCATGAAATTTAGTATCACTTTGATTAGAATACATGTATAAAATTGTTTTCAGAACATTATGACAAAAAAGATTATTTCAATACAATATTTTGGTAAAAAATGAACGTAGAATAAACTTTATTCAAAATGTTCTCCTTTTATATAAAATGCTTCGATAATATTAATATTTTGATTGTATAAAGTAAAGACTTCTCCAGAGGGTCTGAACTAGAATTTTTGAAAAATTCACATTATTTTCAGGGTTACCACCAATTGAAATAATTATCGGCGTTTTTCTCTCTAAAAGTTTCTTCCCTCTGTTGTAGTAAAATATGGATAAATCCCCTTCAAAGCTATATATTTCAAAAATTCTAGTTGGGCCTCCGTACAGAGGTCTGAGCTATATACTGGCGAAATATTACTGTAATAGAAGCATTTTTCACAAAGGAGAATGTTTTAAAAATGGGTCATTCTATGTTCACTTTTTGTCAAAAAATATTGTATTTAAATAATTTTTTATTGTAATAATATTCTTAAAACAATTTTATATACATTTTTTAATCTAAGTGACACTAAATATCATAAATATTATGCATTTATACGCTTTCGAAAAATCAAGGTTCCGAATGCGGTCGGATATATTAATATATGTAATAAGACAAAGTAATTCTTTTAAATAGGCATTCATTTGTGAAATCGAGTAGAAAATGTACAAAAGGGAAATATTTATATTCTTCTAAATACTTCCTTGTATAAATGTAAAAATTTTAGAAATAAAACAAGTTTTTTTTTGCTGTGACTTTATATTTATTAAACACAAAAATATTTTTAAAAAAAACATGAAAATTTAAAAATTGAAAATTTTTCAAGATAGAAAATATATTGTTTGTGCTTTAATCTTTGTATTCAAAAACCAAAAAAAATCGTTTATATTCTAAAAATTATAATGTAAGTTATATAATTTATGTTTAAGGAATATAAATTCTATTTCAATTTTATATCATATTTAAGCATATTGTTGTAGTTTAATCATTATTTATCGAATTATTATTAATTAATATTATTATTTATCGAATTATTATTAATTAATATTATTATTTATCGAATTGTTATTAATTAATATTATTATTTATCGAATTATTATTAATTAATATTATTATTTATCGAATTATTATTAATTAATATTATTATTCATCGAATTATTAAATAAATAGAAACTTTATTTTTAGACGAATATTTCCTTTGTGCATGACAACATGTTTGAAAAAGGGGGGTCTCTTTTTTTCAGTATTTAATACTTCAAAAGTATAAGTAATGTAGTAATAAAAGAAAACTGAATAGTTTTTAGAAATTATAATAGACTCATTGGCCGTTTTCTAATGTTACAAATTTTAAGCGGGCCTTAAATGAAAAACTTTTATTCAAAAAATATATTTCATAAATTAAGATATCTTAAGAAAGGAAACTGAAAAATAGGTTAAACTTAGCAGTTACAAAGCATGATAGTAATCAGGCTATTCTAGTGTTCTGATTTAATTTTTGATTCAGTTTTTTTTTATTTGAGTATTTTGTTTGCTGACAAAATATTTCTTGACGTTGACAAATCTTGATGAATATTCAGCCAATTTAAAATTTGCTTATTATTTAATTGATAATACAAATGCCTAATATCAAGTTGATACGTATGAAATATCGTATTTTTAAGTGAATATATAAAACTACACATATTTTTCAAAAAGCTGTTTATTTAATGATGCTAAATTAATTTTAGTGCACCATTTCTTTCATTACTAAACTAAACTCTGAGGAGCAACAGCCCATGAGAGAAAAGATCTCAGTTTTCCTGAACTTGGGCACTGAGGTACATGAGCAGATGTTCCGGTCAGGTGATCAATCTAAAGCGAAATCTCCAGCGTTTAGTTCCCGAGCAAGCTTAGTACTCATTTATAGACCCCCAAAAAGTGAAGTCGACCTTGTCCAGTTCGGCATTTGAACCTCAGACCTGTGATGTGTACTCTGCCACTCATCCACTGGGCTTTGATTCAATACACCTTTTCCTATTTAATCCTCGTGCAGAGTTTAATGTATAGATGCCCGCCTTAAAGAAATTTTGATCTTTAGAATCAATGAACTCTGATATGGAAATCTTGAGACTATTCATCTAGTATTTCATATTTTATTTCATTTCACTTTGCAGCTGTTTTGCGCGAAGTCTGAAGACTAGCGTTGTCTTCGAGAAGTATTGGACCAAGCCGAGATTAAAAGAAGTGACGGGCGTTATAATTTTTCATTTTTCTTGCATTTCATCAACGCACTCACTGGCTATATAATAAATACAGTTGGATTAATTTCCAACCATGCTTTCAGAGCATCATTCTTCACAGGTCTTCTTCGCGGTTCATTTTGTGGGAAAAATCACCCAAACCAACTTAGCACTTTACGATCGTTAACAGTATTCTCCCCCTGAAATATTTAGTTTATATTACGTACGGATTTTGCATCATTATTATAAAGTTTATAAATTAAACTTAACTTAGTGGCACATGAAAGTCAATACCAACTGTGCTCATCTCCGTATACGTGACCTTGGGCACTGAGATGCATGAGCAGATGTCCCGATTAGGTAGTGAGTCTGACGCGAAACCCTCAGTGTATAGTTCCCAGGAGCAAGCTTGATGCTCATTTTATCGACCCGTGAAAAGATGAAAGGCTGAATCGCCCTTGCCCACCCAGGTATTTGAACTCTGGATCTGTGGCGTGGAAGCCCGAAACAGTACCACTCAGCCATCGATTTCCAAGTTTTTATACTCATATAAAAAATTACATAAATATCGGTTGAATTTATATCCTTACGAAATTCAAAACAAATTATAAACTGGAGCACTTTTGAGAAAATCTCCTTCATTGAACTGTGATTCTGACAATGAACTTTATGACTACAAATAAAGTTTAAGCTAAAAAACAAAAGAATTATAAAAAGAGGGAGACAACGTCCTCATGCACAAAAAAACCAACATTTGTCATGCAACATTTAATATATGAGAAAATAATTGTAAATAGTATTCACTATTTTTTTCTTTTTAGTTGTGGTAGATCATCTCCAGTGCTTAAATGAGACTTTCAGCAATACCCTATGTGTTGAAGAGTCAGAAGTTTCCCTTGTGAATTACAAAGAACCAATATCCGATACGCCAATTGAAGAAGGCTTCAAAATTCCTTCGCATATTTATTGCTTGTATGTTCGTGAGAATATTGATAATGATTTTAATGTATTGGTGATGATTATTTACAATATATGCTTGCATAGTCTAAGAAGGAAATTATTTATTTTAATAACAAAATTCTTATTGTAAAAATAATTTTTAAAATACTGTTCTAAAAGTTTTGCAAGAGACTCTCCTTTTTACCTGCACTACAAACCACACACTTTACGCAACTTGTTCCTTTGAAACAAATATTATTTTTACCATTTGCTGCTTTAGTCTCTTTTACCCTACACCAAGATTAAATCTTACTTTGCATAATATCAGCTATCTATAAAGAGAATTTTCTTTTTAAAAAAATTTGAAAGAGAAAGAGAGGAATCATTTCAATTATATTGTTATGTTAATTAGTTCAAAAGACTATGTAGTTTCATAAAAACATAAAAAAGAAGCAACAAAAAAATAACTTAGTACAATAAACATTTAACAATGAATAAGTAACTACCGAGGAAACTTATGAAATACTAATACGACTTTTAGTGGTCGTCAGCAAAAATTCTTTTAAATTCCAAAAATTGCATTCAATATATTCCTTGACTTTCTTTATTGCGATTATGTTTTTATTAAAACAAACTCAGATATTTAAAAAAATATACAAGGAAAACTACTTAATTCCTTAAAACTATCTTTCATAAAAAGAATACTATTTTAAGTATTTGTTTACTAAAAATTATTAAATCGTTTGCAACATGTACTCTTCCTGCTCTTTTTTTTATTTTGAAAAAAAATAGAACACGAAATTTCTTATTTTAGTAAAACTTAAGCGAAATGTTTATGGTTATTATATCTAGATAACTTTGATAAATACTTTTATTTTATTTTCAGGCGTGACATTCTCATTACTTCTTGCATTGTCAATGATATTTCGAAGAACTGCGGCGAGCTCATGAAAGGTGCAACTCTCGAAATACTACGGGGTTCGTTGTATTTACAACAGTCCTGTTCATTTAGTGATGCAAAAATGATTCTTGATCAAATGGATGATTTCGAATTAAAACAACACACTAAAGATTATGTCATTGAGGTCTTGAGCAAACTTATTGAAACACAATTTACTGCCCCTTACTTTTCAGAAATGTTGGAATAAAATATAAATATGCAATAGAACAAATTTGGAATGGATTAAAATTAAATTTTAAGGTAATAATACTATAATGTTATCTGTATGTTTAAAAAATGTGTGTTATCTGATTGTTTAAAAATTAATAACTGCCTAAAGGAATATCACATGATGATGTTAATAGTAATGGACATTGTAACTGAGGATTAATTTTTTAATAAAAATAAATGCAACTTTTTTCTGTGAATATTTTTCAAAATATTTTGTTTCATTCTTAACCATTATAACCTTACTTCTCTTTCGTTTGCAGTCTTAAAATCAAAGTGGTTACGAAATTTATGTTTGTGAGCACTTCTATATATTTGGTGTATGTGCTTAGTGTTTTTGTAAGTTTTACATTAATTCGAGTCACTTACAAGCGAAGAGAAACACATACTTTCTCTTTTATTTGCTTAATTACTTTCTCAAATTTATAGCTTGAATTAGTCAAATATTTTGTAACTAGTATTTTAGAGTAAGATATGTGTGTGTGCTAAGTTTTCTTAGAAAAACCTTCTAATGTGTGTGTTTTATATATTTCTTCTAAATTATATATCAAAAAAATTTATTTCTCTTATGTTATTACTAACAACTCTAAATTATTATTCTCAAAAACATACACCAAAATAATTTATAGACATGCTTATATAAACATAATAATTATATATTTTAATAATGCAAATCTATATATAAATCAAGTCTTTGTTATCAGTAATCAGTAGACCTAGATCTTGTCCGAAAAATGAATGTAATGACTGCTCCTTTGTGTCCTCTTGAATACGGTGACTTCTGTGACGAGAAAATTGATTAGAGTGAGATGCTTTCTACCCAGATCAGATCCATTGGTAATAACCTCTGGACCCAAGTGACCTCTGGTCCCAAGTAACCTCTGGACCCAAGTAACCTCTGGACCCAAGTACCTCTGGACCTAAGTAACCTCTGGACCCATGTTTACACCTATGGATCCATGATTGAGCGAGGTACTGGAGCTGGTATAGAAGTCTATTGTAACCATTTTGCATTCCACAAGGTAGACTTGATAGATTTGGTGTCCATATTCAAGTATATGTCTAATTAGGGAGATATAAGTTGTCCTCAAAAACTCAACGTTAGAGCCTCAGCCACAACCGGATTGACTTTATTCCTGAAGGAGATATTCTTATTTATACAGACGGTAGCAAGAATCAAGAATACACTGGAAGTGGAGCATTTATTAAATTTGGAAATAAGGAAATATTGCTTAAACGCGCGCGCGTAGGAATACCAATCACTGTTCTGTGTTCAGCTCTGAATTGATTAGCACTAACGTGGCTCTAGACTGTGTTTCTGAGCGTCATTTGGCAGGAGAAATCTGGATTCTTTCAGACAGTCTAAGAACTATTTAATATTTAAACAATTGGAAATTAATTGGAGACCACAAAGGAATAAATATTATTGATAAATAGAAGACCCTTTCTGGTGCTGTCGTGATTCATCTACAGTGGATTCCAACCCACGAGAATTTGAAATATGACGACGTTTCTGATGATCTTGAAAAAGGGTGGCACTTCAATGACTCAGGTCAATGAGGAACCTCTGACGTACTTTGAAATATACTCGAAATGTAAAGCCTCCATAAAAAATCTCCTGAAAACAACCACCACCACATCCGTGGTATCTTAGTCAGTGCCCTGGAACTCAATCAGTTTTAAAGGTGACAGGAGAAATCAAACTCCTTTTGCTTGAACGTCTAAGGTGCATTTAAAGTCCCTCAGATTCTTCCGTGGTGCCAAGACTTTTCCAATATGCACCAAGTGTAGTAATACGGAGGCTACACCGCAGCATTTACTTGTTTGCCTTGACTTGGTACGAGATGACCTTTTGAAGAGGTCTATTTTGGTTTTAGATTTGTTAAGGATGAACAAATCCATGGATCTGGTCTGATTTAGACCTGAGGTATAAAAGAAATGAATAAGGCACAGTGGGAAAAGATACTACCAATTTTAATGGTGGACCCACGGATATATTAATCAACAAAGAGCTAGGAAGAGTAATTTTCCTTGGGCTGTTATTTTGTCTGATTTCAAAGCCACTTTGCATGCTATCTTCAACAATAAAATTTGTAATTTCGAACGAATTTACCAATGTAGAAAGTTTCTCAACACTCTGTATAACTCAATTGTCTTGCAGGGGATTCGTTTTCATTCTGGCATCGAGAGAAATGAAAGAGACGATTTCCTGGTAAAGAAGGGAACGAATATTCTACAAACCACTAATAACCCTATAACTTTTTTAATTATGCAAAACTCCTAGTTAAACTATAATTTAAAAAGTGGTTTGCTTCCTACCTATCAAATGAAGCTAAGGGAAAGGTCTGGGAATGTTTCGCTAATTTAAAGCCAATGATTCTAGATTTTCTTCGTCCTGTAGCCATGGCCTTTTTTCGCCTTTCGACTGGGCACGATTGTTTGAATTCCCCCTTTTTTTAAAATTCGACTAAAAAACACTGTACTCTTACATTATAACTCTGAACAATCCATGGATAAGAGGCAAACTGATGAATGCACTGCACTGGTATCTCTTAACTCTATTGTTCTCAAGTATTAGGAAGCAAGATCAAGACTAATGGCTTAATAGCCAAACGTATGGCACTTGTATAAATAAATAAATCAAGTCTTTCCTGTTATTTTTTACTTAAAATGAATTTCAAAGGCTTAAGAATCTGGCCATTTAATCCATAACATGATACAAAATTAAAGGAAATTTAACTATACTCGTTCTTCGATTCAGAATTATCATTAACGGCTGAACCATTTTCGAAGAAACATTTTGTTCCCCTTTTGATTTAAAATAAACACAAAGGAAAATAGAAAATTTTGAAAAATTACAAAAATAAACGAAAAATCGATATAAGCAGCTTAAAAAGGTTAATATTTTTGCATTGTCAAGAAAAAATGGATTTAATAATTTTTTATGTTCCGAAACAAAAACAAAACAAAAGCACAACGTGCAACTTAACAAATCAGAGGAAATGACGTTCCACATTTGTCGACATAAAATACTACGAATATCATTCATTAAGATATGTTTATGCTCAAAATAAAATCGAACTAATCTTGCAAAATTTCTCGATTCGTTGACGAATAATTTTCACAATATGCAAGCTCTAACGACGGAATTTCTTCTATCAATTGATGTACCTCAACATTAATAAACCAAAAAAGAAGACAAAATTCTTTTTTTTCTTTTAGCTATAAGAAGGTTTTTTCTCATGTTTGAAGATTTCAAACAGATCACTTAAACTGCTATAAAATTAAATCAAAAATACAAAAGAAATAGATTCAAATTTTCGTTTTAGCCCTATTTCAGACACTTCTTCCAGATAATTATTAAAAATATTTTGAAAAAAAAATTTAATAGCTTTCTAATTTTAAATTCAAATATTTTTTTAAAAAAAGCGCTTACTTTCTCATTTAAAACGAGATCTCCGGAACTTTAAGACCTACTGACTTGAAATTTGGAAGGAATATTTCTTTCGTTGAATAGAGATCTGCAAAGAACGGTGTTTGTGGAAATCGAATCCCAAAAACAATAGATTGTATTAAGGGGCTTGATAGGTAACAATTTCCAGTATTTGAACTGTTAGACCTACAGATATGAAATTTAGCAGGCGTGTATCCTGCTAATTTCAAATCTCTTTAGAGATCCGCTAAGAAAAAGTTTTGTGGGAGGGGAGGATTGATTCCTAAGAACGGAGATGTGGTTACGGGGGAGCTATAGAGAAAAATTTCTCGATTTGGTCTGCTTGAGCTACAGACTTAAAAGTTGCCAGGTGTGTTTCTTTTGTTAAATAGTGATCCCTTAATAACTAATCTTATGAAATGAACTCCCAAGGACAGAAGAATGAGGGAGCAAGGGAGTAATAGATAAAAAAATTCCCGTTTTTGAACAATTAGGCTGGCTGACTCGAAGTTTGGCAAGCATGTTTCTTTTGTTAATTAAATATTCCATTTTAGAAACTCATCTTTACTTCTAAAAAATCACTCTTAAAGGGTTATAATAATACTTCTGAATGCCATTGAAAGTTTATGCTAGGGGATTTAGATATCTCTCAAAAGCAAAAAAAACCTTCATAGTCATTTTTCTGACTCAGTGTATATTTATTAAAAATGAATTCATATACATTCTTTAATGTAGTAATTAAGAAATCACGTGAGGGTATGTCAAAATTAGAAATTCAATGATGTTAATAAAAATTAGGATTATAAATCTCCTAAATTATACATATAAAGTCAAGCTTTTATTTTATAGATTTACAGTCAAAGAAGAAGTACGAAAAAAACACCCGCTTATAAGCTGTTGTTCGAACAAAATTTGTTGAACGTGTATGACGTGGACATAAGAATTCCCCTTGTAGCTTTATTTTTAAATTTCTCTATTAAACAAGTTACAGCTTTGTCTGCAAACATTTACAAAAAATGCTTCCTAAAAAATCGTCTGCAACCTTAATAAATTGTAGCTTAAAGCAAAATTAGAAGAAAGAAATCGTTTGTTAGCTGTTAAAGCAATAATTAACTAAAAGTAATTGCCTTAAAAAAATTCTCTCATGAAAAAATTCTTTGTTCAAAAATCACTGAACAATGATGATTTACTTCAAAAAAACCTACTTTCAAAATATTTACTCTCTTTTTACTTTACATCTTTTCTTGGCATTTTAAATGTATTTTTAAATGTTTCTTTTAGAACTCAAGCAACTTTTCTAGAGAAATGATAAGTAAGTTTTTTTATTAAAAATATTATAGAAAGAAAAGACTTCTATTATATATTATATATAACAGAAAGACTGATCGAAAAATTTCTCCTTGCTAATATTTTGTGATTTCTGTTCCTAATTTTAAAAATAGAATGCCACAGCCAATTGATATTCTGTAACAATATTTAAGTGTTCTGTAAATAAAGTTTTCAAATAAAAAGGTGTATTATTCTCTTTTAAATGGCAACATTCTCGGGAAAGATGCCATTATATACGAATGAAGTCATCAGATATTCCATCACAATCTTCAATACATTCCAAGATCCAAAAACAGTTTCAGTTTTATTTGTATAGCAACTCATATATTGAACATCGTTTCCATATGCCTATGTCTTTCATAGATACAGAAAAGCAGCCGCGAATTCAGTTTTGAAATGGAAGAATCGTATACAGTCACGATGTGCTTCCTAAAAAAAAGAGTCTTTCGAGTTCTAAAAGCGAACATAAAGATATTCATATGTTGCTCGAAACATATCGAAAGGAGTTGCATCGTAAAAATAAACTGCCTATTTCAAAATGCGAATATGCGTGGGGTAGTTTCCGTAGTTAAAAACATATTTTTCAGCAACCGGTTTTATCACCTTATTATTTTTTATCTGTAAAAAAACTACTTCAACTTTTTTTAAAGTTCTAACCCATGTAAGGAAGTCTTAAAAAAGCCATAAAGCACTTGAAAAGTAATACTTGCTTCATTTCTTTTGAGTGAACTTTTAATATTTTACGGGATATATATTCTTTAGTAATAGTGTCTTAAGATTTCGCAAAAGATATTTCTTACAGAAACCACCACTTGTTGTTGTTGTTGTTGTTGACTAATTCCTCCTGTCTAGCCGCAGGCTAGACCAGGTCCATGAGCCCAAGAGTCCTCAGGAAATCATACACCAAAAGAGGACTGGAATAGATGTCCTCTCTATCAAGTCCTGCACAAAGCAAAAGATGATCTGGAGTTGCCAGTAACAAATTGCATTTAGTACAATTCTCGTAAATTTTCTGGCCTAAGTGAAAGAGGATGATTGTTAATTTTAATGGCGCAAGGGCCAACTTTGGCTAAGCTGCGCCAAAAACTTGTTAAAAGAATATATATATATATATATAAGTATATGAACACATTATTATGCATGCATGCATACATACATATAATATATTAAAAATCTAAAGAAACACACAAATCAAATCATATGTAAAAATCTAATTTTTAAAAGGAAGGCAAAAAGGTTTTGGTGGGGAGTTTCCTCCACCAAGTCAGATAAGGTTAAAACAGATGTATGAAAGAAGGTGATGCGATGATGGTTAAAAACGGGACAATCTATTAAAATGTGATAAACGGAATATGGGACTTTACACGAGGGACATTCTGGAGCATTTTCACCCAACAAAAAAAAATAGAATGCCTTTCCTAAGTGAAAGGAAAGGCCTCTAGTGTGTCCACTCGCAAGCCTATTAATAGTTGTTTGGACGACTCTATCCGCCTTGATAGAAAGGGCACCACCTGAGGCCTGCCTATTATACCAGGGGTGAGTCGGAGGAGTCTTCCATAGCTCTTGAATCAAAGATTTCGTTTTAGAAAAAATTTCCGAGAAGGTCAAAGTTCTTCTCGACATTAAATCTTCAGTGACACCTTCCTTGGCTAAAAGGTCAGCTGTGTCATTGCCAAAGAGACCAATGTGGGATGGAATCCATTGGAAGTATATCTCATGTTGCTGGGAAAGTTCTTTAAGATTTTTAAGAATTGAGACCGAGAGAGATGTTTTGTCTCCAACATTTGTCCAGTCGCTAAGGTGTTGGATAGCACTTCGGCTATCACATAATATCCATATTTCATCAGAAGATGTCACCGTCTTGATGATTCGGTGTGTATGCATATAATGCGGGCAAGTTTTATCATAATTGATATGATATTACATCCGCAAGAAAAAGATTTCTATGCATAATTAGGTACTTCTTTAAGATAACCGACTACCCCAAAATTGTGAATTTTACCAAAAATTGACAATTTTTTTTCATGATTTGATTTTATATGCCACTTTATTATCTTTATAAAAATACCAAGTTTATTATTTTCCATACACTAGAACAATAACTACAAGTGTTTTAGTGAAAGCAGATGCCATTGCTTTGAGCAAAATAGCATACTTAAAAAAGTGTTTTACTCGAAGTGTGTTTTTTTAAAATGCTCAAACGGAGACAGCGATTGTTCAAAATGTTTTGAAAATAATTAACTGAAATTTTTTGTGTATGATCTGTGTAATAGTAGAAGTGTTTTAAACTTCTCAGATTTATCAATCACTGTTTTATTACAAAATTTACAGTTCCTTATGTGAATATGACGACTGTTTTTTTAAGCAATTTCATATAATAATTAGGATAAAGTGCTGTAGTTTTTTTAAAAAATTAGAATATTTCTTATCCTGAAAGTCATTTTAAAAATGAATAGCAAAACAACACATCAAAATTGAAAAATTGAAAAATTTTTCATAAACTTTCTGCACAGATTGGATCTGGATCCCGTTTATGTAATTTTTTGTAAATTTTTATCCATTTTTTCACCTTTTAGTAAAAATAATTTCTTTTTCCCTTCTTAATTTTAGCATATTTTTCTTAAAATGTACTAAATAAATTTAAAACCACAAAAAAAATCTCCATTTTTTATAAAAAGTTGCTTAGAAGCGTAACTAAATCAGTTAGAAAAGGGTTTCATTGACGGAAACATACAAAGTGTGACACAAAAAACGAGACTAAAGTGTGGAACTTGAAAAAAGAGTGAAGTTGAGACAATAACTTTTTGGTGACGTCATTCCACGCACCTCCTCTATCCATGTGACCAGTTTCACCTTAATCGATCAAGCCAGTTGGAAGAGCAGTAAGACCCCGCTTAACCCTGTTTCGTTTTAACGCTCTTTCATTTGAATTGTGGGATTCCCCGAAATAGCAAGCAGCGTTAGGCTTCCCGATATCCGAAGCAGTTTATCTGTGTTTCTTCTTTCCAGGGGTATTATACGAAAGTATTTTATCGTTTCAAACATTTGTTAACGTTATTGTAAGTATAAATTAATATAATATAACGATTGCTATGGTGACAAATATTATGATTTTTAGTTTTTCTCATGGGTGATAATAAAAAACACGAAAATAAAGCATAAAAAAAGCATTCCACTAGAAACTAAAATGCAGGTGATTAGCAGATTAGATACTGATTAACGTTAATCTCAAATTGTGGTGCTGCATTGAATTTGGCAACTTCTACAATAAGGATCATTCTTAAGAATAAATAAAAAAATATTGTCAACGGTAACTGCAACTACGACAAGCTCTGCAACTAGAATTATCCGTTCTAGAAATAATATAACAGAAGAAATAGAAAAACAAATTTCTATACGGATTGACGACGAAATTGAACGCAAAATGCCATTAAGCCAATCTACCTTCTTGATAAAATGGCAGAAAATTGGAAATACGGAACAGACTGAATGATCTGAAATGTAAATATACTGACTTAGAATTTCATTTATTTTTATATGCATATTCGTTTATTATGTTTCTATATTTGTAAGAAATAAATATTTGTTTTATTGTTATAAAAAAACATGATTAATAAATTTAATGGTAAAATACCTGACCAATTTTCTACCCATCTTCCCCTAACCCCATTGTTTACATGATGAGATAACCTCGTTTAACGATGTTTCATATTACGCTCTACTTTGATGGAACGTATACCCCACGTTAAGCGGAATCTTGCTGTACTGTGTCATTTAGTGAACACGTGCAACAGCATTCTGCCGGGAAAATGTCTAATCAACATCAAGTTTTTTGTGAAACTTAAGAAATCATCCACGAAAACATTTCAAATATTAACCTAGGCTTAAGAAGATGAAACTTTGGCTCGTGCATATGTGTTTGAAGAGTATAAGAGGTTTTCAGGGGGAAGGATCAGTGTGGAAGATGATGAACCTGCTGAGCATCCAAGGTCAGTGATTACAGACCAAAACATTGCCAAAATTCATGATATGAGTGGGTCCCCTCACATCAGTTGTCAGACTCTTAATCAAGACTACTACATTAAAGTACTGAAAAAACTTCGTGAAAAAATTAGGAAAAAATGTCAGAATCGGGGAGTGATAGATGGCTATTGCACGAAGACAATGCATTCGCTTACATGGCCCTATGTGTGAAGCAGTTTCTGACCAGCAAAAACATTGCTGTTATGGGGTATCCTCCTTATCCACCTGATTTGCCCCCATGCAACTCTCTTTTTATTTCGTACAGTTAAATCTTGTAGAAAGGTAACCTATTTTACCTCAGTTGAAGAGGTTGAGGCAAAAACGGAAAATCTCCTAAAGGGTCTTCGAAAAACCTCGCTTCAGAACTATTACCAGCAATGGCAGTGCCGAGTGCAGAAGTATATGAATGCTGAAGGGAACTCCTTTGAAAGTGATAATGTCGCAAAAAACTGATTTTGTAAGTCCAATGATTTATTAGACCAGTCTCATTTTTTTTGTGTCGCACATAATAGTTCACGATTGAAATGAGAAATGTAAAAGTTTTTTGCGTTCAAAGAAAAATTTTCCAGCCTAAATTCATCAGCATTTGGTAGAAGTGTAAGAACAAGAACTATGCCATGATGATTTTGATGCTTTCGAAAAGAAGAAAGAGCATTTTCCCGGTGGGAGGTATTGGACCACCCTCCTTACAGTCTCGACCTCTCACCAAGTGATTTCCATCACCTCGGACCTTTAAGAAAACTCTTGGGTAGTCTGCATATCAGAACAGAGGCTGAGGTTCAGCAAGCCGCGGTTATACACCTTTGACGCTGATTTCTACAGTGCTGGTTTCGATGGCTTGGTGTAACTATGGTACAAATGCCTCGATAAGTATGGTAATTATATACAGAAGTAATATGTGCTCCTACATTTAAATATGTATTTTTATTTCCTGAATAACCGAACGTGTTTGTTATCTTACTTTTTGTAACTCCAAAGTATTAATTTTAAAAATTGTGTTCTTAAAGTTTTGACTAAATATTCCAATAAAAAAACTGTTTGTTCTCGTTCTTGTACACTTGCGTATATTTCAGCATATACAGATATATATATGTATCTGAATATTTTTTAATGGGAAAAGATTTGATGGAATGGGTTCTGCTAGTTATTAAGGATTTGCAATTGTAGGTCAATATTCTCTAAATTTTCATCACAGTTTTACATTTGTGCAGAAAGATTTTAACAAACATAGCTAAGAAGTAGAACTTATTTTATATTTGTAAGCTTACATAGCAATTTCTTTTGTAATAGAAGCACTTATATATTTCGGAATATGAAAAAAATTGTTTATATTGTGCATGGTTTAGAGGAGTGGTCTACAAGCTTTTTCCACTCATGGAACTCTTAAAACAGTGATCTTCAAACCGTGTTCCATTGAACCGGTAGTAGCGCGAGGCATACCAAGGGGTTCCATATAGCTCGAATTCAAACTCAATGGCGCAACAGCCCCCGAGGGCCATGGCCTACTGTACCCATCCCAGTATATGTGACCATTGGGCGTTGAGGTCATGAGTAGATGTCCCGATCTGGTGGTCAGTCTGAAGCAAGATCCCCAATGTTTAAGTTCCCAAGCAAGCTTGGTATTCATTTATCGACCCACTGCAGTAGGGATGAAAGGCTGAGTCGACCTTGCTCATCCCGGGATTTAAACCTCGTACTTGTGGCGTGGAAGTGCGATACGCAAGCTCTCGGCCACTGGACCTCTTATTGTAATATAAGCACCTATACATTCAGTAATATGCAAAGATATATTTGCATTGTGCATGGTAGAGGAGTGGTCTTCCAACTAGAACCCTTAGAACTATAGGGCGTTTTCGGGTAACCCCATTCTACACACTTGGAAGACTATATCTTAAAATAATAATTTAATGTATATCAATTTATTATAAGTACTTTATGTAGCTACTGTAAACAAAGTATTGTATTTGTTACTAAAAAAACTTTTTTTAATATAGTTTTCTAATATAATTTACTTACATTAATAATATTAATTTGTGATCCAAGAGCCGCCTACCCATATATTATATTTAGTAATTGGGATATGGTCTTGCATTTTTTTAAGCAAAACGTCGAAGTCTAGGATTAACTGAAATTATCAGCCGTTTCATTTCATGTACTGCCTTTAATATGTATTTAAATTTTGTTGTCACATACGTTGAGAATTATTTTTTACTTAAATACATTTTTCTAAATGGCATGAAAATGGGTAAAACTGCGTGATAAATCCTAAGTATTTTGTATGAATCTACAACCTATATAATTTTTGGATTTATTCTTGCTTAAATTTAGATTGTAACGTCCAATCGGTTGATATGTTGATAAGCTGTCTCCTCCTTTTCATTATAGGTGTTTTTTCCTCAAATGAAACAAGTAATTTAAAAAAAATTTAAGTTAATTCCTACTTAAATAGATCAACAAAGAAAAAAATTTTATTTTACCTACTTTTTATTAAATAGTTACAATTAATATAAATATGTATTTACATGTGACAGAATCACACCATTAAGTGGTAATTAATTTTATCAATTATCATTAAAGTGTCGTATTGTCATCCAAAACAATCGTGTATATAAAATTTCAGTTCAACTGAATGCTTTAAAACTTGAAACAACCGAATGCTTTTAACTGAATGCTTTGACCCAAATCGCTAAAAATGAAACCAACGTGGCTGTATCTGTAATTCTTTAAATAATTAGTTTCAGTCAATTAATTTAATTAATTATAATTAAATTATCGTATTTTTACCCAAAACAAAAGTGCATAGAAAATTTCAGCTCAAATGAGGGCTTTAAAATGTGAGGGGAAAAAAGTTTTTTAAGTTTTGACACACAAGTCGCCAAAAGTGCTGCCAATGTGGATGTATTTGTAATTATTTGAATAATTAAATTTAATCATTTAATTTTTATTAATTATAGTTAAATTACTGTATTGTCATCCAAAAAAAATCATGTACATAAAATTTCAGCTGAGTTGAGCGCTTTAAAATGTATTTTATTAATGATTGAAGATTCCACCAAGATAAATAAATAAATATAGAGAGAGTGTGAGCTATAATAGTGTAGGAATTGAAAAAGGAGTATTTTTTCCATTTAAAACTATTTAGTTTTGAAAAGCATTGTACTAACGAGTATAAAATTATTCCTTGTGACCTAGGATAGTAAATAATAGTAAATTCACTATCTAATAGGTAGTGCACATATAAAAATAAAGCACTTTAACATTCGTTTATTATATTGCAATAAAAGTTAAAAAAAAGTATTACAAAGTTAAGCTTTGTATAAATAAAATTTTCCGATTTAATTACTGGAATGAGATTTAGATGCTTGTAATTATACAAACTTCATAGAGAACATGAATCCGTTTTGCATACACATTTATAATTTTCCTTCCAATTTTTATTGTGATTTATGTTACACCTGGATATGATTTATGGAACCCTAGTGTTCCATAGAACTCAGTTTGAAAACCACAGGTTTAGAGCATTGAAAAGAAGGATTTGCAAGGAGAAATTTTGAAGTTTATCGTTATAAATTTGATTTCAAAGCAATTAATAAGCCAGGAAAATTGTTATAAGCGCAGTGATAATTTATCCGCAGTAAAATATTTTTATGGAACATATCGAGTTCACCAAGGCATTATTTAATTTTACTATTTATGATGGAAGAAAAATGCATTTACCAATTGTTAGGGTTCATGTATGCCACTAGAGGGCGCAATTTAAATTATAAGGTGTGTATTATTGTTTACCCAGGAGAATGTAAGAAACAAGAAATTGAAGTAGGCTGGCTGTACGGGCCATTCGCTCTGTCAACGATACTTATATATATATATATATATATATATATATATATATATATATATATATATATATATATATATATATATATATATATATATATATATATATATATATATATATATATATATATATATATATATATATTATTGAATAAATTATAAGTTGTAAAGATATCAACACCAAACAAAATGCATTTTAAAAAAGAATATTATATTCTACACTAAAATGGAGTTTAAATCAGTTTTTTTTTTCCTTTTATATGTTTGTTATAACGGTATTGTTCATCACCTAAATTAATAATTTATTTAGATTTAAATTTAAATTTAGGTTTTTATTATTATTTTTAATTTATTTAGATAACAACACATCCAAACTCATGCAGAAAATGTCGAAAATAATACTTTTTAAAAAACTTATTCAGTAATTATTAAAGCTTTTATAATCCTATTTTGTCAACAATGTCTTATTAAACAACTATTTATCACCTACTTCCAGGAATTCTAATAAGTTCTCCCCCCGTGAACAAGAAAAAATAGTATATTCTATTTTTAATCTCAAATAAATAGAATATTGTCTAAAATTTAATTCTTGTGCAGGTATAATTTATTCTTCTTAAATATTTTTAAAAACATTCTCGCGCATATTTATTCTTCGTTCATATTAAGTAAACAATTTAAAGCAGGTGATAAAAAAAATTATTTTATTGAGTTGTCGCAAAAGCTCTCCTTGTGGATTACTAATAGTGATTCACTTTTCGATATTAATTAAATTCTCCGAATATGCATACAATAGTAATGAACTTAATTGAAATGGTCTAGATTTTTTTACAATAATCTAAAAGTTACATTCACTTTCGTAAAATAATTAAAGTACCATCATCTTAATATATATATATATATATATATTATTCAAGCGCATGCATGTAGTGGATTATTTCCTGCATAAAATAACATATTTGCATTGTTACTTCGAATAAATTATAATTAACTTCATGATTCTAACAGAAATTATACAACTAAAAATATTTATGGGTGCTACGATCAACACACACAATCAGAGTATGATAAATAATATTTCAAATATTCGTTGTTTGAGGAGAATAATGCCCTTGTAAGAGTTATTTTTTTTAATTAGGTACGAAAAATTCCAGGTAGTTGCTTAGAAAACTGAATGACAAATACACGTTAAAATTTCATAGATAAATTAAATATTTGCATTCAAATGTATTAAATATTGTAGGTATTAAATGAGCCGAATAAATTCTATTTTTAACAATGAAGCATTACTAAGAAGCTCTAATGCACCTTATTTTTCAGTTTATTCTTATTCTTCAGTTTATTTATATTTGAGAAAATAAGGGGGAATATTATAAATGATATTTATTATTCAACTCCGATGTTTTTAAATAAGTTAGTGTTTCAAAAATACTTCAGAAATATCAGTATTTATTGTTACTTTTTATAAAGTTCGAATAAATTTTTTATTGCAAATTCTGAAGTAAATTTCGTTATTCTGACGCTATTATTTTTTTAATTAAAAATGTTACAAATATACGATTGTTTGTGGATAAAATCTTACAAATGAATGTTATATTGTTATTCTAAAGAATATAGAGAATATATATACAAAGAAAAAGTTAACAGAATTTTCAACTTTCAAAAGGAAACTAAAACAAAATTATAAAATGAATACGAAAATATCTTTAAATTAATCATTTTTACTGCTAACAATAAGTTGATACAAACGAAGTTATTTTTTGTATACATTATTTTCATAAAATGCTTCGGTATTCAATGTTTCAAAAACAATTACGCGATTGCTCTTATGATCATAAACAATTTTGTGAATGCATAAAAATACTAATAATGCCATTTTTTATTTACTTTTTTTTATTTTCAAAAAATCTTTGAATTTTAATTTCACTCTGAAAGTGTGACCAATTTATATTTTATAATAATTCAAAAAAGGGAAGTGGTTTAGTCAGTTTTAAATTAGTATTTACTACGATATATAAAGAGGAAAAAATCATTATATTACAAAATAAAATGAGCAGCTTAGGATTTTTTTTTTGAGTAATGTACCTAAAATTACTTTTTTATACGAGATATATTTAAGGACTTTTCCTTAAAACTAAATGTAATATCGTTGGGTGTGTTTTTTCTTTACAAGACCTATAGTTATGGGAAACCCATCGTAAAAATTATACAATCCTTGAATGCGACACACAAATAAAACACAAAATGAGAATAGACTTTGCTGTAGTATGAGAGAATTATTAAATTATTTTTTTAATATTCTAAACCCTTCTTATATATATATATATATATATATATATATATATATATATATATATATATTCTTATATATATATATATATATATATATATATATATTTTTTGATTTATTAAATATATTTTCCTTTTGATATTATTGATTTTATATATTTGAATATATATACTTATATATATTGAATTTATAGTTCAAATATTAAAATACCAATAAAGTTTTGCAATCTAAAATATTTCCTTAGAAAATCACCTTATCAGAGAGCTACAATTTTAAAAATATTATCACAAAAGTAATTTACAATATTCGTATACTATAAGCAGTGACCCTGTCAACCCTGTTAACCTGTCAAAACTAAGGTTAAACGACAAGTATATCATGTACTTCTGAGTTCTTCTACTATCATCTACAATTTTACTCTGTTAATGTTTATTTCATACCTAATTATATGAACATAGAAAGAATTACTTGGATTTAACTGAAAACTTCTTCAAAATGATTTATGACAGAATCAAGTCTTGAGGATGCAGTTCATCAACCTAAAAATCTGTTAACATTAAGTTAATACATCTCTGACCTTATATGAACCACTGACAAAAACATAGGGTAGTGGGTACATTTTAAAACTCATATATTCATTTATATTAAAGTACATTTTTTTTGTTTCCTCGATTTGAGCATGATGTATTTAACAGAAACTGATAGTTCCAAACCTGATTATGCCAAGGGGATTTATTAAGCGTAATAATGAGGAATATTGTATGTTAACCCTTCTTTAACACCCTCCCAAACCTTACAACAAATTATTACGCATGCTGCCTAAGAAGTTTACCAATATCTTATGAATGAATGTAAATATTTAATAAAAACCATTTTTTAGTTTAAATAATACAAAAAGACTATATATTTCAATTCCTACTATATTAAATCACTCTCTCTATATATTTATTTATTTATTTATCTTGGTGGAATTTTCAATCGTTAATAAAATACATTTTAAAGCACTCAATTGAGCTGAAATTTAATATACATGATTATTTTGGATGACAATACAATAATTTAATTATAATTAATAAAAATTAATTGATTAAAACTAATTATTTAAAGAATTACAAATGCAACCTCGTTGGAGACTTAGCGAGTATTTTGGCGACCGGTGTCGAAAAGGTTTTTTCTCACGTTTTAAAACATTCAGTTGAACTGAAATTTTATATACACGATTGTTTTGGATGACAATACGATACCTTAATGATAATTAATAAAAATTAGTTACCACTTAAAGTTGTGATAAATAAAATTTTTCTTTGTTGATCAAGTAGGAATTGACTCAAAAAAGTTACAAAAATTACTTGTTTTTAATATTTTTATAATTATAAATTCAAATTTTTTTTAGTTGTACTAGCTTAATAAGTATATTATTAAATATAAGGGAAAGAGTTTTTTCACTTTTGAACACGGGCACTTTTATACGTTGTCGATCCTTAACAAGAGTTCGGATTCAACTGAAACCGGTTTAAACAATTAGATTCATATACTATTCATGACTTAAGGTATCCGACTACGTTCGGAACCGTGATTTTAAAAAAGCACATAAACAGATAATTTTCATGATATTTAGTGTCACTTAGATTAGAATACATGTATAAAGTTGCTTTAAGGACATTTTGACAAAAAAATTATTTAAATACAATATTTTGGCAAAAAATTAACTTAGAATAATCTTTTTTCAAAATGTTCTCTTTTTGTGAAAAATGCTTCTATTATAATAATATTTTGCCAGTATATAGCTCAGACCTCTTTACAGAAGCTTAACTAGAATTTTTGAAATATGAAACTTAGAAGTGGGTATATCAATATTTTACGACAACAGAGGGAAGCAATTTTAAGAAAAAAAACGCCAATAAATATTTCAATTGGTGGTAACTCTGAAAATAATGTGAATTTTTCAAAATTCTAGTTGAGCCTCTGTAGAGAGGAATGAGATATATACAAGCAAAATATTATTATAATCGAATCATTTTTCAAAGAAGGAGAACATTTTTAAAAAAAGATTATTCTAAGTTAATTTTTTGCCAAAATATTGTATTTAAATAATTCTTTTTGTCAAAATGTCCTTAAAACAATTTTATACATCTATTCTAATCTAATTGACACTAAATATTATAAAAATTATCCATTTATGCACTTTTGCAAAATCACGGTTCCCAACGTAGTCGGATAACTTAGATAATTAGTTTTATTCGATTAGTTTGTATCAACTATAATTAAATTATTGTATTGATATCCAAAATAATCATGTATATAAAATTTCATCTCAATTGAGCGCTTTAAAATGTATTTTATTACCGATTGATAATTCCACCAAGATAAATAAGTAAATAAATATAGAGAGAGTGTGAGCTAATAGTAGGAATTGGAAAGGGTAATGTTGTGTTGATGGTGAGAGTATAGTGCACTATGAGCCACTGAAAGAAATTGAAAGGATTGTTACTGATCGCAACTTGATGTTTTGAATAGAAATTCAACTTAAGCATCCACTTTTGGGCAGCAGAAAGGGTGCGATTTTTCATCACGACAACTCTAAACTACACGTGGCAAGAAACACCCCATAAAAAATTGCAGAGTTAAGTTGGAAAACTTTCCCTCAGCCAGCATATACTCTTCATATTGCACCCCATCTGATTATCATCTGTTCAGAACACTGCAAAACTTTCTTGATGTAAATAAATGTATAAATTAACACTAGATTGTCCAAGGAAGTCATTTTGACTGCTTTTTGATTTCAATTAGAAAAAAATTACTTATATAATGCACAATTTCTTAGAATATATTTTTTTTTCCAAGGGAAGTTATTTTTCTTCAATTCCTACTATTAGCTCACACTCTCTATTTATTTATTTATTTATCTTGGTAGAATTTTCAATCGTTAATAAAATACATTGTAAAGCACTCAATTGAGCTGAAATTTTATGTACATGATTGTTTTCGATGGCAATACAATTTTTAGTTATAATTTTAAATCAATTTATTGATTAAACCTAATTATTTAAAGAATTACAAATACAACCACGTCGGCATCACTTTTGACGACTTGTGTCAAGACTTGAAAACGTTTCTTTCTCACGTGCATTCAGTTGGACTGAAATTTTACGTACACGATTGTTTTGGATGACAATACGATACTTTAATGCAGTGTTTCTCAAACTGTGGGGGGCGCGAGCATATTGAAAATAAAAGGTTTAAAAAAAACAATTTTTTGGAATGAAGTAAAACAAAATGCTTTCTGACATAATACAAAATACACATTTACACTGATATAATTTATTTTTATCATCTGGTGATCATCAAAAATAAAAGATTCCACTTCAAACGCTCATTAGCCATCTTTGACCCTATAACCAAATTAAAAAATATATATATATTGTTTGCTTTGCGGTCAATATGAGAACGGTGAGAGATTTGTTTTTTACTTTTCTTTTAACGATATCAAACGATGAGAGATTTTTTATTACGTTTCTTTTAACCTAAAATATTACTTTAGCTGACCTTCGAAGTTACTGGTATGGTTATCTCCGTCTTTTTTTAGGGAAGTTGTAAATATATATAATATATTTCTGTTTCATCTTTTTCCATGTGAAAGAGTTTTATGATATATGGATAAGCATGAGTATTCTGAAACATATAATTCATAATGAAAGACGTTTTACACAATTATTTTTAGAGCATGCTACACTTTCCCCATGAACAATTTTGTAGTTTTGATTGCTGTGTTGTACGACTTATTATGGTTTATAAATGTAAATAAGCAGAATATTAAAAAAATGGGCATCTATGATTCCTATTAAAGGAAGTTGAAACTGATCAAGCAATTGAAAAACCTACTGAAATAATGCATATTAGTCAAGATAGCGAAAGTAAATATCAGAAAAGCGTAAGACGTGAAACGTTTAAGTTGATTTGAAATTTTCAAATGCTGCCTATGAAGAAAACTATGAAGCCATAATGTAGCACTTCGCCTTGTCAAAAAGACACAAGGAATAAAAAGTTCAAAATGCTATTTGTAGATCATCCAACAAGAGCAAAACTACAAAAAACGTGAACAAAATATGATAGTTTAGCTGGAAAATAACCTTCTTGTGTTGTTAGCGAAAAGTGACTGTGATTTATGTCTTTTATTAAGGACACGCACATTTGGAACATTTTCTTTAGTTTTATTGGATTTTTTCTCAAATTTTCTAAGAAAAATTGAAAAGTCCTAGAAAGTAGGGGTAAGTATATTTTCTCTTAATTAAATTATTCACTGGAATTTTGTGATTTTTATATAGTTTATAGTAAAAATAACTATAATATCAATTATAGTTTTAAAACAAACTAAAAAACACGCTTTTATAGTGAATCGAACTAAAAAGTATATATATATATATATATATATATATATATATATATATATATATATATTAAAAGTAAGATATTACTTAAAAGTAAGATATACAAAATTTAATACTTATCTTGTTAATTTGTACGGTTTATAATTATGATCGTATTGTAGCTTTAGCGCCAAAGTGCATTATTATTGCATTCAATACATTATTATTTTTAGGGGGTTGCGATAAAAATTATGATTGAAAATTGGGTCGCCAGTAGTGAAAGTTTGAGAACCACTGCTTTAATGATAATTAATAACAATGAATTACCACTTAATGTTGTTATTCTGTAATACGTGTATACATATTTATATTAATTGTAACTATTTAATAAAAAGTAGCTAAAATAAAAATTTTCTTTGTTGATCTAAGTAGGAATTGACTTAATTTTATTTATATTACTTGTTTAGTTTTAATATTTACTAATAACTTGTTATATGGCTGTAAATAATATAAGAGAAAATATTAAAGCCAATTTTAAACAAATTTCTTTACACATTAATCATTCTTTCGCAATGCTGTCATTTTGACTACTTTTGGGCAATAAAGGTATATACTAAGTTTCAATCTTTCTAGTGTTAAGGGGGTGTCCAAATGGCACTGGAAGAAACCTTCATCTCCAAAATAAAAGACTTCTTTTCCAGGGGATTAGATAAGCTGCCAGAAATCAGGAAGACAGTTGTAACTAACAAAGTACATTATATTTTAGATTACTGGAAGAAACCTTCATCATCTCCAAAATAGAAGACTTCTTTTCCAGGGGATTAGATAAGCTGCCAGATTGAAGGAAGACAGTTGTAACTAACAAAGTACATTATATTTTAGATCAAATTTTAATGGCGAAGTATGTCTCCAGTGGATGCCATCACATGTGGTTGTGCCTGGGAACGAAGCAGCTGATGAGCTGGCTGGTAGGTGTTGTGATCTCTCTAACCCCAGTTTCCACTGTCTTAAACCATTCGGGAATTCATTCCATCCAAAGAACTAAAATGAATTTGACTTGGCGAAACCCTCCTGATCACCACTGGTACGCAGCTAAGAGTTCTGTCCTATTTCTACAGTGCTGGAGTTCCAGGGCTCATCAGACGGCCTTGGCGCGCTTTAGAAGCTGTCCCCTGCCTAGTATGGTTTTGGTGTTCTGGGTAAAGTCTTTCTTTACCTGTCCCTGCTCCCTCCCTGCTTCTCCTGCTCATATTTTGGACTGCTGGGGCATTTCCCTGCGACAGTTGTTTGAAAATCAAGACATGGTGTGTGACACTATTACGCGAACTGGTCAAATGGAATTGGTGTAGACTTTCCTGCTCCAAGGGGATAGGAAACAACAACAATTAATTTTAAATAAAAAGTGGAAAAAAATAGAATTTTTTTTCTCCTAGAAAAAAACGACATCCAATAATAACACCCAATAATAATGATATCCTAATCGAAAAAATTGCCATTACTCAAAGAAGTTTAAAGATAAAAAAATAAATAATACGTATTTCAATAACCTTACATCACACTTGCGTAAGTCAACTCCGGATGTCCGTTGTACACGAATGCTGATATAATAGTCCCATAGAATTTCCTGAGTGGGTGAAATCAAAACACAACCAACGTGTTCAAAACACACAAACGAAGAAAATGTTAATAATCACTTTGCTTCTTTTGGCGGGATACGTAGGTAACATTTGTTTATATTTTGAGGATTTTTTTCCTTTATTTATGTTTACGTAGATACAATAAACAAATAGTAAAAGAATAAGATTCCATTTCTTTTTTTTAGTTATAAGGGCTGAGAACTGGAAAGATTTTTATTCAGATATTTCATCATAGATTATTTATAAAATCGATATTTAAGTAATATTATTAATAGGCATTCATTATTTACTTTTATAAAAATACCAAATATTAAATAAATAGCTTCCCTTTTAAACATACAATAATAATGATTTGCACAACAATAAAGAGAGTTGCAACAACTTTTGAAATAAAAATTAATTAATACAATAAACCTGCAAAACATCTGGAAAGATCCTAATTTTAGTTTTTTAATGAATAAAAATTAATTTCCTTTCTGAATTCTTCGTAATTAATTACTCACATCAAAAAATATTTCCATTGGGTAGCAAATTTGTTTTACTACTTGATGCCATCTAATTTGTGTAAATAAAATTTTATTTATGAAAGAATCATTCCCCCCCAATTCAATTCTCAAAAAACTAACAACACGGAGAAAAAATTTCTTTTAAAACAAAAAAACTGTCTACCTCTCATTTCATCAAAATATAATGACTTAGAGATCATAAGTTATTTTTAAATAAAAAAATGGATTTTTTACTAGTTTGTTCTAAATGAATTCATTTTCATTTTTTTTCTTTGTGAATGCTTAGGAATGTCCTCTCGTCAAGTCCTTGTATAAAAAGTTTAATTTTTATACTTTAAATTTATTCAACTTCTTAAAAAAGCTATTTACGTTATTTGGTACTTCTTTGATAAAAGAATATTGTCCTTCGCGGGTTTTTTTATCGCTTTCGTGCATTTTATATATTATTTGTGTAAAAATGTTTAACAAAATATTTTCAATGCTGTATTGTATATTGAAACTGAAAATCAAAGATCTTTTTAACCTCTAACTTGTTCTTAAAATAATTTACTAATAAATAATACTTTCATTCTATTACTAAATGCGATAAGGAGTTACAAAAATTTGTTTTGACTTCACCAAATAATAGAGATTAAATTTTATTATACCACATAATTTAAGTTGAAGAAACAATACATGCGGAATATATGCGGAACCATATTTTATCTCGTAAGCTTTGCTAATTTATATTAAATACTTATACACACACACACACACAGCTTACATGCTAAAGTAAGAACTTGCTCATTCTTAAATACTTCAAAATTTTAAGGAAACGAAAAGAGGATGAGAATCATTTATTTTATGTGAGCTCATATTTATCTGTGAGTTGTCTTTTTTTTCAGCTGAAAAAATTGTACTAATATACTAATTATTTCCTTACAACTTGGTAAAACTCGCTTTAAGATTCGTTTGAATGAACTTCATTTGTAGTAATAACAAATATACTTTAGTATACATACATAAACACATCTATATACGTACAACTCCTCCATACATATAATACACTTATAAGTTTCGAATACTTCTTATTGTAAAACTTAACTATGTATTCCATGCATGTCATTTAAGTTTATATATGTGGCCTTAGTTTTCTTTAATAGAAATAAACATTTCAACATAGAATTAAAAATTATTCTAGAAACAATTACTTCAACATACCCAGTGTTTATAAGACATTGAATAAGAAATATGTCTTGACTTGTTTTTCATAAATGCATTCTGTTATTAAAATAGTTTGCTATAAGTTTACTAAAAAAAATTTTATTTAGTTTATTATGCTGATTTCTAGGTAAGTATTACAAAACATTTCTCTTATCGCTTTTGATGAAACAACGAAAAATTATAATATTTAAATTTTAAAAAAAATCCTCTTGAATTCAACGATTATTCCTCTGACAGTATAATTTATTAGAATGGGTTTCTGAACTATGTGTCATGGGAATAATTCACGAAATCAAATGAGAAACATTGACACAATTTTAACCTCATAATTTTTTTTTATTTTAAGGTTTTATTTAAAGTGGATTTGTGTTATGAAATAAGGTTACAATTAATACCCTTAAACATGGGATTGTGTTTTGGGATTTTATTTTTTCAGCAATAATCAGAACTTAGCAAGTGCTTTGTAACTTTATTTAATTTCTGATAAATTATTCCTTTTATTGATCGATTTTCTCTTCTTTTCATGACTTGTTTTGTCTCTTTTACAGTCAAAATGTACGCATATGAATAGCTTTATTTCATGTCTCATGTTCCATTACTAAAATATTCTAGTTTATTTTGTTTGTCAATATTGCTATGGCTTAGGTTTAAACATGAATTATTTAGCACAATGTAATAACTTGTAAAAAAGAAATTCCTTTAGGAAAAATTTAGCAACACTGTAATACCAAGAAAGTTTTAAGTCCTAAAAATATACAGCTGTTTCGAAATTTTAAGAGGACTCGGTCCCCTTTGAACAACTCTCTTTATTTATGTATTAGAAAATTATATTTTAGCATTTCATATAATGTTTCTATTCAGAAAAATGATACGAGATAAAATTTTTCACATATTATATTCACACAATTTTAAAAATTTAAATTTTTTGAAGAAAACTTGGAAAAATTTTGAATCCTACTCCTTTTGTAATTATTAATTTTTTGACCTGAATTCTTTTTTGTAACATTTTTATGGATGTTCTAAGCAACTTTAGGGATCGATTTTACAATAATTTAATTCGTTTACGAGAAAACAAATAAAATGTTGATTTGCATGCTAAAAATCAACGAAAAAGCCAATATCCCTTACATTTTAATTTTTTTTTTTTAAAAAAAGGTATTCAGTTTACAGCAAAATGGATCCCTAATTTTATTATATGCTTTATATACAACACGCAGGAAAAAATGGAAGTGATTGGTAAATAATTCATGAAGGAGTAGTATTTTGAATACACTAATGTTTCTAAAAACACAAACTGAGAAAAACCACTTTAAAGTTTATAATTCTGAAAAAATAATTATAAGCTTAAATAACTTAAAATACCACTTTAAGATATTAGCTATACATTTTTCATTAAAATAATTGCATTTTCATATTTTTTTCAACCCATACATTTTTATATATGATCAATTTTTACAGAGCATTACTTGTAAAAGAAAATTCAAGAAAAATGTTAAATTTTTTATTTTCTGTCACGACAGAAGTTTTAATTTGCTTATGTATATATATATATATATATATATATATATATATATATATATATATATATATATATATATATATACATATATATATGTATGTTTATATATATATGTATATATATATGTGTATGTATATATATATATGTATATATATATATATATATATATGTATGTATATACACTGCTGGACAATTGCTAAGGACGGATAACACTATCATCCATAGCAACCACAAAATGAAAGGAAGCAAAATGTGGAAAATTAGAATAAGTGCGGGATATTAGTAAGAAGAGAAGTATGAGTATGTAAATTTTTTTTCCACGACTGTTCATCACGTGATAGCGTTCATAAGACCTTTAAAGGTTTTGACGCGTGTGGACAGTTGTTGTTTCAAGTCAAAGTTTTACAGGAAAGATTTAATAGACGAACTTAAAATTTTTGGCATGTTTTCCCGACATCACATAGATGATTTTATGCGTGGCCGAATTATTGGAAGATCGAAGAAGGGCGAAAAAGAACAGATGTTGCCAGGGAGTTCGACATCACTCACAGCTTTGTTTCACGGCTGTGGAAGTCATTTAAAACTACTGGAATGTGTAGTAGACGGCACGGGGGAGGTCGTGTTAGAAGTACGACGCCTGCAGAAGACAAATATATCGTCCTATATCAGCAAAAAGGAACAGGTGCACCACAGCTCAGCAGGTGGCAAATCAGTTTCTTGCTGCCTCAGGAAAGCAGATCTCCCGAAAATCTGTTGCCAGACGTTTGAGGGGAGGAGGACTATACACACGCAGGCCTGTTGTGTGTGACCCATTGAACAGACAGCACCGTACTGCCCGTTTGCAATGGTGTCGTGAGCATCACAATTGGACTGAACAGGACTGGGCATGCGTACTATTCTCAGAAGAGAGTAGGTTCAGTCTGTCATCGGATTGTAGACGCCAACTGATCTGGCGCGAGAGTGGTACTGCTTATCGTCCAGAAAATATCCAGGAAAAGGACCGATATCCGACATGCAGTATCATGGTGTGGACCGGCATCATGATCAATGGCCGCACGCGCCTACATGTGGTTGCGAATGGGACTATGACGGGCCAACGATACATTGACGAAGTTCTACTTCCTCATGTTCATCTTTTCCGTGGTGCTGTCGGTGATAAATTTGTTTTTATGGACGACAACGCAACATGTCATCGAACACTCGCTGTTCAGGATTGTCTAGACAGCGAGGGTATCCAACGTCTCGCATGGCCAGCGCGTTCTCCAGATCTAAACCCCATTGAAAATGTGTGGGATGCTTTGGGGAGGCAAGTTGCTGGTCGAAACTATCCTCCGACAAACAAGAACACCCTCATCCGTGCACTCACAGAGGAATGGGATAAATTGCCTCAGCAGCTGCTGGATAATGTTGTGCAATGTATGGTAGGACGTGTGCAATGTTGCATCACACTCCACGGTGGACACATCCCGTACTGATACCTTTCTTTAAGGTGCCTGCTGACTTTTAGATGCATTGTTCCATTTCTTTGTACGCAGATCAAATGAACATTTTTTTTTCTTTCAGATGTTTCACAGCTTTTGTACTTTCCAGAACAATAAATGTTCTTTATTCTAATGTCTGAACAGTGCGGCAACTATATTTTATCCTACTAGGCCGCATGACTCGCTTAATGTTATGCTACATAGCAATTTGTGATCCGTCCTTAGCAATTGTCCAGCAGTATATATATGTATATAATTGAAGTATTGCATTTGTATGAGAAACATATCAGGAATAAGAACTGAAATTAGTAATATAAAATGCCTTAATTCAAATATTTTACATGCACTCATTTCACATAGAAAAAAAGTGACATTACTGTATTGCTTCGGTAATATTTTGCTTTATATATTACACATTCTTTTTATAGTTATTATTTTTCTTTAGAAAATAGATTTTTTTTAGCTTTTTTTCTAAAAAAGGGGCGTGCCTGAATTGTCTCATTTGTCTTGAAATGAAAGATTATTCAACTTCTAAATTTCCGACACGCACAAGTGATAAATCAAGCGAAATATAATAATGCAGAGAATAAGATTAAATAAAGATAAAGAAAGATAGGTCTGTCATTTTGGTGCTACCAAGTTCACTTGCGAAATTTTTTTAATTAAATTTATAAAGAAATATAATAATGTATATATTTATATGTAACAACCAGTTAGCGGTTGTTGGTGTTTGGGGGTTCGAATGAAGATCAGCCATAACCAGCTGATTTAAACCAAACTACTAAAGGTAAGAAATACACTACTAATTACCTAACTAATTAGAATAGCAATCACACGGATTAAGAAAACTTAACATATGAGTAAAATCTTCTTCACTTACTCTTTGATCACTCTGGACTTCTACGCTAGACTTCACTGTAAATCTCTTACTTTTACGACTTACTTTACTTACTTTCGTAATTCTTAAGCTCACACACAATCTTATAACTTATACTCCAATTATCAATAATTGACCATTAACTTTCGACTCACTCAATGTCAGCGCTTAAATAGCACCACTCATTTGCATAAATCAAGTCTTCCTCTTCGGAAGAAAGTTTTCAATAGAGCATACAGTTGAAAAGAAATAAATTTACCCCAAGAGGATTAGATGAAGGTTCGCGGATAGACCCGTTACAACTGCACTATTTTCTATGTAACTTTTCAAACCCTTGAATCGCCATATCTAAATAAAAACTTTTTCTACATTTCTTCTAACTTTAACATCCATTCCATTAATCAGATTGTCTGAAGGCGTCTGAGGATTGTGAAGACGATGCATTGACCGAATGCTTGCCGTCCGAAACATTCCCAGTCCCTTTTCCAGAAACTGAAGCAGAAGTCTATTTTGTATGTCCGTAAGTATATATTTGAGTATTTCTTACAAAATTATAACTAATCATCAAAATGCACCACGTAGTTTACACACAAAAAAACTACTTAGGGGTACCATCTAAGATAAATAGGTTTAATTATAATGCCGTCTATCTACAGGGTGTCCGGGCTTAAGGTATACAAAAGTTAGGGCTTATTATTACAGAACTACCCATCAGAAGGTAATAAACTGTTTGTCTGTGAATTGGAAACCCCTCCAAGATTTTTTGGGTATAGTGCAATTGGCCACACCTTCACCCATTAATCAGCAATCGCAGACGATAAACTTATTACACTGACTTCATTAGTAAAAATGTGGACGCCACAGCAAAAGGTGCAATGCGTTCTTTGATTAACGGACTTTAAATCAGTCATGCATGTAGAGCGACGTGTTCGAACATAATGGAATGCCGTTACTAGCTTGCCTAATAGACGTATCAGGACTCCTACAAAAAGAATCACGCACACCATCAACAGCGTCTTCTATCACGAAAACTTAAGTATACTTGCCAGAGTGAGATACCAAAGTTCCCGTCTCCTTTAAAATTCTTTCCCATTGGTGGATTGATTTTGATGTCGGAAGATCAACATTCCATTCTGTTCGAACAAAGTAGCAGTACACGCGTGACTGATTTAAATTCCGTTAACCAAAGTACGCATTGTACCTTTTGCTGTGACATCCACATTTTTACTAATGAAGTCAGTGTAAAAAGTTTATAGTCTGCAATTGCCGAAAAATACGCCGAAACCGGCCGATCGGACTAGACCCAAAGCATCTTGGAGAGATTTGCAATCCATGGATGAACAGTTTATTACATTCCGATGGGTAGTTCTCTATTAATAAGCCATAATTTTTGGATACTTTTTGCCCGGACACTATGTATTTTTATATTTTTACTAGAACTTATCTCAGACGGGCATTAGAAATAAAATAACACGAGATACATCGCCCGTGTGAGACAGAAATGTCTAAATTTGCCGGTAGCTTTCACCCGCGTCAGACAAGGGGGGCTTAAAAGGATTTTTGACACTTTATGATAAAATCTCCGTCAGCACAAAAAGTCATAGATTCCTTGAATTAATAAACCTAATATCAGTTATTTGTATTGCTTATAAATTCTTTTCCGGCAATAGATAATTACACAAAAAAGATGTTATAAAGGACGGGACACTTTTTGTGGCGAAAACTAAAATATCACCGATACATCTAGTTTTACCGCAACCTGATTTGTTACAACTATTAACCTACAACATATATCCCTTAGTTATTTTTGTGAGAATCCGAACATATATTGTATCTCTAACATCAGCTGGGAAACATAATCATATCATAACATATATCACAATCCCGATTGCCTTTATGAAAGAAATCATCCTCTAAGACTTTTCTTAATAGACAAGAGAGAGAACAGATTGTGAAGATAAAGGTAGAGAAGAGTTTGATCAATTGATTGATTGATAAGAGATTGAATCATAAAGGAAAATTCACGATAAAAATTCACAATGTATGATAGAACGATCAATTGCTTTCCTGGATCAGCCGCTATTTATTTTGCTACAATATATACTCACCTCTTACACCTGAAAAAATGTTTGATTAAAATTTCTGTTAGTTAAATTAATGAAAGAAATTCTTACATGAACATATAATTTTGTTTAAAATGGCATTTTTCATTCAAAATAGTGAAATCTTCAGAACGCTGAATGGACTGAATACATAATGGTCACATGATAAAGATAATCACATGTTCTTCATTAAACTCAAAACAATCTGACATTAGACTTATACTTTTTTTACTTAGAAATAATTTCAAATCTGATAGTTTGGGCAAAGATTTTCAAGTATTAAGATTCTTCAAACAGTTTTTCAAAATTAAAAAACGCATATTTATTCTATGTGCACTTTTAATCGAGAGCATATTTACTTATGTAGGTTTCTATTTTTGACAAATATGTGCAAAAGAAAGTTTCCGCAAAAAGCAAGCGTTGGCAATAGCGAAGCGCATGGACTGATTAGCTGGAAGCACGAGGTTGTATTTATCGTGTGACTGTGACATCACATGAATTTTTGAACTGATTGGCAGAAAACAATGGATTGTCGTTATCATGAGATTATGACGCCCCATAAATTTACCCCCATTAAATGCATTATACCGTTGACCAATTTCGTCAAATCAAAATCGCCAATTGCCTCTTATACAGCCAATAGTGGAAATCGTTCAAGCTAATGCAATAATAATAGAGAAATATCACTTGACGATTTTTTTTGAATTGGTGATGTCTTTTCGTATGACGAAATTGGTCAACAGTATACGTAAGAACCGAATTCAATAAATGTGTGTATTTGTGTTGATTACATAGAAAATCTAATAAAACAACACTGTACTACATTTCTAAAAATACAAATGCGATGTTAACTACTAAAAAAATTACTTTTTAGCAAATTAAGAGATTACGTGCAATGCATTCAAAATCATCTTGATGAATGTGGAAATGAAGATGGAAGCTTCGAAGAACAAATAAAAGTTCGATACGAAAAAATCTCTGAAGTTTTGAGTGACGTATGTGACAAAGGATCGAAGCTTCATGATGGTAACTAAAAATACAAGTTTCAATCTTTCAAAAAAATTCTTTTTCTTTGAATTCATATATTAAAATTGTTTTCACAAAGAATGCAACGATCTATAACTTTGTTTCGATATAATCTTTGAAAGTATTTATAAATATTACGGAAAGAATTTGTCATTTACTAATCAATAAAAATATTCGCGTTTTTATAGTACATTGTATGTCTCAAGACCATTTCTCTTTTCTAGAGTAAGTTTATACATGACGTAATGAAATGTATAAATTCTTATAAAGTATTAATACAATTTAATGATCAAAAATAGTTTTATCTGCATGCAAACTCATAAATCTATAATTCGGATTTAAGTTATTTTAATTTGATTCAAATAAACACCAAGCGAAAAACTACGTTTTCATGTTCTTATTTAAAATGCCCAGAAACTGAAAATTAAGAAACAAAAATACTACATTACACAACAATCTCCTTTACATTACTAAAATTACGCGGTATTATTAGATATTTAACTTCGTATCTTTTTATTTAAATATCATAATAAGTTGCAAAAAAACATATTCAATTTTTTTATCCAAGGTTCACATCTAGCCTTTCTTAATTTTGCAGAAAGAAAATTCTCCCTTGGAATACATAAAAAATTTGACAAAATGATCCATAACCTCAGCTTTTGGCGAAAAATGTTTAAAATGTGAATAGTTTTTCCCAAAAAATAAGCCTTATCGGTAATAAATGTTTCTAAAAAATAGCTCTCATGATGGGTATTATTATTATATATATATATATATATATATATATATATATATATATATATATATATATATATATATATATATAAGGTTACTAACTTCTAATCGTCTGCCTTAATACAAATTTTTAAGCACATTCATTAGCTATGTGATCAGTTTATGCAATGGCGTTACTTACACCAACGCATCGCAAAGGGGGGTAGGATTCTAGGGAGCCCGAAGCCTAACTGATGTCAAGTGCGTATCGAACCAATTTTTAAAACATCAAAGACTGACTTTGCAGGGGAGGAGGGTTAATATTCTATACTATAACACATGAAAATGTCTCTTTTTTTTGTATTCACAATCCCTTATAAACCATGAATACGTATATATTCATCTTGCGATGCATATCGTTGAAGCTCCTAAAGCAAAATGATACCTTTATTCTACAATGGAATGTTATCAGACGCCATAAGCAACACTTCCTATCACCTAGTTAAAGAGTTTTAGAAATGCATATTTTGTTGCAAAAATAAATTATTTTTATTTACCTTTTCAATTTTTAACACATATTTTGGAATTACCTGAATATTTTACTTCAGGTGACGCTCAAATGGTCACCTCTCATATTCGATGCAGAGTTTGAGCACATAATATAAGATATAACTTGATTTCCGATACTTACATATTATACTGTCAACCAATTTCTTCAAACCCAAAAATATTGCCAAATGCCACGATTTTCAGCCAATAGTGTAAAACCATTACCGCGCATGCTCAAAAAAAAAATAGTAATGATGCCAGTATTTGGAGATATTTTTTGACTTGGTGATGTCTTTTTATTTGGTGAAGCTGGTCGATGGATGGAACATAAGTACCGATTTTCTTTTAACATTATCTGGGCATCTTTCAATACAACTCATGCTTGCCATATATGCCCATTACACCTAAGGATCTATAGATATTCATTGGCCTTTTTTGAATAGGTGATCAATATATGGGTTACAACAGTAGTTCTCAAACTTTAACTACTGGCGACCCAATTTTTAACCATAATTTTTATCGCGCCCCCTCCCAAAAAAATAGTAATATATTGAATGCAATAATAATGCATTTTTTGGGGGGAGGGGGCATGCTAAAGCTGCAATACGATCATAATTATAAACCGTACAAATTAACAAGATAAGTACTAAATTTTGTATATGTTACTTTTAAGTAATATATATTTATATATTTTTTTTTACTTTTTAGTTCGATTCACTATAAAAGCGTGTTTTTTTATTTGTTTTTAAACTATAATTTAATTTATAATTATTTTTACTATACACGATAAAAATCCCAATTCCAGTGAATAATTTAATTAAGAGAAAATATACTTAACTACTTTCAAGGACTTTTCAATTTTTCTTTGATTTTTTGAGAAAAAATCCAATAAAACTAAGGAAAATGTTTCAAATCTGCATTCCCTTAATAAAGGACATAAACCATGTTCATAGAAAATATTTTTGAACAAAAATGGTCGCGCAGGGAACTCGATCAAAACTAGTAACTTGATTGTAAAAAAAAAGTTTGAAACTCCCCAAAAAAGAGGGCGAAATGTGGTAAATTCATTTTAGTTCCCATTAAGACTGTCTTATTGGAGGATCCTCGGTCAAGATCATTGGTAACAAATAAACAGTTTTCCCAGAATTAACGATTTCGTGAACATCAGGTGACTCTGCGCATCGATCCCGTGTTAAAAGCATATTCAATAAAACATATGGATATTAGTTCTAAAAAAGAATTGCGTAAAAAGTTTTCCGTTATGCATTGTATGTTGACCAAATAAGTACTCAATATGCTTTTCCATATATCATATAACTCATTCACATGGAAAAAAAGCAGCAGAAAAATATTATTTACAACTTTCCTTAAAGAAAAACAGATGGCGTGAAGCATACCAGTAAGTTTGAAGATCAAATATATGATACTCAAAAGTAGCATTTTAGGGGTTATATATAAAAGAAACGTAATAAAAAAATCTCTCATCTTGTGATTACAGTAAAGCGGTGGTTCTCAAACTTTCACTACTGGCGCCCCCTTTTCAATCACAATTTTTATCGCGCCCCCCTTATACATTAATAATGTACTGAATGCAATAATAATGCACTTTGACGCTAAAGCTACGATACGATCATAATTATAAACCGTACAAATTAACTAGATAAGTATTAAATTTTGTATATCTTACTTTTAAGTATATATATATATATATATATATATATATATATATATATATATATATTGCTTTTTAGTTCGATTCACTATAAGAGTGTTTTTTAGTTTGTTTTAAAACTATAATTTATTTTATAGTTATTTTTACTATACACTATAAAAACCACAATTCCAGTGAATAATTTAATTAAGAGAAAATATACTTACCTACTTTCAAGGACTTTTCAATTTTTCTCAGAAAATTTGAGAACAAATCCAATAAAACTAAGGAAAATGTTCCAAATAAATAATGCCCTTAATAAAGGACATAAAACACAGACACTTTTCGCTAACAACACAGGAACGTTATTTTCCAGCTAAACTCAAATCAACTCAAACGTTTCATGTCTCACGCTTTTCTGATATTTACTTTCGCTATCTTGATTAATGTGCATTATTTCAGTAGGTTCTTCAATTGCTTGATCAGTTTCAACTTCCTTTAATACGGATCACAGATGCCCATTTTTTTTTAATATTCTGCTTATTTACATTTATAAACCATAATAAGTCGTACAACACAGCAATCAAAACTACAAAATTGTTCATGGGGAAAGTGTAGCATGTTCTAAAAAATAATTGTGTAAAACGTTTTTCATTATGAATTATATGTTTCAGAATACTCATGCTTATCCATATATCATAAAACTCTTTCACATGGAAAAAAGATGAAACAGAAATACATTATATATATTTATAACTTCCCTAAAAGAAAGACGACGATAACCATACCAGTAAGTTCGAAGTTCAGCTAAAGTAATATTTTAGGTTGAAAGAAACGTAATAAAAAATCTCTCATCGCTTGATATCGTTAAAAGAAACGTAAAAAAAAAAATCTCTCATCGTTCTCATATTGACCGCACAGCAAACAAAATATTTGTTTAATTTGGTTATAGGATCACACAAAGATGGCTAATGAACGTTTGAAGTGGAATCTTTTATTTTTGATGATCACCAGATGATAAAAATAAATTATATCAGTGTAAATGTATATTTTTATTATGTCAGAAAGCATCTTGTTTTACTTCATTCCAAAAAATTATTTTTTAAACCTTTTGTTTTCAATATGCTCGCGCCCCCCTCACAGGGTTACCGCGCCCCTCCAGGGGGGCGCGCCCCACAGTTTGAGAAACACTGCAGTAAAGCAAACAAAATGTCTTTTTTTATTTGGTTTTAGAATCAAAGATAGCTAATGAACGTTTGAAGTGGAATGTTTTATTTTTGATGATCACCAGATGATATATATAAATTATATCAGTGTAAATGTTCATTTTTTATTAAGTCAGAAAGCATTTTGTTTTTCTTCTCTCTCATTCCAAAAAAAATATTTTTTAAAACTCTTATTTTCAATATACTCGCGCCTCCTTGCAGGAATACCGCGCCTCCCCAGGGGGGCGTGCCCCACAGTTTGAGAAACACTGGGTTACAAACAGTTATGAAGGTTTTATTATTACATCTTCCTATCGTAGCATAAACTCACAGTGAAAATTACCAATCATTTCACGGTTCACTCTTATATGTTAAAACAATTCTTTCAATATCACTCAGATGTCACCCAACTAGTAGATGACAATGGCATTAGATTGACTGAATGATTTATTAGGATGGGTATGCTCCCTCGTAAATCAGTAAATCATTACGAAAATATTGACCTAATCTAAAATGCTACACATTTGTGCTATAAATATACAAAAGAAATAATACCAATTCTCAAAGATTTGTTTTTTAATGTTGTTTAATCCAATAATGTATAAAAGAAGTGTACTTATTTTCAACTGCTTTCTTGTAAATTATCACCTTTCAAGTCAAAAAAGAAAAATTGACTAAACATTTATCATATTTTTATTGTTAGATGTACAACACTTCTAATAAAGCAAATATTTTCGATGTATAGAAAATTACATCATTTTTTTATTCACATTTTTTATGAAAAATATGCCATTGAAGAATTCTTTTTCCTTGGATCGTTTATCTTGTATTACAAGCGAAAATTTTAGTTTGTACATAGTTTTTACAACTGTATATTAAAATTTAATTCATTACAGTATTTTATTATAAATTAAATTTTTCATTATTGTGTTAAATGTGATTAATCACAGAAAATTTGTAAAATTCTGTATTAGCTTGATAATTGTCGTAGAAAGAGTTCAAATTTTTTTTTACAAATTATAATTCTATCTTTTAATCAAATGATTAGGAAATATTGCATTCTTACTCTTACGAAATAAATAAGCTTAATATTATTTTTAAGGGAATTTTTATTTATTTCATTTACAGATATCATTCACAATATAAAATGCTTGAAATCAAGTATTTTAAACCATAATATCTCCTGTTACGACAAAACGGAAGCAGTTCTAGAAATATACAGCAACCACAGACATCTGGAAGAAACCGAAGATATAAATAAAAACAGTACTTACTGGAACGAATATTTTTGCTTGTAAGTAAACAAAATCACATAAATAGAGGCTTTTTTATGTATAATCAGTTTAAAATCCCTCTTTTTACGAAATGGGATGAAATATTATATTTCTTAAAGAAAAAGAATAACGTAAAAAAAACTAAGTTTAGAAATTATTTTTTGCATAGTAATTGTATTAGGATACGAGAAAATCAATTAGAATTTATTAATAATAGCAGAGAAAATAGTAAGAAATACTTATTCCAGCTTATAATTGAATTTTAACTAATTTAGAAGATTTTTCTATACATATATATATATATATATATATATATATATATATATATATACTTTTCTTATTACGTAATAATAAAAATAAAGTTTTTTAAGCAGAGTAAAAGTAATTATAAACTTTGAAAAAATGCGAGTTAAGACAGTATTTCCCCTAAAAGCTTCCTCAAAAACTATTTAATTCATTTTTCAGTCAATGTTCACTGTAAAAACTTAAGGATTACTTTTCCAAAAATTATCCGATAGTTCTTTTTTTTTAATTTTTTATATATAACTCAAAAAAAGGATTAATTACTTAAGTTACAATTTAATTACAATACAATCTTTGTTTTTATATAAAGGGTGTTTTTTTTAGAGGTATAGAAGTTTAAATTGCAATAAAACAACGATGTATTATTTGATTGACATGATTTTTTTTTTATTGGAAAGATAATCTTGTGGCATTACATTTTAAATATGATTTCTGGCATAGGACTGCCATGGCTGGCTCGGATGTAGTCCAACCTGGACGTCCAATTTTCGATGACTTTTTCCAACATTTGTGGCCGTATATCGGCAATAACACAATGAATGTTGTCTTCCAAATGGTCAAGCGTTTGTGGCTTATCCGCATAGACCAATGACTTTACATAGCCTCACAGAAAATAGTCTAGCGGTGTTAAATCACAAGATCTTGGAGGCCAATTCACAGGTCCAAATTAGGCGGTCACCAAACGTGTCTTTCAATAAATTGATTGTGGCACGAACTGTGTGACATGTTGCGCCGTCTTGTTGGAACCACAGCTCCTGGACATCATGATTGTTCAATTCAGGAATGAAAAAGTTAGTAATCATGGCTCTATACCGATCACCATTGACTGTAACGTTGTGGCCTTCATCGTTTTTGAAGAAGTACGGACCAATGATTCCACCAGCCCATAAAGCGCACCAAACAGTCAGTTTTTCTGGATGTAACGGTGTTTCGACATACACTTGTGGATTAGCTTCACTCCAAATGCGGCAGTTTTGTTTGTTGACGTAGCCATTCAACCAGAAGTGCGCTTCATCGCTAAACAAAATTCGCTTATGAAAATCGACCATTATTTTCGAAACAAAATTGCACAATTTGAAAGCGTTGTTGAGGCGTGAGTCTATTCATGGTGAATCGCCAAACCAAACTGAGAATAAATCACTTGACAGCTGTTAAATCGGTCGCCATCTTGGAAAGTAATGCCAACTTAAACGTCTATACCTGGAAAAAAAACACTCTGTATAATGAAAATAATGGTTAACTATTTAAATTAAACATCAAACGAAATTTTTATAAAATTCTATTATTATTTTTTTGAAGTACTTACACGAATAAAACTTTTTTCGGCTCATTGCTTATTCGCATTGTAATGTAAATATTTATAGATGAACAGAAACAAATTTTTTAAAAAAAATGTTCTATGTGAAATTTTGCAATATATTTGATATATATGCATGAATATAAATTAAATTTTATTTTAATATTTAAAAACATGAATTAACCCCTTAATAAAACTTTAAACAATACATTACGTATATCAAAAGATAAAATTTATTTTCTTGCTTTGAATGTGTACGGAACTTACTGTGATTACATTTCCGTTGCAGGGTTATAATATTGGCGACATGAGAAAAAAAATTTCTGCAAAATTTTAAATAGAAAAATTCATTTTATTTAAAAAAAAACAACCTAAAATGAAAGCAAATTCCAAAAAAATACTTTTCAAAATAAAGACGACAGCCTTACAACAATCAGAAAATTCTTAGTAATATGATTATATTTTAATTCTTTTTTTAAGTCCTGATTACATATAAATTGCTATAATGCATTAATGTATATCAATTTCTTGATTTTTGCACGAGTTTTACTTTAATTCAATTCAAATTATCAGAAAAAATTATTATTCATATAACATATTTTTCAAAATCATGTTCACTATGAGAAAAAAATAGGCATTTGAAAAATTGTCAGGGGTACATTTATTGGTAATTAAAAAAATTCCCTTAAACTTGCCAATATTATAACGTATATACTACATGTACTTTAATTGTTTCAAAACTAACACACAGTACGCTTATTTACAAATACAATAAATTACTATCACCTCGTTCTTTCAAAATAAAATAATTGCATTAGATATTGAATTATTAAACATCAATGAAGCGTTATATTGGATATATTTGCATTTACCTGTGTAAAAATACGTTCCAACGGAAAAGACTTTTGTATGAACATTTGAGAAAAAGAAAGAAATTCATCAGTTATTTTTCAAGCTATAATATAACATCAAGTCACGACATGTAAATTTAATTTAACATACGCTTACCAATTCCTATCCCTCTACACCCGGGGTGGGCATTAAATCGATCGCGATCATCCGGTCGGCCACCAAGGCATTTTGGGGTGACCACCTTTTGTATTAAGGTCTAAAACTCATTTCATCATACAAAGGTCTAGAAATATTTTTAAAATAAGGAGAGAAAAAATCGAATCACAAGAGAAAAAGTTCGTTAAATAGAAAATGTACTTCGATATTTGGAGGTTGTTTTACGAAGAAAATCGTAAAATTTTCTTAGTTCCAGGAAACAGTTAGCTAAATGGAGAAATTCACAATATAGAAATCCGTAAAGTGGAGGTCCGACTGTATTGTAGAATTTCTGTTTGCTCACCACACTTTACGTCCCTGGGTGGACCCAGTGGTGTTACGTACACCCCGACATCGTGAGGGTGCCCAAAGCTTACAGACGGCAAATACATATTAGGGCTTGGGGCCCAAAACCTGTCTTTGCAGGGGGATCCTAATATTCTCCCTAATATATTCTAATATTCTTCCCTAATATTCTCCCTAATTTCTCCTTAAATTAAACCCTTGGGTGGACTGCAACACCCTGAAAAAATTAGCAGTAGGCCGTACCCTGGAAAAGTCTGCCCACCCCTGCTCTACACCAACAAACAGAGAGTGCTGACTTTACTTTAAAAGATGTGCTAACTGTACATAAAATCCCACAAATTATAAATCTACTTTGTGAAAGATTATATTTATGAATAACCTTATCATAAATAATACAATATTTATAAAATTATTCAAAAAAATTTAACTTCAAATTAGCAACATTAGTCAAGTTAATAACATATTAACCAACAAACTAGTTTCATTCTCAAACTTGTATAACTTATTTCGTATGTGACGACAATTTATGAATCGTATATAATAAAATCTCTCTCTCTCTCTCTCTCTCTCTGTATATATAACTTCAAAGTTTCCTATTTCTGTTTTCAATAAATATGCCATCTGTTTAATGATTAAAAAATAAGGCTCACATTTTTATAGAGTTCCTTTTATTTTTTATTTTTAGATTTGAAACATACGATATATCTTGTCTGGCTGAAGATGCTGCTGACAGATGTGGACTTAAGACTAAAAACATAATTCTGGAAATAGTTAAACGACTACATTACTTAGAAAATTCTTGCTCAAAAGAAGCTCGTGAAGAGTTAAGGAATTTGATAGAAATTTTAAATTTTGATGTTCGTGATAAAGTACAGTTAAAGGAAATGTTCCTAAACTTCTACTAAAATGTGTGTTGAATCGAATTAAATATCTTTTTTGGATTCGAAGTTATTGTGATAAGTATAAAATTAAACTAACATTAAAAAATTCGCATGAAGTTTTCTTTTAAATTGAAACTATGCCTGTAAGAAAACAAACACGATCTAATATAATGAAGAAAAATCTTGTTTATTACTATTCTAATATAACATTTGTATCTTATATACTAAAATTGTTTCTTCTGAGTATTTTTAAATGTTGAAGAGTAAAAATAAAAAAAATAATTATAGATTAATTTTGCATTTATATTTCAGTTTTTAATTAATAAAACTTTAACCAAAACATACTTCAATTCTGAAATTACAAATTTCATGAAATTGTATTATTGTGAATTATTTTTAAGAGAATATTTTTTTTCTTTATAAATAAAGTTTGAAATGGAATTTTGTACACAAAGTTCAAAGTTAGATGTAACACCTTTTTTAAGGAGCGTTTCGTATCTATAACCACTGTAAATCAAATTTTAAAAAGGGAAGAAAATAAAAAGCGGAAAATTAAGAATAGAAAATTTATGTACGATAAGAAATTAATTTACTTGGAATAATAGAATCAAAATCTTTGGGGGATTATACTCTAATTTTTATTTTAAAATTGAATGATGTTTTGAATTCTCATGTACAGTCACACATTTTGAATTCAGGAATGTAATGTGTTAATTCAGTGCTTCTCAAACTTTCAATACTGGCGCCCCCTTTTCAATCATAATTTTTATCGCGCCCGCCTTATACATTAATAAAGCACTAAATGCAATAATCATGCACTTTGACGCTAAAGCTTACAATGTGAGATTTTAATTATAAACCATAAAAATTAATAACATAAGTATTAAATTTTGAATACTACTATTTTAAGCAAAAAAATTAATTAATTAAGTAATAGGATAATTATTATGTTATTTTTCCTTTCTCTAATTTTTAAATTGAACATATTGCAAAATGCGGCGACTGCTTAGAAGACAAAATATGGATATCTGCTAAATATAGAAAAATAACTCAGAGGGACAATTTTTAATCATAAGCATTCCTTATAAAAACTTTGCTTTGCAAGACAAGCCCATGGAAATCGTTAATACTTATTAAACTTGTTCTTAATTTGGTATTAATTAATTAGTTACAAAATACTCTGTGCAGCACTGATGCATTAAAAGTATACCGGCCGAAGTACCCGCTCTTTGCAGGAGTTCATTTATAAGAAAATAAAACATTCTTGATATAATAGCTGTATTGTAAAGAAAGTAAAGCCAAGGGCGCGACAATGTTTACAAAATTGTAAAGTGTTTTTTTTTAAATGATTGCTCAAATTATAATTAGTTTTAAGCGAATTTTAATTTTAAGCCTCACAGAATTAGCTTTTATAATTGATGTTAAATAATGAACAATAATATAAAATTCCGATGAAGAATTATTGTATTATTTTTAATATTTAAAGCAAAAAGACTTAAACATGTTTTAACCCGGGAGCAGGCGCGCAATCTATACGGTCGAGCGGGGTTATTGAGTAACCCCAATCATTTTTTTAATAATTATTTTATTGTACAATATACAAATCGTGATTCCAGAGAATAATTTACTTAAGAGAAAGTTTACCTACCTACTTTCAAGGACTTTTTCTTTGGTAACAAATAAACAGTTTTGCCAGAATTAACAATTTCGTGATCTGTGTGTCCCGCGCGACCACTTCCGGGTAAAAAGTGTATTCATTATGATAATATTGTCACGGAGTTCGAAAGAAGTACACAGTTTAATTAAACAAACAATTAGATTTATTCTAACGCTGGGAGCTCGATACAACACTGGACTGAGGACATGCCCAACTGGCGATGAACTCTGCTTTTATACACTTCGGAATATTCGAGAAATACCCAGTATGCACTCTAAAGAATGATCTGGATTCATCTAGAACCTAGAGAAATAATACATTAAAAACGGAAACAAAATTCCAGTCTTTGGATAAATCTGCCGGGGCCGGGATTCGAACCCGAGACCTGAGGAAGATCAGTCCAACGCTCTGCCAACTCGGCTATCGGGACTTGTAGCAAATTATGCGTGCGGCATTGCTCCCCTCGAAAAAGAAGACAGCGCCCGCTGTCATTTTGTTCAAGGGTCTTTATTCTGGAACGAGTGATGGGTCCTTTGTATGATTCTTTGGGAGGAATATCCTCGGTTTCGATTTGCTCGGCGGGATCATGGTACGGTTTCATACGCAGTACATGGACAACTTCTCTTAGTTTTCTTTTCCGTGAAGCAGGATCAAAATCTTGTACTTCGTAAGTCACGGCTGATAAACGGCGTAGCACCTGATACGGTCCGAAATACCTTCTTAAGAGTTTTTCGGAGAGACCGACTTTTCTCACTGGAGTATAAACCCATACGAGATCTCCGGGAGTGTAGGATACCATTTGGTGTTTGGAATCGTAACGTCGACGATCTTTGTCTTGAGCTCTCAGAGTGTGCACTCGGGCTAGCTGTCGTGATTCTTCGGCTCTGGCTGCTATCTTGGTGATGTTACTGTCATCAAAATCGTTAGGACAGAATAGTAGCATTGTATCTAGTGTCGTTTCCGCTTCACGACCATGAAGTAAATAGAACGGCGTAAAACCTGTGGTCTCTTGTTTAGCGGTATTATAAGCGAAGGTCACAAATGGTAGAATTTCATCCCAATTTTTCTGCTCTACATCCACATACATTGACAACATGTCGGCCAAGGTCTTATTGAAGCGCTCCGTCAGTCCATGTGTTTGGGGATGATACGCCGTTGTGAAACGATGATCAATGTTACACAAGTCGACGAGAGAGGAAACAAGTCTGGATCGAAAGACGGCTCCACGATCTGTGATAATTACTCGAGGAGCTCCATGCCTGAGGACAATTTCTTCAAGTAAGAACTTCGCTATTTCGTCGACTTCGGCTGTCGGCAAGGCTTTTGTTATTGCATATCGTGTTGAGTAATCCGTGCAGACTATTATCCATTTGTTTCCATGAGCAGACTTTGGAAATCTCCCAAGGAGATCAATTCCAATGCGATGGAAAGGAGCTAAAGCTGGCGGGATGGGAACTAAACGTCCAGGTGGTCGTTGAGGAACGGATTTTCTCCTTTGGCACTCCCGACAATGCATGACATACCGAACGACATTTCGGTACATTCCCGGCCAGTAAAATCTCTTGCGAATCCTGTCATAGGTTTTCGTGAAACCAAGGTGTCCTGCGGTGGGGGCGTCATGAAAGTGCCTTAGTATGTCTGCTCGTAGATGTTTAGGAATGACTGGCAACCACAACTTTCCATCTGGATCAAAATTCTTCCTGCAAAGGATACCGTCGATGAATCTGAATTCTTCGTTTTTGGATGAGTTGCTCAAAAGTTTTAATTTCGCAAGGTCTTGATCCTTTTTTCTGTTCCATCGCAAGGTTCATACTCGTCGTGACTGCTAAAAATTTGTCTGGTGTTTCCGTTTCCTCTTCCACTGGATTTCTCGAAAGAGCGTCGGCGTCACTATGCTTCTTACCGGTTTTATATTTTACGTCAAAATCATGCTCTTGAAGTCGTAGGGCCCATCTGGCAAGCCTTCCTGAAGGATCCTTTAAATTCATGAGCCAGCACAAGGAATGATGGTCAGTTACAACAGTAAAGTGTTTTCCGAATATGTACGGCCGAAATTTGTTGGTAGCCCATACGATGGCAAGACATTCCCTTTCTGTGGTGGAATAATTCTTTTCGGCTTTTGTCAGAGTTCTAGAAGCGTATGCTATAACTTTCTCGACATTATTCTGAATTTGTACTAGGACAGCTCCGATACCGTACCCGCTTGCATCAGTATGGATTTCTGTAGAAGCTCTTTCGTCGTACATCCCCAATACTGGATCCGAAGTAAGTGCTTTCTTAAGACTGTTAATTGCTTCCACCTCTTCAGGACCCCAATGAAACTCCACGCCACTTTTCAGCAACGACTGCAAAGGTTCGGCGAGATAACAGAAACCTTTAATAAATCTTCTAAAGTATGAACAAAGGCCAAGAAAACTTCGTATGTCATGTATATTCTTTGGAGTGGGAAAATTTCTTACGGCTTTTATTTTGTCGGGATCGGGACGAACGCCATTACTAGATACAAGATGGCCTAGAATCTTTACTTCTTGGGCAGCAAAAAGACACTTCTTTGAATTTAATTTAAGACCAGCTTCCTGAAGACATTTTAGAACAAGTTTTAATCGTATAAGATGGTCTTCAAAAGTTTCTGAGAACACTATTATGTCATCTAGGTAACAAAGACACATAGTCCATTTAAAATGGCGTAGCAAATTGTCCATCATTCTCTCGAAGGTCGCAGGTGCATTACAGAGACCAAACGGCATGACTTTAAACTCGTATAAGCCTTCGGGGGTAATAAATGCCGTCTTTTCACGATCCGCTTCGTCTATTTCTATTTGCCAATAACCAGATCGGAGATCCATGGAAGAAAAGAACTTGGCACCTTTCAGACAGTCGAGCGTATCGTCAATACGAGGCAGAGGATAAACGTCTTTTTCGTGACGCTATTCAGCTTGCGATAATCGACGCAAAAAACGCCAACTACCGTCTTTTTTTTTCTTACGAGCACAACGGGTGATGACCAAGGACTTTCAGAGGGTTGGACGATACCTTCATCAAGCATTTTCTGAACCTCTTCATGAATGATGCGTCTTTCAGTCGGCGTATTTCTTCTTCAGTGCCAACGTCGTCGAAGTTCCGTCGGCGGTTTCGAGAGTTGTCAAAGACAGCCTTTCTCTCTCGGCAGTAGCGCATTACATGTCCAGGACGTCCGCAGTGGAAACAAACAGGTCTGTTGTCAGCCGTTCTCCACACATCTGTTTTTCTTGTTTCAGGTGGGAATTTCTGAACAGGAGCTCTGTATTTCCTGGTTACAGCGGCGTATGTTGGTCGTGGTCTAGTTTCTGTAGGTTTTGTTGACACTGGGGCCAAAACCCTTTCAACTTCGTCTTGAACGATCTCTTCTAAGGATTGGGGATCGGAGTCCAAAGATTCTTGCGTCTGGTTAACTAGTCGATGAACTTCTTCTCGTACGATTGTGCGAATAAGAGAGACCAAATCAGTCTCATCCGTCAGGGATGCAACCGGTACGACGTTTGAAGCCTTTCAAATCTCGGTCGACCAACTCTCTTCTGCTTCATATCTTCGATATAGTTGCACCATTTGATAAAACTTGATGTGTCGTTGATTTCTCTCGTCAACAGGGCCTGATAAATATCCTCAGCAACACCTTTCATTAGGTGTGACACTTTTTCGTCTTCTCTCATCAGAGGATTTACCTCTTGGCAAAGTCCTAATACACTTTGTATGTAGGACTGTGTACTCTCGCCTGAACGCTGGGCTCGGCATTTTAGTTGTTCTTCTGCCCTTCTGGTATATCTTTGACGGTCACCGAAAAGTCCACTTAGTCCATTTTTAAACGCTTCCCAGGAATCTAAGGCGTCTTCGTTGTTGACATACCACTGTCTCGCAGTACCGTCAAGAAAGAAATAAACGTTAGCCAGGCACATCATGTCATCCCACTTGTTAAAGTTGGCTACTCGATCGTACTCTTTAAGCCATTTGAGAGGGTCTTCCCCAGGCGCTCCTCGGAAGGTCGATGGGCTCCTCCATTGCTGTAACGAAGGTGTTACTACAGCGGGCTTGGCATCATGCTCGGTCGGCATTTTTGTCCTCTTCCTACTATTTTCTTTTAACAGTCCGAATTCGGGGGATAATCCTCTTAACCGGAGGCTCCTGCGAAGGTTGTCGCTATTATCCACGTTTGACGTAATTGTACCCCGCGCCTCCACCAAACTTGTCACGGAGTTCGAAAGAAGTACACAGTTCAATTAAACAAACAATTAGATTTATTCTAACGCTGGGAGCTCGATACAACACTGGACTGAGGACATGCCCAACTGGCGATGAACTCTGCTTTTATACACTTCGGAATATTCGAGAAATACCCAGTATGCACTCTAAAGAATGATCTGGATTCATCTAGAACCTAGAGAAATAATACATTAAAAACGGAAACAAAATTCCAGTCTTTGGATAAATCTGCCGGGGCTGGGATTCGAACCCGAGACCTGAGGAAGATCAGTCCAACGCTCTGCCAACTCGGCTATCGGGACTTGTAGCAAATTATGCGTGCGGCAATATTATGTTACTGCTAAAAACAATTGTTATGCTTTATATGTTGGAAAATACTCATCTTGGTCTAAGTCTTGGTCAAGTAATCCATCAAAGTGTGTGTGCTCTCCGTAGTTTTCCAAATATCATAAAACTGTTTTGCATGGAAAAAAGCGCAACAGAGAAATACATTACTTACAACTTCCCTAAATGAGAAATAAACACATAAGAGAGGGGTCATAACTAACTGCCAATAACTTAGAAGGTCAAACAAATTACAGCTATAATGTGCAGTATTTCAAAAATAATGACAGTGATGAATTTTTTATGTTCCTAAATTTTTTCGATTCTGGATCTGGGATCTGTTTTTTCTCTGAAAGAGTAGAATGTTAGTTTCAAAAAAGAAAGCGTAATAAAAACTCTCTCATCATGGGATTACAGCAAATTAAATAAAATATTTCTTATTTGATTATAGGATCAAAGATAGCTAATTAAGTATTCAAGAAGTTTTTTTTTGATGATTTAATATCGCCTATAACTTATATCAGAGTAAAAGTGCATTTTTTTACTATGTCTGAAAGTATTTTGTTTTAATTCATTCCAGTAAATTAATTATTTTTTAAATCTTTTATTTTCGATATGCTCGCGCCCCCCTCGCAAGGGTATCGCGCCCCACAGTTTGAGAAACACTGTGTTAATTAAATGGAATTACCACTTTTCATTTTAAACCATAGCTATTGTATTTATTTGAATTGAATGAAGTCCATTCGAAAGAAAGAAATAAAGAATAATTTCTGAAAAATTTCATCTTATGCCTAAATTTTGAAAATGCATCTAAATATATAATTTACAAACGAGAAACCCCACAAAGGATTCGTGTCAAAATAGACATAAAAATATTTTAAGAACAAGAAGAAAAATGCAGTTCCTCAATCATCTTCATTTTTTAACTTTTTGGACTACACATTATAGCAATTTTATTAATGCAATTAATTTAGATCTGTAGAAGAAAATAAAAATTCCATAGGATTATAAAATTATGCTCAGAACCTTAAAATGGCAAGTAGAATGGCTTGTAAGGATTTAAAACTGTATTATTCCCAAAGCGATACAGAAAGAGAATTTCTATTTCTGTCATTTTTATAATGAACAACATCAAAATGAATGCATTTAACTTTGTAAATTTACATTGCTATTTTTATAAAATTTTCAAAATGTAATTTTGACAAAATTTGTTACAAAAATGTTTATCTTTTTGATATAGCGATTGAAGTTATACTCACATATCTCTAAATTAATAAAAACTTTCAATGAATTTCTATACTTTACTATTACCAGAGTGTAGTTAATACATGTGTTTTGCAACAAGGATATCCGCTTCTATAGTGAGTGTCTTATTAACAAGCACACGAAGGTATAATGTTGTGATCAATTAAAATTATTTCATCACTTGGTAGCGAGTGGGCTCACACAATTTTTGCCAAACGGCATTTTATTCCAAAATAATTAAACAAAACCTTAAATTTATTAAGAAAATTTTACTCTTCACAACTTTTCACTGGAGAAAAGTTCTAGTCCGGATCAAGGTTTGAAGATCTTAAAGTGATCGCCTCCCCGGTTCGACTGTCTCCATAACCCCTTTTTTTTCTCCGGTATCTCCCAAAGTCAATTCACTCAATCTGTTGCTCCACAGACTCCCGAGCACCGTCTTCAAGAGGTCATCACAGTTCCTCTCTCTTGGTCCTTAGGGTGCGGCTGCCTCCACAACATCTATCACATGTCTTCGAAGAAGAATAAAAGCTGATCCAGAAGTTGTTGCAGAAGATCGATCAAAGGATCATCGTAACCTGTCAAATCGACCCTTTAAACCCCCTGGGTGGGTCTTTTTCACGCCCTCAATCATCTTTGATTGGCCAATATAGCGAATCTACACATAGCACTTCTCGTCTTCATCACAACTTCATTGGTTCTTTGAGACAATAGGTCGACGCATCTGAAATCAACTCCCTTGCCATACTTTGTACACCATATGGTTGGTCTATCAATCAACCTGTCATTTGAACACTGAGAATACAAACTGGGGTATGTCTTTTCACAACAGGGTGACATTTATTTTAATCCAAATAATCAACTGTCCACATGTGCGAAGGAACGAGACAGTAAAAACTGTTCATAGGAGTGTCCTTTCAGATCGTTGAGACTACAATAGTCTGGGTGTCGGGGAAAGAAAAGATGTGGCAACATCAAAGCCATTTTCAGAATCGGCTCGCACATGTTTTGCCCCAGGCCTGAGGAGAAAATACAGAATCCCATCTAGGCATTCTGCCCAACCTCGTACATCAAACTTCACAAGTATTATTGGGAAGAGTTCATCTAATGAGCCTACGCTACAAGGGCTATTGACGAAAGGTTTCAAACGTTTGAACCTTGGTTAAGTGATACCGCTTCTCCAAGCTACTACACCACGTCAAAGCAGAACTTAGAGCCTCAATAAATTTAATGGGCATCAGCTCTTTACATGGTAGGTCTTCAGTAGAACGAAGGTTCGAACTCATGATATGCCTGCCACGAGTTAGTGATCGTAAGCAGAGTATGCTCTTGGTTGCGCATCCATGGTAGAACTACAAAGATATAGCAAAATAAATCATCAGATCAAAGGTTAATATTTTCAAAGTTTCAAAGTTTCTTTAACTGGCAAAATTTTAAAAATAAATCTAAATTTCCGAAACTTATTTTAAATTTAAATAAGCTGTATTTGTATTCCAAGTATAAAAAAATATACGCCTTAATATATGTGAAGCATATTTTAAAAAATTTTGTTCTTCAGGTAAAAATTTGAAACTAGCAACGTCAAACTCATTTCCATTATTTAAACGTTCAATTATATATGTAAGTTGAAAGTAAAAGCATTGCTCAGAAACAAAACAAACCATAGAAAAGAATAAAAAAACAAGCCGAGTATCTAGAAGTCACTTAATTTGATTTATATCTCACCTTTAAATAAAAAAAAGAGTTAAAAAGCCATATTGAAGCATTAACATATATCACTTTGTCTATACTTACTGTGCTAGAGATGAAGTAATATTAAATCAAAGTTAAATATCAAGAAATATTTTATGTTGATAAATTAAAGCACACTTCTAATATTTTTTGTTTGACTTCTAGATATAGTTTTTCCTTCGGAAATATGAAACAGTCTAAATCATCTCAACATATTGATTCATTGGTAAAAAGGGCTCCTTTACAGTAGAAAAATGTATTATTTTTAAATTGTATAAAATGCTTTTCTATTACCATATATATTTTTTACTAAACACACAACAAGTAATATAAAAAATTTAAATCAGTTCCTACCTAGATCAACAATGAAAAATTTTATTTTCGCTTCTTTTTATTAAATAGCTACAATTAATATAAATATGTATACATACATATGACAGAATCACAACATTAAGTGGTAACTAATTTTTATTAATTATCATTAAAGTATCTCATTGTCATCCAAAACAATCGTGTATATAAAATTTCAGTTCAAATGAATGCTTTAAAACGTAAGAAAAAAAACCTTTTCAAGTTTTGACGCAAGTCGCCAAAAATGATGTCAACGTATCTGTATTTGTAATTCTTTAAATAATTAGTTTTAATCAAAATTAATTTTTATTAATTATAATTAAAAATTATTGTATTGTCATCCAAAATAAAATCATATATATAAAATTTCAGCTCAATTGAGTGCTTTAAAATGTATTTTATTAACGATTGAAAATTCCACCAAGATAAATAAATAAATATATAGAAAGTGTGAGCTATAATAGTAGGAATTGGAAAAAAAAAAGTTCTTTTTTTCCAACATAATCTGGGTTTTTTTATTTATTTCATTGCAATTGTCTAAAAATTGCAGCTTTCTTATAAAAATTTATAACCATTAAAACACCTACCATACCAACTTATCACACACAAAATAAACTCAAGCCTGATATTAGATGAAAAAAAATTTTTAAGTTTTTGTAGACTTCTTAAATTGTTTTAAATATATTTTTGATATTGTAATCTAAAAATATATAGGAATAATACATATTCTTGCTCATTAAAATTATAATTATTTTTATGTACTTAAGTAAGTAAATTTTACAAGACGACTTAGAAGTGAAATTCTATCAACTATAATGAAGAGTTTTCTTAAACTAAGCAGGAAAGTTAAGAGTATTTTTTCTATCAAAAACTAATATAAAAACTATTAATTAGAGGAAGTATTTCCGTTAAATTAAAGGAAAAAAGGGACAGTATTTCTATCTAAACTTTTTGAACGTTAAAAAGAATTTGCTGGAAAATTAATTTAATTAGTCGGAAAAAAAAAACATCTGACTTAAAAATAATGTTGTCTTAAGTTGTTAAGTTACTCAAGGATTCTAATGAATTCTTCTTGTACGTTACTTTAACGTGACACAGTTCTTAAAAAGTATTTATGCGAATAGTAGAATTTCTAATATTTGTCTACCCAGCAGACTGAAACAGAGTAGTGACCATTCAGATGTGCTAAGCATATAAAACTAATATTTCTGTGCCAGTTCAAATGATGGTAGTTTTTCAAAAAAAAAACCATTTTATCACTAAAAAAAAGGATTAAAATACGTATGGTCAAAACATTTATTATACTTCATTACTTGCATTTTAAGCTATTTTACAAAATTAGTTGTCTTGTTTGCATAAGTAATACTACTATGCCAGACATGGAATTCCACAAGTTTTCGGGCTCTTTCGTACAAGTCAGCTTGTACTATACCTAACAGAAGAAGCTGACAGTCGAGAGCTAGTTTTGAGTAGAAACCGCCCTTTTACATGTGAATCGATTGCATTTCCTGCTGTACAACTCCTTAAATCTCTCTAAAGCACGGGTGGCAAACCTTTTTGGGAAGAGTGACACTATTTGATATAAAAATATTAAAATTTGCCAACTTTCCTACAAACAAACATGGAAAAGTGAAAAAATGTTACTTATAAGCTTATATTACGAGATTCTTACGCAAAAAGCACATTTTTTAATGTAATTCTATGTAGTCTAAATTTAAAAATAATATAATAAATAAGATGAAAGTTCAAACTTAGGTATTATTGTTAATAAACTTTTTAAAATTCAACCTATTAGGTTTGGTATAAAATAAAAAAGAGTAACTCTTGAATCATTTAATGCAAAATAATTATTAAACCCCCAGTATTTACTTAATGCGGCTTTTGAATCACTACTTTGTTTTCACCAAGTCAGACAGTTTTGTTAGCTCTTACAAATGCTAACAAAATTAAATTATTATAGGTGCACAATAGCTAGTTTTGAGTGATATTTATTTTATGTTCATAGCAGAGAAAACATTCATTCACAAATATATTTTGATCTAAATTTTAAAGATCTTTTGTCTGAGACAGCCCCATTTCAATAAAATTGTAAAAAATGGTTATTTATTTTCTTTGCAAATATTTTTTTTAAATTTTCAGTAAGTCTTCGTGTGCTACTGGTACAACTTCATCGTTCCACATTGTGCAACGGGTGTCGTGGGTTGGCCACCGCTACTCTAAAACTACGTTACTCTTCCCACTCTGTTGTTGTTATTGTTTCCAATGCCACCTGTCTGACGTAGTCAGAACGAGGTCCATGAAATTCATCATGGCAAGGGGCTAGAAGTATGCCAGTCATTGGCCTTGAGCACCATACAGGGGACAGCACGAATTAGCTCGGTAGAATTCCCTGAAGGGACGATAGATGGCGACACCACCGATTTCCACCTCTACAATTTTAGCATGGAACTGAAGGGTAGGAAAATATTCTCCAGTCCTCTGCCCTCGTGATTCCGCCCACAACACTTTCGGACCCACTGATTTAACGAGCACGTACTCCGTGTGTACTCGGAGGGTATTTGGTGGTATCGGGCATCGAACCCAGGCCTTCCGGAAAAGAGAACAATAATGTTTCGCGCATAGAGAGGAATACTAAGTAAAAATTTTATAGAAAGAATTAAAACAAAAACTTACATGTAATAATGAAAATCATAAAGAAATGTGAAGATAACCATCTTATAAAGCATCTTTACAAACCAAGAAATATATGTGCAGTTACTGTCAATCGAACCGTAGTTAAAAATAGTTCACCTATAAATATCTGCTTTCCTCTGCAACTTAATAGTAAAGAGTGTTTTTTTCCAGGTATAGAAGTTTAAGTTGGTATTACTTTCCAAGATGGCGACCGATTTAACAGCTGTCAAGTGATTTATTCTCAGTTTGGTTTGGCAATTCATCAAAACGATCATCAAGCAAGGCGTAAATTCGTAGAATGGGCCCAAAACGAGATTGCCGTTGTTCCCAATTTTCATAAGCGAATTTTGTTTAGCTATGAAGCGCACTTCTGGTTGAATGGCTACGTCAACAAAAAAAACTGCCGCATTTGGAGTGAAGCTGATCCACAAGTGTATGTCGAAACACCGTTACATCCAGAAAAACTTACTGTTTGGTGCGCTTTATAAGCTGGTGGAATCATTGGTCCGTACTTCTTCAAAAACGATGAAGGCCACAACGTTACAGTCAATGGTGATCGGTATAGAGCCATGATTACTAATCTTTTTCATTCCTGAATTGAACAACCATGATGTCCAGGAGCTATGGTTCCAACAAGATGGTGCAACATGTCACACAGCTCGTGCCACAATAGATTTATTGAAAGACACGTTTGGTGACCGCCTAATTTCACGTTTTGGACCTGTGAATTGGCCTCCAAGATCTTTGTGATTTAACACCGCTAGACTATTTTCTGTGGGGCTATGTGAAGTCATTGGTCTATGCGGATAAGCCACAAACGCTTGACCATTTGGAAGACAACATTCGCCGTGTTATTGCCGATATATGGCCACAAATGTTGGAAAAAGTCATCGAAAATTGGACGTCCAGATTGGACAACATCCGAGCCAGCCGTAGCAGTCATATGCCAGAAATCATATTTAAAATGTAATGCCACAAGATTATCTTTCGAATAAAAAAATTCATGTCAATCGAATAATACATCGTTGTTTTATTGCAATTTAAAGTTCTATACCTCTAAAAAACACCCTTTATATCCGAAATCCTGCAATCAAGGCATAGTTCACTTAAGTATACATAACATTTCAAATCAATCACTTTTTTCTACTAAGGGGTTAAAAGTTCTTTCTTATAAACGAAAGATACCCCATTCGTTGTACTCCTTAACTTATTATAAATTTAGAAAGGGAAAAATTTTTAATTCTTATTGCACTATCTGAGCTTCCAGAGAATTTTTTCGCATTGGCGGCTCTATCAGAAACATTACATTCTAATCCATTTTGAATTTATAACCTATGATTAATTTGAAGCAGTTCAATTTTTTTTCGTACATTTCTATGCTGCTACTGTAAGTTATATGCCGTCATTCTATAATAAGTCCGATACTTATTTTAAAAAAGAAGCATTACATAATAATATACACTTAGAAATAATAAAAAACTGAATTAAATTCATTAGAAAATTTACTCCAGATTTATAAAGGGAATAATAATAGAGTGTGAAGCTCAAAAGAAAAATTTCATAATAAGATGTTTGCTTACAATATAACCACTGTAGACTACAACTTACTATTACGCTACAGTAAAACGCCTTCAAATTCTTACACAATAAAACACAGTTGGAACTCTATATAACAAAGTCACTAAATTCCGGAAAAAGTTCATTATATGGAAAATTCGTTACATGGAGGATCATCTTTTAATATACTTTTAATGCACAAAACAAATTTTAAATTCATAAACAATATATAGATATTAAAAAAAAGTAATTATGCACACCTTTTTTAATACGCCAGAAATAATATTTAAAATGTAATGCCACAAGATTATCTTTCGAATAAAAAAAAATATTCATGTCAATCGAATAATACATCGTTGTTTTATTGCAATTTAAAGTTCTGTATCTCTCAAAAAAACACCCTTTATTTGAGTCGAAAGTAGAATGTATTCTGATACATATCGTACGCAATAGGTTACTTTTAGCTTTAGGATACATTCTTAAGTTTATTGGTAAACTTGTTTTTGTTTAATTACTGCGACAATTCATCCAACAAATTTAATCGCAAATGGCTACTAAAAAAGGAAGCTTGATATTTGAGGTTTTCAAGACTCCCAGACGAAAGAATATGAATTCATGCAACAAAAATATCTTGCTGTATGTGTGTTATGTCATGAAAGCGTTGTGTATCGCACGTCAAGTGTACAAAGAATCGGTCCACGTTTATAAATTCCGATGAGAAATGGGAAGTTTTAAAAGAGCTGCTGCTGGGTATGAGAAACAAAAGATGGGTTTTTTATTAAAATATTAGGAACCAAACCTAAAGCGACCGAGTATCGTTTCGTGTGATCGAAAGCTATTTTAAACTGCTAGATATTATTATCAGAATGTGGTTGTGGTAGCCGAGTGGTCAAGGTATTGGATCATGGCTTCTCTCGTCACGAGTTCGAGCCCACTACCACTGAAGACTCGCCGTGTAGGGGAGCGATGCACCGTAAATCTGTGGAGAGCTCAAACGTCCTCCCGTTGGTGTGGTAGTTAGGAGAGTTGATGCCAGCTCAAGTGTCGTCCACGTCACTTGACCATGGTTCAAAGTTGCGTAGTCCGTCGCCAAAAGACCTCGTGTAGCTGAACAGTGCGACGTTAATATTCACTCACTCATTAATTCCAGAGTCATTTAATTGTTTGAAAAAAATTACATGGGCCATGCTTTCTGCTTTTGGTTTTACATATCTACAAAATAGAGTATTTTTCTCTCGTGAAAAATATTTTGTTCACAAAGAAGTTGCTTAAGGCGTTTGACTATTTTCGAAAATGCCATGCGATTATAAAAAATTTTGTTGTTTTGTTGCTGCTTATGACTGAAATTAATGAAAAACACCAATCAGGAAATTATATCATAACTGCGATGTATTAAAATAAGCTATTTTAGGTCAAATTAGATGAAAGTTATACCAAAATCCAAAACGCTCTGCATAGAACTCTTCCTGTTTTGAAAATGCAATAAAACACATTACATGTTTCATTCGACTGTGTTATTTTCCGCCTACCACACAATATTGGACTTTGAATTTACACAGTTTTAAACACGTCTGATAAATGTCGTTCTCCGTTATCAATACACTGATGTAGTCGATTTCAAAACCTTTGAGTCACCTTTTCAGTCATATCGAACTATATATTATCAGTTTCGGCTTGGATGATGTTCTGTAGGTCTTCCAGGGTCTTACAGTGATCTTTGTAAACCAGGGACTTGAGATAAGCCTGCAGAAAGTAATAATTAAGGGATAAATCAGGTGAGTGCGTGGACCAGTTCGCTCTTAAAGTGCACATGGAAACCCTGGAGATGAGGGATGTGGTCCCATCTTGTTGTAACCACACGTTGTCAAGACACCTTTCTTGGTGAGTGGATAAGAAGAGCTGTTGGATCATTGTCACATATCCGTCTGAAGTAACACACGAACTCGATTCACATTTCCATGGGTTTCAATGGTCTTTGGAGGTCCTTTCCTTTGTGAGAACCCCCTTGGACACTAAGATTAACTTGAGGCAAAGAATGACCAGACGCCACTTGTATAATAATAAATTATATTTATTCACTTAGTTCATATATCAAACTCTAATGACAAACATTTATCGATATGTCTACGTCAAAAGGGATTTACCCTTACTATTAAATTAAATTACGAAATATGAAATTAATCAATTAATAAGCTCAATATCGAAAAGGTTTACCGGAATAGGAGGTCCGAGAAATACACGCAACTTGAATTATTATCTATCATTAAAATTGAACTAACTATATTGTCACGGAGTTCGAAAGAAGTACACAGTTCAATTAAACAAACAATTAGATTTATTCTAACGCTTGGAGCTCGATACAACACTGGACTGAGAACATGCCCAACTGGCGATGAACTCTGCTTTTATACACTTCGGAATATTCGAGAAATAACCAGTATGCACTCTAAAGAATGATCTGGATTCATCTAGAACCTAGAGAAACAATACATTAAAAACGGAAACAAAATTCCAGTCTTTGGATAAATCTGCCGGGGCCGGGATTCGAACCCGAGACCTGAGGAAGTTCAGTCCAACGCTCTGCCAACTCGGCTATCGGGACTTGTAGCAAATTATGCGTGTGGCATTGCTCCCCTCGAAAAAGAAGACAGCGCCCCGCTGTCATTTTGTTCAAGGGTCTTTATTCTGGAACGAGTGATGGGTCCTTTGTATGATTCTTTGGGAGGAATATCCTCGGTTTCGATTTGCTCGGCGGGATCATGGTACGGTTTCATACGCAGTACATGGACAACTTCTCTTAGTTTTCTTTTTCGTGAAGCAGGATCAAAATCTTGTACTTCGTAAGTCACGGCTGATAAACGGCGTAGCACCTGATACGGTCCGAAATACCTTCTTAAGAGTTTTTCGGAGAGACCGACTTTTCTCACTGGAGTATAAACCCATACGAGATCTCCGGGAGCGTAGGATACCATTTGGTGTTTGGAATCGTAACGTCGACGATCTTTGTCTTGAGCTCTCAGAGTGTGCACTCGGGCTAGCTGTCGTGATTCTTCGGCTCTGGCTGCTATCTTGGTGATGTTATTGTCATCAAAATCGTTAGGACAGAATGGTAGCATTGTATCTAGTGTCGTTTCCGCTTCACGACCATGAAGTAAATAGAACGGCGTAAAACCTGTGGTCTCTTGTTTAGCGGTATTATAAGCGAAGGTTACAAATGGTAGAATTTCATCCCAATTTTTCTGCTCTACATCCACATACATTGACAACATGTCGGCCAAGGTCTTATTGAAGCGCTCCGTCAGTCCATTTGTTTGGGGATGATACGCCGTTGTGAAACGATGATCAATGTTACACAAGTCGACGAGAGGAAACAAGTCTGGATCGAAAGACGGCTCCACGATCTGTGATAATTACTCGAGGAGCTCCATGCCTGAGGACAATTTCTTCAAGTAAGAACTTCGCTATTTCGTCGACTTCGGCTGTCGGCAAGGCTTTTGTTATTGCATATCGTGTTGAGTAATCCGTGCAGACTATTATCCATTTGTTTCCATGAGCAGACTTTGGAAATCTCCCAAGGAGATCAATTCCAATGCGATGGAAAGGAGCTATAGCTGGAGGGATGGGAACTAAACGTCCAGGTGGTCGTTGAGGAACGGACTTTCTCCTTTGGCACTCCCGACAATGCATGACATACCGAACGACATTTCGGTACATTCCCGGCCAGTAAAATCTCTTGCGTATCCTGTCATAAGTTTTCGCGAAACCAAGGTGTCCTGCGGTGGGGGGCGTCATGAAAGTGCCTTAGTATGTCTGCTCGTAGATGTTTAGGAATGACTGGCAACCACAACTTTCCATCTGGATCAAAATTCTTCCTGCAAAGGATACCGTCGATAAATCTGAATTCTTCGTTTTTGGATGAGTTGCTCAAAAGTTTTAATTTCGCAAGGTCTTGATCCTTTTTCTGTTCCATCGCAAGGTTCATACTCGTCGTGACTGCTAAAAATTTGTCTGATGTTTCCGTTTCCTCTTCCACTGGATTTCTCGAAAGAGCGTCGGCGTCACTATGCTTCTTACCGGTTTTATATTTTATGTCAAAATCATGCTCTTGAAGTCGGAGGGCCCATCTGGCAAGCCTTCCTGAAGGATCCTTTAAATTCATGAGCCAGCGCAAGGAATGATGGTCAGTTACAACAGTAAAGTGTTTTCCGAATATGTACGGCCGAAATTTGTTGGTAGCCCATACGATGGCAAGACATTCCCTTTCTGTGGTGGAATAATTCTTTTCGGCTTTTGTCAGAGTTCTAGAAGCGTATGCTATAACTTTCTCGACATTATTCTGAATTTGTACTAGGACAGCTCCGATACCGTACCCGCTTGCATCAGTATGGATTTCTGTAGAAGCTCTTTCGTCGTACATCCCCAATACTGGATCCGAAGTAAGTGCTTTCTTAAGACTGTTAAATGCTTCCACCTCTTCAGGACCCCAATGAAACTCCACGCCACTTTTCAGCAACGACTGCAAAGGTTCGGCGAGATAACAGAAACCTTTAATAAATCTTCTAAAGTATGAACAAAGGCCAAGAAAACTTCGTATGTCATGTATATTCTTTGGAGTGGGAAAATTTCTTACGGCTTTTATTTTTGTCGGGATCGGGACGAACGCCATTACTAGATACAAGATGGCCCAGAATCTTTACTTCTTGGGCAGCAAAAAGACACTTCTTTGAATTTAATTTAAGACCAGCTTCCTGAAGACATTTTAGAACAAGTCTTAATCGTATAAGATGGTCTTCAAAAGTTTCTGAGAACACTATTATGTCATCTAGGTAACAAAGACACATAGTCCATTTAAAATGGCGTAGCAAATTGTCCATCATTCTCTCGAAGGTCGCAGGTGCATTACAGAGACCAAACGGCATGACTTTAAACTCGTATAAGCCTTCGGGGGTAATAAATGCCGTCTTTTCACGATCCGCTTCGTCTATTTCTATTTGCCAATAACCAGATCGGAGATCCATGGAAGAAAAGAACATGGCACCTTTCAGACAGTCGAGCGTATCGTCAATACGAGGCAGAGGATAAACGTCTTTTTCGTGACGCTATTCAGCTTGCGATAATCGACGCAAAAACGCCAACTACCGTTTTTCTTACGAGCACAATGGGTGATGACCAAGGACTTTCAGAGGGTTGGACGATACCTTCATCAAGCATTTTCTGAACCTCTTCATGAATGATGCGTCTTTCAGTCGGCGAGACTCTGTAGGCTCGTTGGTTGATTGGAGCATGATCACCAGTAAAAATCCTGTGTTTCACATTCGTCTTCGCGGCTGTCGACTTGTCGGTCTTCGTGAAAAGCCCAGAAAATTTCGGAGTAGTTCGGATAGCTTGTTTCTCTGTTCGTCACTTAACTCGGGTGACATCATTAACGAACAATTCATCTGTGACTCGAAGTTTTCTTGCTGGTCATCCAAGCAACCCGATGTGTCGGAAATAACACATAGATGCCCTTCATTTAGTGGTTCAGCTTGGCCTATGCACATTCCTCTAGGGATGATTTGGTTTCGGAACTGCAGGTTGGTAACCCAGACATCACTTTTTCCGTTACGATATGTGGATACCATGGACGGTGTAGCAATATTTTTCTCGAAGAGCAAATGTTTGCTGCCGTCTAGAACTACATTTATGTCTCCTCGGGTTTGATATCCTGATACTGTTATTCTAGTTAAAGAATGCGGCTTAAGTGTATAGTCCCTGGTGGCATACAAATTCCAGGCGTCAGGCGCTGTGGAGTCGCGACAGATGTCTTCTAGAACAAGTTCATTTTGTCCACAGTCTATAACGGCTTGAGACGCCTCTAAAAAGTCCCATCCTAGGATGACGTCATGGCTACAATGTGATAAAACAATAAATTCAAAAGGCAGTTCTCGATTGTTTATACGGACACGTAAAACACATTTCCCTATCGGCCGAACAAAATTTCCATCCGCAACTTTCAGCATAACGCTCTTGGCATCAGCAAACAGAACTTTCTTTAAAAATCGGCGATACTTATCGGATATGACAGAAAACGATGCCCCAGAATCTACTAGAGCACGTATCGGCTTCTTATCTATTATTACGTCTAGTTGGTTACCAGTCATCTTGGCGGTCGACGGAGGATTTCCAGTACACGCGGCCTCACCTCCTTGGAAGGTCGCTCTCCTTAGTTTTCCTCGCTCCTACGGCCTGGCGACTGACTGGATCGGCGATATGGCGACGGGGATCTGTAACGACGTATTGGGGATCGGCCTCTCGTGGGACTTGGCGTAAAACGGCGAGAAGAGTTTGGTCGGCGTATTTCTTCTTCAGTGCCAACGTCGTCGAAGTTCCGTCGGCGGTTTCGAGAGTTGTCAAAGACAGCCTTTCTCTCGGCAGTAGCGCATTACATGTCCAGGACGTCCGCAGTGGAAACAAACAGGTCTGTTGTCAGCCGTTCTCCACACATCTGTTTTTCTTGGTTCAGGTGGGAATTTCTGAACAGGAGCTCTGTATTTCCTGGTTACAGCGGCGTATGTTGGTCGTGGTCTAGTTTCTGTAGGTTTTGTTGACACTGGGGCCAAAACCCTTTCAACTTCGTCTTGAACGATCTCTTCTAAGGATTGGGGATCGGAGTCCAAAGATTCTTGCGTCTGGTTAACTAGTCGATGGACTTCTTCTCGTACGATTGTGCGAATAAGAGAGACCAAATCAGTCTCATCCGTCAGGGATGCAACCGGTACGACGTTTGGAAGCCTTTCAAATCTCGGTCGACCAACTCTCTTCTGCTTCATATCTTCGATATAGTTGCACCATTTGATAAAACTTGCTGTGTCGTTGATTTCTCTCGTCAACAGGGCCTGATAAATATCCTCAGCAACACCTTTCATTAGGTGTGACACTTTTTTTCGTCTTCTTTCATCAGAGGATTTACCTCTTGGCAAAGTCCTAATACACTTTGTATGTAGGACTGTGTACTCTCGCCTGAACGCTGGGCTCGGCATTTTAGTTGTTCTTCTGCCCTTCTGGTATATTTTTGACGGTCACCGAAAAGTCCACTTAGTCCATTTTTAAACGCTTCCCAGGAATCTAAGGCGTCTTCGTTGTTGACATACCACTGTCTCGCAGTTCCGTCAAGAAAGAAATAAACGTTAGCCAGGCATCATGTCATCCCACTTGTTAAAGTTGGCTACTCGATCGTACTCTTTAAGCCATTTGAGAGGGTCTTCCCAGGCGCTCCTCGGAAGGTCGATGGGCTCCTCCATTGCTGTAACGAAGGTGTTACTACAGCGGGCTTGGCTTCTTGCTCGGTCGGCATTTTTGTCCTCTTCCTACTATTTTCTTTTAACAGTCCGAATTCGGGGGATAATCCTCTTAACCGGAGGCTCCTGCGAAGGTTGTCACTATTATCCACGTTTGACGTAATTGTACCCGCGCCTCCACCAAACTTGTCACGGAGTTCGAAAGAAGTACACAGTTCAATTAAACAAACAATTAGATTTATTCTAACGCTTGGAGCTCGATACAACACTGGACTGAGAACATGCCCAACTGGCGATGAACTCTGCTTTTATACACTTCGGAATATTCGAGAAATAACCAGTATGCACTCTAAAGAATGATCTGGATTCATCTAGAACCTAGAGAAACAATACATTAAAAACGGAAACAAAATTCCAGTCTTTGGATAAATCTGCCGGGGCCGGGATTCGAACCCGAGACCTGAGGAAGTTCAGTCCAACGCTCTGCCAACTCGGCTATCGGGACTTGTAGCAAATTATGCGTGTGGCAATATTACACTAACGCTTGTGGTAAGCGGTACTAAGATATAATATATCACCTGGCTGTACTTATGATCTCTCCAGGTAGATTAATCTTCCTAAGGCTCCTTCGCAGAATAATAACAGCAATACTCCAATTGAATCTTCCAAATCTCGTCACTACTGCTGCTGGCTCAATAGCCTCCTTCTTCACTAACCCGCAACGCTCTCCTTAAATACCTTATCTACTTTACATATCCCATTTTCTTCTTTTAGAGCTGATTAGAAATATACGCGAATTTACAATCCCCAAAGACGCCTAAGAGTATTAGTGGAAAGGTGCTGTAAAGATTCGTCGCACCTTTCTTTGGAGACATTCCCCGTTACACGGAAGGCATCCATCCTCATTAAAAAGCATTTCCGATCAGTAACACGACCTCATGGAGAAAAATCCACGACGAAAATCGCGTTGCACAACGATCACCGACCGATCGTAAGAGAAATACGCCGTTACGGCAGGAACACGTTGCCGCCATGTTTGAGTGAGTGAATATTAACGTCGCTCTGTTCAGCTACACAAGGGCTTTTGACGACGGACCTACAACCGCGGCCACCACAACATGTTTGAGACTGAGAAGGGTGGAAACACAAATATTCCACTCCACCCCTTCCACCGAACCCCTCCTCTCCCTATGAACATCATTGTAACATGTTCAAAACAGAAAGTTCCCTCCCCCTATATGTACATTAATTTTTTTTTATTCATTTATTTATTTCAATTTTTTTATATTATATGCTGTGTTTATTATTTAATATTTCTATTTTATATTTTATTTTTAAAAACTGCACTAATAAAAACTATATACAGATCAAATGATACAAATTTTACAATTTTACGCATACAATAAAAACGTTGATTTGTAAGAAATCAAAAGAATCCTTAAAAAATATGAAAAATAGCAATAATAATAGAAAATTTAACAAACTATTTATTAACTAAAGACACATTTATGTAAAAAATATATCGAAGTTATGTAATTTTTGAGATGTAGTTGCGCTTAAGTTCCGTGGGAAAAAACATTTCCTTATTTTGACTTATTTTCAAACAAATGAGAATTTTAAACTAAAATATCAATTAGAACGAAAAGAGAGTGTTTACTACTATTCAACGATTGACATACATATGCTAAATTTTTGGCAATAATTCTTAATTTTACTAAGAAATTGATTTTTTTTTTCATAGAATCCTTTTAAAAGTTAAACTCTTAAAAGACTATAGTTTTTTGATAAAGCACGTATATAACAGTATCAATATTGAAAAAAGCTAAAGATTAAAAGATAATAGATTAAAGAATAGAATTTTTTTTTTCTCACAATCAAAAAGCTATAAGAACATTGCTTTCGCCTTGAAGAATTATATTTACATATTTATTCAGTTCTTAAAGCATTAGGTTCTGAAGCTATACATAATTTATCCTCTCCTTAAATTAAGGATAAAAGACCATTGTATTATAAGAAATGTAAGTGTGTTTACTTAATTTTCTAAAACAGAATTGATTAAACGTTTTACATGTAGAAAGATAAAAATTCTATAAAAAATTGTGTATGCAATATTTGTGTAAGAAATGTTTAAAATTTTTATACCCTTAATTTATTTATCATATAGTGAATTATCTCATTTGAAGGGAAAATGTTGTATGTTGCGGTAATGTTATCCTATTATTATGACCAAATCTGGATCTCATTCTGATAATTAAATTACGAATAATAATGATGAAAGAAAATAAAGCAAAAGAAAATTGAAATTAGAAAAAAAAATACACTTTACCTATTTTTCTTATTCATTTTTAGATTTAACTTACAAAGAATAAAGCTAAAGAAAAATAAAACAAGATAATATGAAAAGTAGGAAAGATAACACTCTTTTTATTTTCACTTTTTTTCGCATAGTTAGTCTGCGAAGAATAAAGGGAAAAAGAAATAAAGCAAGATAATATTTTTAAAAAAACGATAAAAATTGCATTTTTAATGGTACTCTAAAACAACCCATGGAACATAGCGCACATACTCGCTTACAATGAAATGTCGATAAAGCTTAGAAGTGTCCAATGAATTTTCTAAGCTTTCATTTACTTCAAAATGAGGAGCTGAAAGAACGATACCAACATGATTCAAACCTGCATGAACATATCAAATGGAAACATATAATTCTCTAAACCACAGGATATTTTATGAAAAATGGTGAGCTTTTCCATCATTAAAATGTTTCAAGACTATCCTTTATTCCGATATCCTTTTTTCCGATTACATTTTATACAAGAAATAAAATTTCTTGAACATTTTTGAAAATAGGAGAAAAATTACATAGCATTAGAAATGTATTGAAGAACACGTGTGGGAGAGAAAAGCAAAAAAAAAAAAAATTCTTTACTTAGTAATTCAGAAGTATCTAACAAGCAACTTTGTTATTTAGAAGCACAATTAAAAATTCTAAGGAAAACATCTCGACAGCTAATTGCACAATTACAGAAACCTTCCCTGAAAATCTTGAACATTAACAGATTAATAAATATACTTTTATTGAGTTTTCACTCAAAACGTTGTAAGGTTAAATAAATATTGTAATGCGTCTATCCTCGAACCTTCTATTAATACTCTAGGGGTAAAATGATTCTTTTTAACTACAAGTTTTGTTGAAAACTTTCTCCCAATAAAAAGGCGTTATTCATGCAAATGAGTTGTTCTATTTAAGCATTGACATTTAGGTACGCGATGTTAGTCGCTGGATGGCGAATTATTGATAATTGGAGAATAAAAGTGATAAAATTGTGCTTAAGATTTACGACTGGAAGTCGTACAATTAAGTAAAATATTCACAGTGAAATCTAGTGTAGAAGTCAGAGAGCTCCAAAAGAAAGTGAAGTGAATTATACTTATATATTAAGTAGCCTTAAGTGGTGCGATTGCTCTTCTAATTAGCTACTAGGTGCATTTCCTACCTTTAGAGTTATGGATTAAGTCGAAGGGATAATAAATTTGAGTTTAAAACTTGTTATGGTTGATCTTTACTCTAACCCCCAAACACATACTACCGCTAGTCGGTTATATGTTATATATATATATATATATATAATCAAATATAAAAGAATTTTTTCAATATATAATCATATACATATACATACACATATATATAAATTTATACACACATATACATATACATATAAACAAAAATATAAAAATAATCATATAGTTATATACCTAAGATAACTAAATATATATATATATATATTCTCAAAATTAACTGTTTTCTTAAAAAATATAAATGCACTAATTATGCATGCATTAATATCTTTTGAATAGATAAAAATAATACAAAAATGGCATTGAAGCTTATGACATTATTCGAAAATATTCCTTTTAAAATTATTGTATAAATTTAAAATAACATTTAATTACTTTAAAAAAGCATTAAATATATTTCTATAATTTTGTTCAAAATTATTATTATTATTATGATATCCTTTAAAAAATTATTATTTTATTTCAATAACCATGAACTTTACTGACAGAACCAACTATGTATCTATTGATTAGTACCAACTATTTCTACTTATAATTTTCTAAAATGTATCATTATCTAATCAGTAATGAAAAATATAAATATTTTATGTATACTGAATTATTAGATTTACTTTCGAAACAATAAATATATGAAATTCCATTTTAAATGTGCTTGTTCAAAATAAAAACATGCATTTTTTTTTAAAAAAAAACATTGTTTGCATGTAATGCATGAAAAATTCATTTATAATTCATATTCAACATCATTATTGAAATTTACTATAACACAATTCAAAAGTTTTCTTTGCGAGAGCATTTCTTTATTCATATCCAAATGCATCGTAATTTCACACATACTGTTCAAATAGCATTTTTCATCGGTAAAATACAATAGCTTGCTCATTGATAAGAAATCAATAAAAAATAAAATACTTATAGTTTGGTTTTAAAAAAAAAAAAGTTTTGATTCTCTGTATTTATGTAAGTAAGAACAGTAGAGTTTCGTACGGCAGCAAAGCAAATTTATAAAAACTTTGAAATACGAAAAGATGAGGGGAAAAACTGTTATCTATTTCTCTAATACTACACTAAAACAATTTTTTTATTAAAAAAGTATATTTATACATAGTATAATAAAATAAAGTGAAGAAGTGCGTTCTAGAACCTACAGTGTTAAAGAAGGAAGAAATTGGAATTCACAAGACACAACAAATGTGTAGATACAAAAAGTCTTTGGACTAAACTGTATATGTATATTTCTTTGTATAATGGGAATGTATTCCATGTGACTATAAAAAGATTAGTTTTATGTAAGATTTCTCCTACTAAAAAATGTCAATTCAAAGACAAAAAATAATAATATTGATTATTTTTCAAACTGAATAGGTCCTTGAAAGCTTTCATCTGATTAAAAATAACTTTCACGTGAGCAAGATTTCCTCTTTCGTAATTAAGGATCAATTAAAGGCATTATATCCGTTTTGAACCTTCATAAGTTTGATATAATTTTTCTTAGGTGAAATATTCTGTCAAGATATCTATCCAATAGCTCAAAATGTTTATCTACTTTATGATTTTTCTGACAATTTGAGAAGCTAAGGAACTTTTTTTTACTTTTATAATCGAAGAGATTATATTATACTTGATAACATATTATTGTATAAAATATTTTATGTTAAAATTCCTTTAATTTCCTTGTATTTAAATAGTTTGTTACGAAACAGTCTAATAGTTAGTTATAAACTGCACTTGCAAATGTTTAAATAAATAAATCCGACAAAAAATTTATGTTTCTTATTTTTTAAATTAATTTTCAAGCGTATGTTTTAAGACAAATGTAATATACAACACTATTTATTGTAAGACTTCTTCATAAGCAAACTAATGTGAAATGTGAAAATGACATATAATTATTAAAACTATACGGGCTTACAGCATCCAAAAGTTTTGACTTATATAATTACAGAACTATCCATCAGAATGTAATAAACTGTTCATATGTGGATTGGAAAACATTCCGAGATTTTTTGGGTCTAGTCCGATCGACCGCACGTGGGAGCATTATTCGATAATCGCAGATGATAAACTTTTACATTGACTTCATTAGTAAAGACGCGGAGGCAACAGCAAAAGGTGCAGTGCTTACTTTAGTTAACGAAATTTAAATCAGTGTTCAAACAGATTGGAATGTCGTTACTGACTTGCTTAATAGACTTATCAAGACTCCTACAAAGTGAATCACGCACACGATAAACAATGTCTTCTATCATGACAACTTAAAAGGATACTTGCCAGTTTTTGAGATACCAAAGTTCCCGTCTCCTTTAAAGTTCTTTCCCATTGGTGGATAGATTTTGATGTCGGAGGGTCGACATTCCATTCTGTTCGAACACGTCACTGTACATGAGTGACTGATTTAATTCCGTTATCCAAGTACGCACCACACCTTTTTTCTGTAGCGTCAGCATCTTTACTAATGAAGTCAGTGCAAAACGTTTATCGTCTGCCATTGCTGAAAAATGAGCCCACGTGCGGCCGATTGGATTAGACCCAAAAAATTCTCAGAGGGGTTTCCAATCCATGGATGAATGTTTTATTACATTCTGATGGGTAATTCCACAATAATAAGCCATAACTTTTAAATACTTTAAACCCGAACACCCTGTATATTAATGTAAATGAGGTTAGTTTTGAAATTTTCTATCAATTTTGGAAACAAATAAAAATCTTTATAGATGTGTTACTTATTCACGCTGAAGCTACAAATTTCAAATTCAATTTTTAATGGATGATTCATAGTGCTGTAGTAAAATTAAAGGCATCAATCAGTTCACAATAAAAATAGAAACGATTTTTGCTTTTAGGGCTATGTGGCAAATGAAATGTGTGATGTGTCAGCTCCATGTACACTTACCCCTCAGATCATTTCAATTTTCCGACAAATGAGGAGGAACTAAATAAGGAAGGCCAGTATGTATATAGAATTTAAAATTTTATCAATGCTTTGTTTTCAGTAAAATTAATCTAATTGTGTGGTTTTGTTGTAGTGTATTTTTATTCTGTATACATATAAAATACGAGTGGAAGAACAGAAACATACAATACAAACAGAAGTACAAATAATGATCCCAGAATATAATAGAAGGGGTGCTCAGAACATTTACAGGTCGTCCTTTGGCTTGTGACTTAAAAATCCAGATAACAATTGTCACACTTGCCGAACTGTTAGCATCATAAATCCCAGGTAAAACAAAAAAGTAATATATAAAAAAAATTTAAGTCAATTCCTACTTAGATCAACAAAAGAAAATTTTGTTTTAGCTACTTTTCATTAAATGGCTACAATTAATATAAATATGTTTTTCATGTAACAGAATCACAACATTAAATGGTAATTAATTTTTACTAATTATCATTAAAGTATCGTATTGTCATCCAAACGAATCGTGTTTATAAAATTTCAGTTCAACTGAATGCTTTAAAACGTGAGTCAAAAATCTTTTAAAGTTTTGAACCAAGTCGCTAAAAACAAAACCAGCGTGGCTGTATCAGTAATTATTGAAATAATTCGTTTCAGTCAATTAATCTTAATTAATTGTAATTAAATTATCGTATTTTTACCCAAAATAATAGTGTATAGAAAATTTCAGCTCAAATGAGCGCTTTAAAATGAGAAAAAAAACCTTTTAAAGTTTTGACACACAAGTCGACAAAAAAGTGCTGCCAATGTGGATGTATTTGTAATTCTTTGAATAATTAATTTTAATCAATTAATTTTTATTAATTATAGTTAAATTACTGTATTGTCATCCAAAAAATCATGTATATAAAATTTCAGCTTAATTGAGCGCTTTAAAATGTATTTTATTAACGATTGAAAACTCCACCAAGATAAATAAATATAGAGAGAGTGTAAAGCTAATAGTAGGAATTGAAAAAATAGCTTCCTTTCGACATTTGAGAACCAGATGGTGATAAGTATACTTACCACGGCCTTATAAACTAAACTACAAGCCGTGTGCCTTGTGGTACACGTGTTTTTATATCTTTCTTGATGGATTTTTTTAGGTAGCATTAGAAAATTTTCTTCTCATTCAAACGTTTCATGTTCATCAATTTTTTTTTTTCAAATTTACTTTCGCTATTATGATTAGTATCCATTATTTCATCAGGTTCTTTCCTTGTTTGATATTTTTCAACTTTATCCAATATAAATCGCGGACGCCCGTTTCTTTTTTATATCCTGCTTATTTATATTTATAAATCATAATGAGTCGTACAACACAGCGATCAAAACCACTAAGTTGTTCACGGGGAATAATGTAGCCTGTTCATGGAAAATATTTTGGAACGAAAGTAGTCACGTGGGGAACTCAGCTACTCTAAGTACCTTAAGATTTGTAAATAAACGTTTGCCACTTCTAAAAAAGAGGGAGGTATGTGACAAATATATTTTAGTTCCCATGAAGACTCTCATACAGTAGGATACTGACAAAGTCATTCGTATCAAATTAACAGTTTTCCCAAAATTAATGGTTTCGTGAGATTTCGCGCAACCACAGCCCGGTTAAAGAATGATAAATTCGAATATACACACCATGCTATGTAATTTATTATAGAGATCAAACTGTTACCCCAATATCGGAGCAGCTAAACAAGGCGTCGGCAATCAATGGCACGCGTGCCACATCTGACACGTGTGGTACATTTCTCAGAGGCACTCTACACCTCTCTACAAATTTATCAAGTTTTGAGTTGAGGGAAGTTGATAATTTTGAAAGAGAACCTATCGGACTAATATCATCAAAAACATGAAACCAACGCTTACGGAATTTTAAAAAGTCTGAAAGATAACTCGAACGATAAATCGACTGCTATTTTAAATTATTGAATTGAGAGGTTTAATTGTTAGAAAAAATTTTCTTTCATATGCCCTGTTTACCTCTTTTGATCTAAATATCTAAGCGAACAAATATTTTCTCATATAAAAATATCTTTTAGTCAGCTTAGGAGTTTTTAAGCAAATGAATGTTCTGAATCCTGTCAATTGAAAGTCACAAATTATACTTCAGATATTGCTATACGAAGCAGAGTTGCTCGGGAACAAAGTTCGCATTAAAATACACTCAGGAACATTGAAAATAGCGACCCAAGAAGGAAGCTAAGTACAATCGCGAAACTTTGCAAATAAATACAGCGTAATGTGATATGCAAATGATCCAAGTTTTTTGTGCCAATGCGCATGCTCATACACGCCGAGGTGGCGCTACAATCAGGAAGAGAGTGCTATATAAGCCAGCGCAAATTCGAAGATTCATAAACTTGACAATTACCCGCCGATTGTAGGAAGACTTTGTAAGCGAAACATGTTAGGTAAACGTGCCAGAAGACATTTCTAACAGTTAAAGCCAGTTTGAGAGAGACCTGATCATCAGGATGAAAACTGCAGGCTGGTCGACGCACCGTGTTGCTGACCAGGTGGATCGTTCGGAGTGTGCCGTTAGAAATTGTTGGGAGCAGTGGACACGAGAAGGTACCCACGCGCGGAAAACCGGGTCTGAGCGACCAGGAAGACCACGAGGAGAGAGGATCGAAGGATCATGCGACAAGCACTTGTGGACCCCACAGTGACTCGTTCAACGATACGAGCAGACGTAGGAGTAGCAATTGTTCCACAAACAATTTCCAGACACCTTGCAGAAGCAAATCTTAAATCCAAGCACCCCTTTCTGTGCACTCCCTTCAACACCGGAACATCGGCAACTGCGTCTACAGTGGTGAAATACCAGATCAATGTGGAATGCCACAGATTGGCAAAAAGTTGTGTTTAGTAATGAATCCCGGTTTGTTTTGGTGACAGATGATAACCGTGTACGAGTGTGGAGGCGCCCTGGTGAGCTGTACAATTCCCCCCCCACACTGTTCTACGTCACACTGCCCGCACAGCTGGTGTAATGGTCTGGGGGCCCATAGCCTATGATAGCCGGTCCACTTTAATTGTGATGCGTGGAACCTAAACGGGCCAACGTTACGTTGATGATATTCTTGGACCCCATGTAGGACCTTTCCTAAATGGTCTCCCAGAGGCAATTTTCCAGCAAGATAATGCTCATCCACATACAGCAAGAGTTGCTCAAGACTTCCTACGTCATTTTCAGACTCTTCCATTGCGGCCCGCTCCCCGATTTGTCCCCTGTAGATCACGTGTGGGATCAGCTAAAACGGCAGATGCCATCGTGTCACTCTGTGCATGATTTAGAGTTGGCTGTTCAAGATTTGTGAGCCCATCTGCCTCAGGACAACATAAGGTGTCTAATCAACTCAATGCCGGACCGTGAGACGGCATGCATTCCAGCTGGAGGTGGCCCAACGCGCTATTGAAGTTGCCCAGTATTTGTGTCGTTGCACACCCTGTATTCGTTTAATTGTCTTGTTTTGAGATCAAGTGAATCTCTCATCTGTGTCATTATGTGTATTGAATTTCATTTAAATCCGATGCTTTCTTCTTGGGTCGCTATTTTCAATATTCCTGAGTGTATTTATTTTTTTATTTAACTGAAAGGGAATACATATTTTATAGTGTCTATTTCTTATTTTAATAAATATGTTTAAAAATACATAATATATATAAAAAACTAGTTTTTTTATTTATGTTGAAGAAATAGTTATGTTTTACTTTGTTTAATTTTTTTAATAAATATCTTTAAAATTGATTCAAAATTAATTTATGTAATAAAACTTTTAAATCTCTCTGTATTCTTTACCTCTATTTCCTAACTCTACATGCATTATCGTGAGAATAGAATTCTTTCAAATAGTTCCTATTGCGTTGGCACACCCTGAACCATATTGGTAAATTGTTTTAGCACTCCATGGGTACAATTAGCTAGATTATATATTTATATATATATATATAGAAAAATAAATTATTTGTTAAAAACACAAATAATTCATATGCCTGTTCCTAAATTCGAGCTTTCTAGGACGCGTTATCAGCACCAGTTATTGAAGACAATCACTACTTTATATATATATATATATTGCAGTTTTCAAATCTGCAAATATGCGAGAATTGTTTGATTTTCAAAGTTTCGCCGTCGAAGCGAATAGTTTTAATTCTTTCTCTGGTTAAGGTATTCGACTACCAGCGACAACATTTTTTTTTTGAAAAAATGGAGATATGGGGCATTTTATGGGGTTTTACATTCATTTAGTACATTTTAAGAAAAATATGCTAAAATTAAGAAGAGAAAAAGATATTATTATTACTGAAATAGGAAGCAACTGTTTAAAATTTACAAAAATTACATAAAGGGGCCCATTCCGTACAAAAGTTTATGAACAAATTTTTTTTTTTTTCAAGTTTAATGCTATTGTTTTTTGCTATTCAATTTTAAATAACCATCAGGATAAGAGATATTTTAATTTTTACAAAAATTAGAGTACTTTATCTTAGTTATTATTTGAAATTGCTTACAAAAACAGTCATTATATACACATAAAGGAGTGTAAATTTTGTAATAAAACAGTGATTGATAAATCTATTGAGTAAAACACTTCTACTACTATACATAACATACACAAAAGATTGCAGTTAATTATTTTCAAAACTCTTTGAATAATCGCTGTCCCCGTTTGAGCATTTTAAAAACACACACATTTTAAGCAAAACACATTTTAAAGTAAGACATCCTGCTTAAAGTAGTGGCATCTGCTTTTACTAAAACACTTATAGTTTCAGTTCTAGATAATGGAAAAAATAAACTTTGTATTTTTATAAAGCTAATAAGACGGCCTATGAAATAAAATCAAAAATAATTTGTCAATTTTCGGCAATATTCACAATTTTAGGGTAATCAAATAAATTAACTCTCTACCCACCAATAAAGTTATTATGACACTTGCTTATTTATAGAAATTATTATATAAATGTGATCAAATGGACAAAAAAAAATTAACGCACCAAGAAATAATTGCGGGATTGTAACGAAACTTGGCATGAAGGTACCTGTCGCGGAAATATACAAATGATTAGAAATGCAACGTGATGCGCATTACGTATAGCCGGTAGAGGACGTTTAACGTCGTTCTCCGTGGAACATAAAAAGAGTAACCAAAGCTTGTTTGAGTGTGCTGAATCGTTTACAAAGGAAGAGCTGAGGTAGGCAAGCCATTACGCCGTTTTCGAAGACAATATGAGCAGCTATCGTAGTTTGAGAGGGAGAGAATCAGCGGCATGATGGATGCTGGATGGTCAGTTAAGCTGCTCTGATTGTATTGTGAGGTGATGTTGGGACCAGTCGATCCGAGATGTCATTTACACGAAGACCAGGCTCAGGACTCCATCGACAGACCAGTCGTAGAGAAGACCGCCGCATCGTAAGAAATGCACGCGTAAAGTCAACTGCTTCATCAGTTGCCATCCAGGCACAGGTAGCACCCTCATTAGGGGCCTGTGTCTTCTCAAACCTTACGAAGGCGCCTGGTTGAAGGACATTTGGGATCGTGGAACCCATTACGTATGCTGCTTTTGTCGCCCCCTCCTCCCCATCAACGCCTCCGGTTGGAGTAGTGTCGCGCACGAGGAAACTGAACAGCAGTGGAATGGAACCAAGTCATCTTTAGCGACGCGAATCCAGATTCAATCTCAGCAGTGATGACAATCGTGCTCGTGTGTGGAGACCCCGTGGTGAAAGCCTCAATCCTGCCTTTGCGTTACATCGGCACACCACTAGCACAGCTTATGTAATGGCATGGAGTTTCATTGCCTACAATGCTCCGTCACCCCCAGTATTGATTCGTGGCACCCTGACAGCTCAGCGGTATGTCCATGACATTCTGCAACCATATGTGTTGGTACTCATGCAACGACTCCCAGGAGCCATTTTTCAACAGGACAATGCTCGGCCTCACATGGCAAGGGTGTCACAAGACTGTTTCCGCACTGTTACTACCCTTCCTTGGCCTGCCTAGTCCTCATATTTGTCTCCAATCGAGCATATCTGGAATCATTTGAGACAGTGAGTTGGGCATCCCACGAGTTTGAACGAACTAGAGGCAAGGTTATAGCAAATATGGAACGAAATGTCTCAAAACACCATATAGAATTTGTGTGCCTCAGTGCCCGATCGTATCGCATCGTGCATTCGCGCTAGAGGGGGTTCAATAGGGAGTTAAATCCTCCGTTCTTTTGCCTTTTTCTGTGAAATAAATTATCCTTTTTCTTTGATTTTCTAATCATATACTTGTATCAAATTAGTCATTACGTATGTAAAATTCCGTTTCATTTGGACGAATCCTTCTTGGTGCGCTAATTTGTTTGTCCATGAGTGTAGGTGAAAATTGAACGGATTTTCTGTGAATACTGTTTTATGGGTATCACTCACTTGAAATCGCTTGTAATGCTGCTAGAATCCACGAGAAATGCAGATCCGAAGTAAAAAGACCTCGCTGTGCTGTTAATAGATTGATCAGGCATGGAGAGACAATACTGCCAACCTCCTGTGCGAGAAAGAGGCTAGAGCAGCGATTCTCAAACTGTGGGGTGCGCCCCCTGGGGGCGTAATAACCCTCTAAATAAAAAACACAATATTTTGTTTGAATTACTGTAATCCCACGATGAAAAAATTTTTTTATTCAGTTTTCTTTTTAAAAAAAGAAAACCTAAAATACTATTTCAGAGAAAAGACAAAACCCAGACTCAGAGAAACATTCTAGGAAGATAAAAAATTCATCTGTGTTTGACCTTCGGACTTACTGGAATGGTTAGTTCGTTCCTTTTTTTATGTCTTTATTTTTCATTCAGGGAAGTTGTAAATAATGCGCTTTTTCCCAAACGAAAGAGTTATATGGCATTCGGAAAAGCACAGAAAGCTCTTTGAAGGATTATTCGGCCAAGATTTAATTTCATAAGTATTCTGAAACATTTTAAGCATGATGAAAAACATTTTACACAATTCCTTTTTGCATTGATTGCACTTTTAACCCGGGAGCGGTCGCGCAGTGTGTAGAGTCAAAGGACAGAAAAACTACAAACATACATATGACAGTTTTGCTTGCAAATATCATTCCTGTAACGTTAGTGAAAAGTGTCTGTGATTTGTGTCCTTTATTAAGATCGCGTTCCTTAGAAACATTATTGTCCGGTTCTATTGGAATTTTTCTCAAATTATCAAAGAAAAAATGAAAAAAAAATAGAAAGTAGGTAAGTATACTTTCTCTTAGTTAAATTATTCACTGGAATTGTGATTTTTATCGTGTGCAATAAAAATCATTTTAAAAAAGCTTTGCGTGACTCCGTCACCCCACGCGACTATTAACATTAGGATTGAGTGCGCAACTGCCCCCGGGTTAAAACATGTTGAAGTCTTCTCGTTTTAAATATTAAAAATAACACAATTATTTGTTATAGGAAATTTACATTCTTTTTCATTATTTAACATTAATAATAAATGCTAATTTTGTGAGGATTACAATTACAGTTCGTTTAAATCTATTTATAATAAGAGTATTCATTTTTAAAAAATCATTTTACATTTTTGTATTCATTGCAATGCTCTTGGTTTTACTTTCCTTACAATTCATCTATTACCTACTGGGTGGCGTAGTTGGTTTGTCGCTTACCATCTGAACCTAAGGTTGTGGGTTCGACCCCGGCCCATGTCGGTGCATTTTCATGATGCAGAAAATCGACAGTGGCCATGCCATATGATTATGCGGCATGTAAAAATCACTTGAAGTGCCCGTTTGGCTTGGCTGCTAAAATTCTTAAGTTCAATTTCGCATCGCCCTGAGCTCAGGGGCCTCCCTCTGGGGAGGAAACTGGGCGTCAAATATACTTACGGCAATTGGTATCGCCTATTATACGGTGCCGCAATAAAAAGTGATACCAGCTCTTGGAAAATGAGCTAAGTCTGCAAAGGTAAAAAATACGAACATTTGCAATTACACGTTTTGCGCAGACGCGGATAGGTTGCCCAGACTCACGCAGACGTTCTCGAGAATGCTAATCGTGACGGATATGAAAGAGAGCAACATAGACTAGACTATTATTCTAATGTCATTTAAACTTTTAGAAATGGATGACGGAAGAAAAAGTAATTTGTAAAAAATATATAATACTTAAAAGTAAGAAATACAACACTTAATACTTATCTTGTGAATTTATACGGTTTATAATTTAGATAATTTGGTAGCTTTACCGCCAAAGTGCATTATTATTGTATAAGGGGGGGAGTGATAAAAATTATGATTGAAAATTGGGTCACCAATAGTGAAAGTTTGAGAAGCAATGGGCTGGAGAGCTGATCCACGTTTTGGAATTGAAAATACAAGAAGAAAACAGTCTAAAAGAAATTCTTTGAAATGAATAAACCTTTGGTGGTGAGAATAAATATGTGTAGGGGATTTTCCTACTTTCAGTGATTTTATAACGTTATCTTCATAAGCATCTTCATAAAAAAAATTATTTTATAAATCGGGATTTGAATCAGTGTTTCATGTAATTTTTCGAGACTACGTTTCTTTTAAATAGTTAATTGCTATGTTATTGTTTTAAGCATAACTAACTGTCCCTGAGGAATTTCGCTCGTGTTTATATACATACGAGTAACGTATTTTTAAACATAAAGAATAAAAAAATCATAGTTTTACTGTCTCTAGATTTGAATTTTTCCTCAAGTTGAGACTTTATTTCTAAAACTTTGGAGTTTTGTGGGGTTTCTTATATATAACGGTGCTCGTTAGCAAAATATTTCATTCTAAATTACTTTTTACAGTTAAAGTTAATATCCAATTTTCATTTGAAAAGTTATTTAATAATGCTTTTAAAATCTTTTTTTCACTTTTATTCTAAAACAGACTTGCTAATTACAGTGTTAAGACAATATACAATCTAAATTTTAGCAGTTATATCCCTATTTCAATGAAATTTTACATCATAACAACTAACTATTTTAAAATTTATATAAGATAACTCACATGAAAAGAGAAAAATGGAACAGAGAGAGAGAGAGTGAGAATATGGAAAATGACTCCTTTGTAATACATGTTTTCACCAATATTGAATTGAATTTTTTCAAGATTACTATAATAATGAAATTACTCTCAACGTATGGTTTTCAAGATTCATAGATTCATAAACTATATTCTTTTTTTTTTTGGAAAATATCCTCCAGGAATAATGCACCCTAATTTATTTACAAGTTCAAACTTGAGTGGAAAATATTTAAAATCTGTTACTGAGAGAGAGAGAGAGAGAAATCCAGTAATCTCTTAATTCTTATTAAGTTGAGTTTTTTCAAAAATTTTAAATAAACGTTGGGTAATTTTAATTTAATTTCTTGTAATTCACCACCGTAGAAAAATGACAAATGCAACTCTTGCAATTGTGCTAAGAACAATTCAATTTGCACGCACTGCAAAAAGTTCACATATAAAAATCAGACGAAATAAATTTATTATACTTGTGTTCATTGTTATATCTGGAAAAATGATGAACAATATGTTCAAATAAACAACCCATATAACTTAAGTATGCCTTTTTATCAAACTTTATTTTTTTTCCAAAAATTTCAATAATTCACATAAAATGTATTATTTTCTACATTAAATAAAATCAGCAATTCAAATAATAATTGTTTCCTCCATTTCTTATTAAACTCATATTTATAATTTATTTAAATAATTTATTTGCTGCAATGTAACAAAATATAGTTTTACATAACTCGAAAATTAACTGACCACGATATGCGATACCAGAGTAACAACTTAATTTTTCCTGCCTATGTGACAAAGGGTTAATAAGCATAAATATACCTATATTTTTTTTTCCTTTTAAGGAGTATAATAATAAGTTATAGAACAGTTAATCGAATACACTCATTTATTGGTATTTTAAAAAGATAAATTTGATGGTTTTGATAATTTTGATAAACAATTTAAACATGTATAAATCGTAGTTGAATTTTTATGAGATCATAACATAAATCAGTGAAGTATAAGTATTTTTAGAGAAAATTATATAACAATAATGATAATCATAATTATAACTAATGATAATCATATTTATTGAATATTCTTCCACATTTTTCCCAGCATTCTCAAATCTCAATACTTAAAACAATATTTAATTCGAATAATCTGGTTTAAATCATATCATACACAACTATATTTACTCTCTAATACCCCACATTTATTTTTAAAAAAACCAACTTAATTAGTTGAAAAAACTGTATTTATTACTAAAATAAGTAAGTTGTAATAGCCTAATGGTCAGAATCGGTAACTCGTGACGAATCCCAAGTTGGAGACGTGATAAAGAGTGTTTTTGTTCCAGGTATAGAAGTTTAAGTAGGCATTACTTTCCAAGATGGAGACCGATTTAACAGCTGCCAAGTGATTTATTCTCAGTTTGGTTTGGCAATTCATCAAAACGATCATCAAGCAAGGCGTAGATTCGTCGAATGGGCCCAAAACGAGATTGCCGTTGTTCCCGATTTTCATAAGCGAATTTTGTTTAGCTATGAAGCGCACTTCTGGTTGAATGGCTACGTCAACAAACAAAACTGCCGCATTTGGAGTGGAGCTAATCCACAAGTGTATGTCGAAACACCGTTACATCCAGAAAAACTGACTGTTTGGTGCACTTTATGGGCTGGTGGAATCATTGGTCCGTACTTCTTCAAAAACGATGAAGGCCGCAACGTTACAGTCAATGGTGATCGGTATAGAGCCATGATTACTAACTTTTTCATTCCTGAATTGAACAATCATGATGTTCAGGAACTGTAGTTCCAACAAGACGGCGCAACATGTCACACAGCTCGTGCCACAATCGATTTATTGAAAGACACGTTTGGTGACCGCCTAATTTCACGTTTTGGACCTGTGAATTGGCCTCCAAGATCTTGTGATTTAACACCGCTAGACTATTTTCTGTGGGGCTATGTAAAGGTCATTGGTCTATGCGGATAAGCCACAAACGCTTGACCATTTGGAAGACAACATTCGCCGTGTTATTGCCGATATACGGCCACAAATGTTGGAAAAACTCGTCGAAAATTGGTCGTCCAGATTGGACTACATCCGAGCCAGCCGTGGCAGTCATACGCCAGAAATCATATTTAAAATGTAATGCCACAAGATTATCTTTCGAATAAAAAAAATTCATGTCAATCGAATAATACATCGTTGTTTTATTGCAATTTAAAGTTCTATACCTCTAAAAAACACCCTTTACTATTGAAGATCCACTCTACTGTTGAGGACTGATGCTCGTTAAATCTGTCAAATTCATCACGTCGACAAGGTGTGGAAATTTAGAAAATAGTATGCTAACCCAGGTGTCATTTTCGCTGCTCGACCATGGTTCAAAATTACGAGGCCCATCCCCAGTAACCCTAGTGTGAATCACACAGCCATTAATCAACACTAACTCACTACTGAGATAATTACTGACTTTTAAAAGCAAAAAAAATGTTTAAGCATCGGGGCAAATGTGTATTTTTACTAATCAAGTTAATTTTGGGGTGTAACCTCTAAGGTTCACCCTATTCATAAGATTTTTGCTTGCCCTCGACTCGTAAATTGTCAAAGTATGAGGAAACGGTAAAGTATAGCACTAAAATCTGAATAATTAAAGTTTATTTATTTGTTACTAATAAAAAGAAATGAAATTTAGGTCAAACTCTTTTTAAACGAGACGATATAAAGACTCAAAATGATATACTCTGGTCCAGGAATATTCAACTTTTCGTACATCAGAGAATCCTTTGAGCTTATTGTTTTCTTGAAGGAACCTTTAGATCACAAAGAGCAGAAAAGTAGGATCAAGAAGCATTATCTTACACCATCCCTAAAATTATTACTGCATCTTTATTTTATTTATTTTTAGAGACAAACTGCTTTAATTCTCTTTTTTGTAAAGTTTAAAATTTTACTGAAATATTAATGCTTTGATTAAGCAAATAGTGGTCACTTGCAAAACCCTTGTCAAAGTTCTAGAGAACCTTAGAGTTCCAAGAAAGATTGATTCAGATTGGTCCAGATTGAAGACCTCTTATCTCCAAGCTAACTTAATCTTCCTATCAATAACTCGCGAGATTAAAAAATACTAATTCAGATATATGGTATGACTGTAGAATCACTGTTCCTCAATAGTTTCACTGCACATATCTCTCTCTTTATATTACTCTATGCATCTGTATATCACTCTATTCCTCTGTACCGAAGCGACCTTTAAAAACTTTCAAAAGCCGTTAAGGTATCCGACAACGTTCGGAACCATGATTTTGAAAAAGCGCACATAAACGGATAATTTTCATGATGTTCAGTGACACTCAGATTAGAATACATGTATAAAATTGTTTAAAGGGCATTTTGACAAAAAAAAATTATTTAAATACAATATATATTTCGGCAAAAAAAATTAACTTAGAATAACCTTTTTTAAAATGTTCTCCTTTTGTGAAAAATGCTTCTATTATAATAATATTTTGCCTGTATATAGCTCAGACCTCTGTACAGAGGCTCAACTATGATTTTTTGAAAAATTCCTATTATTTTCAGAGTTACAACCAATTGAATTAATTATTGGCGTTTTTTTCTTTAAATGTCTCCCCTCTGTTGTCGTAAAAACATGGATATAAACTCACTTCTAAATTATATATTTCAAAACTTCTATTTGAGCCTCTGTCCAGAGAATATTATAACAGAAGCATTTTTCACAAAAGGAGAACATTTTGCAAATAGGTCATTCTATGTTCATTTTTTTTTCAAAATATTGTGCTTAAATAATTTTTTATTATAATACCATTCTTAAAACAAATTTTATATACATTTTCTAATCTAAGTGACACTAAATATTATAAATATTATCCATTTACACGCTTTTGCAAAATCACGGTTCCGAACGTAGTCGGATATATTAACAAAATCCTCAATTTAGTTGAAGAGAGAAGCCTCGAGAAATTGCCCTTTACAATTTGTATGTAAATATTTTTCCTACACTATAACATGAACAAGTTTTCCAGAAAAAAGTACTATAAAAGTGTGTATTGTCTAATGGATATACGTACATCCTTAAATTGACGATTTCTTTTGCAAACTTTGAACACACCGCTTTTCTTTATTTTAAAATATCGCGATACTCAACACTTTTCATCACGAGTGTTTAAATATTATTTGAGCTTAAGGGCAGTCGGAAATCTTTACCGACAATGTTAAATTGGCTGTTTTCGAGGAACATTTTCTCAAAATCTGTTATATGTACATGCTTGAAATTTTTCATATAATTAAAATACACATTTCTCATTATACTCAAATGAGCTTTTAGCTAATTTTGAATTTTTTTCATAATTTATAAAATATTTTATCAAACATAGTTTACGTTAACCCGTTTTTCACATAAAAAATTTGTAAAAAATAAATTTTGGGGTTTTTTACAAAAAGCTCATTTCAGTATATATTAGCCATCATTATAAATATATCATAAAAAATTTACATACCTGTGAACAGTAGTTTCTAAGAAAAGGAACATCGAACATCAAAAATTGACATTTTGAGAAAAATTGATTTTAACGTATAATTACTTTTTAGTTAAAACATGCCAGCTCCATATTCTAAATCATCAGCATTTTTAGTAGCTCATCATCTTCTTTCTTCCTTTTAAGTCTTTTTTTTTCCTTCCTAACTTCCTTTGTTTTTTGTAAACAATAGTATTTTTGCTCGTAACAGCCTCTGTTTGTCGAGGCACTCCACTTGTACCGTGTAATCACCAGGCTCAATACACATCAAAATTCTAGTTTTGATACATTCCCCATATTAAATGAGGAAACTGCATCATATGTACCCAGTGACAAAACTAATTGTACAAATGTTTTCTTCGGTACACGAGACCATATTACATTATTTACACTTTCGTTAGGATTTTGCGTACCTCCATGTAAACACTTTTTTAGCAATTCTGGATTAGCTAAATCCCTAAAAACAGGTCGCATGGCCTCCACAACATCCACAGGTAAACTATTTTTGTGATGATAAGTCTCCCCAAGCAATTCTGCTTTTTTTAAATTTGCACCACGTATCTGAATCAGAGGGACAAAATCCATGCTTTGTGTAAAAATATTGCCCATATGGCTTGTTGCATGTCCTTCACGCTAGACAAATTTCTGCGGATAGCTAGACCATAATATGCTTGCAGACGGTCGATTTCTGCCTCTGTCAATCTATTTCTTCCGCATAAAGGCTTTCCAGTTTTTGTCCTCTCATTTTTTCATAACATGACCTATGCATTCTAATTTCTCGACAGAGCAATGGTCACCATATACTTTGTTCTCGACAATAGAAGTAAACGCTTTGGAGTCCCCATCTCCTAAATATGTACCGAACATTGTAGAGAGACTGGGAACGCTGAAAAATGGATAGAGCTCCAGCTACTTCCATCTTACCGCTGTAGCCTTCAAAATTTCTCTTACAATTTTGAAGATGCTTGGTTTTGTTCGGACAAATACAATGTTTTGAAAAATTCGACATCTATAACTTTGCCGGTATCAACACTTGTGACTGTCACCAAGCCATTCTTCGAAGAAAAACCACGCTTCTGCCAGCTACCATCAACAGCAACAGCAAGGTCCCTTTTTCCATCATTTTCATCAACGGCTTCACGAACAGCTTCTGCCATACTGTGTTCACAGGTTTCTCTTGTTTGCAGTAAAATGTGGTTGTACTTTGAGAATTTTGTGGGTGGCGGGGAAGATTCATGATACCGCAAAACATCCTAGCAGACTCAGCACCTTTACCTATGCATCGCATAGCATACACTAGCCGGGTATTCAGTTCGTAATTCTCAGAACTATCGCATTTCTTGGAGTTAAAAAAAAGTATAGTTATATTTACAAGAAGGACATTTTAAGTGAAACTTCACAGCTTCACCACAGTTACTTTCACTGAGGTGCAACCTGAGTCCTGTTTTTCACACTTTATACATTTTACAGCTTCAAAAAAACACACAAGCTAAAAGGTTAAGTGAAAAAGCCTCATCCGAATATGAAATATCCATGTTTACAATTTTTCTCTCACTGGCAGATGGTTCAGTTTCCTTAGTACAAAGCTTTGCACCATCAGCACAATTTTTTCATCAGCAGAGTTCTTTGGAACAGTAGAATTGCTTTCACCACAACCATCATTACTTTTATTACATCTTCCTTTATTAAAAACTCCTCTTCGTTTCTTAAATACTTTAGTCGATGCTCTAGGCATAGTAAAATCGATATATTATAGCAATTTTTTTGAAAGTTTAAGCTGAATAATGTTAAAGAATACTTGCGAGTTCAAAATTACAACGCAGTTTTGAAAGTGTAAACAAACACTGATTTGACCGTTAAAAATACAGTGAAGTTTCAAATGGGTTAGGAAATAAAATAATAAAAGGCTCAATTTATACAATAAAAGATAAATGTTTTGATTTATACCAGACGCTCAACTTTTAAGCCAAAACAAAAACTTTGTTTACTTTTACGCTTGTCAAATGGGCGTGGCCCAGTTTCAACGATTATTTAAAAATAGGTTTTTAGGGCTTCTACTTACCCTAGAGGTTAAAGTAAGGTATTTTTAGAAAGGTTAAAATCTGTACTATGTGGAAATGTAAAAATCTCAAATTGTCAAAAATCAAATTTTACCTTTCCGACTGCCCTTAATTAAACAAATCCTGAAAATACAAAAGACCCTAAAGATCCTATTGTAATTTTTTATCTGCGACAGTAAATAGTCATTATTTTCCACCAACATCGACACTCCAGTCGAATCACTCGAACGAATATTCTTTGACATAATATTTACTTTTTCCTCGACATTCCAATACCAGTAACACAAAAAGAATTTTACTTAAATAAGAGCTCTTCTGTTGCCATTCCTGAACATTCATTCGAAAACTAGAAAAGGCTGATGTCCTCCCTTCGCCCATTTCCCTAATAATACACTCCATGAACGAGTAATGGAAGTATGTAAAGATACAACACACGCTGAGGACAAATTAAAACTCTTGTTCACTCTCTCGAATGTGTGCAATGAAGGCGTTGTTAAAACAACACGTCGGTACTATTGTGTCGTTAGAACTCGCCCTGGAGCTTCCACCTCTATTCTTTTTTCTTCTTTTTTAATTCTAGAGCAAACAAAACAGTGTCTAGAATGAAGAGGGGCTGATTAATTGGGAGTTAAGACCCTACCCGAGCAAGTGGAGGATTTTGCACAGAGTGGAACTTTTTTCTTTTCCTTTCATTGAGTCCTTTCATTACAGAGAGCTCTCTTAGAACGTTAGGTGTGAAGTAACACCTACTGTGCGTGAACAATAGGAGGCTTTTGTCTGCCCCCGAAATCACTTTGGGAAACAAAAGCGCCTGAAAGACTTTGCAAGCGGGCTCGGGTACTCCCCAAATTAGTTTTCATTTTACAGCTAATTTACGTGGTTAATATTGTTGTTAAACACCTATCGTGTAAATTTAGTTGTATAGGTTGCTGCTCCGCTTCCATGTAGTTTTAAACTGGAATGTTACGCGCTACATTTTTTGTAGAAAAAAAGAGTAATTTAAAGGAGGCTTTCTCAAAAGCTTTGACCTGGGTTTAACTTGTTTAATTTAATTTTTAATTTTCGATTTTGTGTTTTAGAAAAATTTTCCTTTTTTTATCCTAAGTTTGGATTAATAGCGGTTAAAAGCTTTCGCGTATATAGTATTTGTTTTTAGTTCTAGCTTTTTTTAAACGAAAAATTAAATGTTAAGTTCTAGATAAGGGAAATTAATTCATTGTATTTTCACAATTCATGTGAAGCCTCTGTGAGTTATCTGCGGATCGAATGAATGCTTACAAAATGATCAACAAGGAACTAAATAAAGCAATTCAAATGAGGCATTTCATAAATTAATAAAATTATTTTTATTGAAAAGTATGTCTTTTACCATCTCAAATGCTGAAAAGACAGGGAAAAATTTAAATTTATTCAAAAATTAAAAACTTAGCTTTGCCTCTTCGTAACCGGCTAATTGTTTTTCATTGTTTAAACTTCTCATTGTTTAATTCCCTGCTCGCCCTTGGTATTTTGAGAGAAAACCTCGTTGGTGTCACCAACTTAATATTAATAGGAATCGGCAGGCAGCTCTATCGCGCTTTTTTAGTGGCCACATCAAGTCTCTTACTTTTGATCAGGGCCTGAATGGCTTTTCAGAGTGTCATAGATGCAAGGCTGATCAGGCCTCCCCGAGTCATATTCTTAATTTTAGTTTAAGAAATCCCATTTTATTTCAGGATTTCTTGGAGATTTTTGGCTTTATGGAAATGATGTAGCTCAGCTACACCATCTGGGATAAGAAACAAGAACGTTGTTTAATATTGTTTTAATGTTTTTTCCATTGTTTTAATGTTTGTTGAAAAATATATGCATCAAGAAAAATATATTTTTTAATTTCTAATGGGCTGCAGATTGGTGTTCTACCATTGCAGACCTCTGATATTCCTGGAAGCTGGTATCTCTTCTTAGCACGCCACCATATAGGCAGATACCAATCGCCGCAGGTAATTTTGACGTCCAGTTTCCTCCCTAGAGGGAGGCATCTGAGCTCTGACGATGCAAACCTGTACTAGGATTTAATTTTGCCGGCAGCACCCAAACCAAACGGACACTCTAGGGATCTTTTACATTCCGTATAATCATACGACGTTGTACATGCCGTATAATCATACGTATAATCATATGACACGGCTGAAGTCGATTTTCTGCATCATGAAAATCCACCGACATGGGCCGGGATCAAGAAAAAATATTATATCCTAGATATTTTAAGATGATTGCTACGATATTATAAGCAATACTGCTTTTCAATTCCGGATCGACTTTGATAGATCAATTAGTTTTTACTATAAACCGGGAACAAACAGATGAGAAATTTCAGAAATACTTTAAAACCCATGAAACTTTTCTTTAGTCGATTAAATAATGCTGAGAAAAAAATTTTCTTTCTTAAGAAATTTCTTTTTTGTAGGAACTTATCAAGTTACAGTATAGAATTTTCAGTTTTCCAACTCATAATAATAAATATGTCTACCTATGCATGGTTCTTTATCATTATTTTGAAAGAAACTAACTTTTAGATATATATGCCATCTTTATACGTATCGTATGAAAGTATTCAAGTTCACAAAGAAGTGATACAGTTCAATGACTCTCAAACCATAATAAGCATTACCTAACTTCAAGCGACGGAAGCCAACCTCTGGAACAACATTAAAAGGCAATTTTAAAAAAACCTTCAAAACAAAGTAAAGTTTTAACTACAAAGTTTGTTTTTCTTTTTTAATTCACTAATTTAAATCTAAATCTCTTTTCACGAAAATTAGTCGTGATTACTCCATTAATTTGGAATCTTAATTACTAGGTGAAGACGGTATATAAATCCGTACCCTTTCTAAATGAGGCTTTTTAGGGCCAATTACATTGAAAGGGCAGTTACGCTATTCTCTTTCGGGTGGTCTTCAGAGATATAAAGACGTTAACTCATGACAAGGCTTATATATTAGAGGAAAAGCTTGCAATCACTGGGTTAACAGGGTCACAGAGCCATTCTACTAATAAAGGATATAAATCCACACACACACTAATTGGAAAAAAATATATTTATAAGAAAACGGTATATGCCACCACAAATTATCTGCACGTTTTTGAGAAAAAATGTTGTCGTCAATTCTAAGCCGCACCCCCAAATCTCTACCCGTTTCTAAGGGTAAATAAAAAATTGTTAGGGCGCCCCCTCGGGTGCCCTTCTCCTTGATTATTAGCGTGAGCTAGAGGTGTAGGAATAAATGAAGAACTAGAAGTTGCCATGATCTTAAAATGACTTTATTAAGATCTTAACTTAAACCTTTAACAGATTAGATAATAATATGATATGTGAGAGAATCTACGGTGGCTACACACACGATATATAATACCGAAAAAGCGTAATTCGGACCACTACCAATAACTAACTCGCCTAAGTTTAATTCCAATTCTGTCACAGATTCGAATATTTAAATAGTCACTCCTACCTTAATGTCGAAGGGAGTAGCGATCAATCGGCTCCTAGTTGAAGTTGCGGTTCACTGGCGTGCAATAGGGTGCACCTTGACCTAAGGGGTCTCTGTCACGAGTAACTTCTATTGGCTGTCACTTAACCTCTCAAAACCTCTTCACACTTGAAATACGGACTATCATAACATTCCCTAAATGCCACCCGGCTTACTCTATACTTCTGATATTTAATCAAATCCTAATTTGCATCTTTTCTTCGCGCTTTACTTCTTGCGTTGGTTGGAAAAGAGTTGCTATTTATTCTGGCCCCAAAGAACCCAAAAGGACATGTTAATAAAAATACGCGTGAGCCCGTCACAAAATTGAGTAAAAGATTCAATGAGAATTTATTTATTTTACCAGTATTAAAAACTTCAAAATACATACAAGAAGCAATAATTACTCAAACCGTTAATATCATGTTTCGAAAAGGATTCATCACTCCCGATGTCACAGCCGACTTTGAAATTGGTGCCAGCGTCACCATTTTCCACACGGTGTCGTCTTCTATACCATCCAATGCATTGGTTACGTAACATTTTTAAGGGATGTTTTATAGAAGAATGTAAACGAATTATCAAAGACTGTTGAACACTTACAAGTAAAAATTATATCATTTTGCTTACGCCATCAATGTATATTTCTTTAATGCATCTCAAATTTTAATAGCCGCTGCTCTGCTCTTCTGGTTTTTTTTCTACATATACATAAAGTTTCCTACATTTTCATACTTGCGTCATAGTGAACTCATCTTGATGATGTTACCGATATCTTTGAGGTTTAGGTGGTTAAAAGAAAGCGTACACAAAAGAAAATTCTTAAATATGAGCAGTCAACGATGCTTAGGATACACTGAATACTGGAGAAAAACTGTGGAATGGGATAAGTCATCAATGCATGTAGCCAAAATAGGCAGCTACATTTTTCCCTTTGAAAGGAGTGGTAACTCAATTTTCCCCCTCCACACATATTTTGCCTTCGATTTTAAGCCGCACCTGATTTTTAGTAGTATTAGCTCTCGAAAAATAGTGAGGCTTAGATTTGAGTAAATGCAGTATATCAAATAAGTTCAGTTATTTACGTACATGAGAAATGCATTAAAGTAAATTCTGAGCAATATATCAAACATTTAAAAGATGTTTATGCGTATAATAAAGTGTTTTACACAATGTCAATGTGCTATTTTTAGAACGAAATATTCACAGTAAAAATTCGGTGCCATTTTCAAACAACATTTAATTAAGACTGTTTAAATGAAACAAAAAAAGAGCACTTTGAGTTGATGTCCTTTTAACAGCATTTCTCATTTGATTACAACGTTCGTAGAAATACTTTTGGGTCCCAGATTCTTCCATAATTAGAGCAAAGGCGAAACAAAAATAGCAAGTAAATAACAAACTCTTCTTTTTATTTACATTTAAAAACATTTTCATTACGAAGAGGAAATGAATCGAATCTAAGACAAGCTGAAAGAAAAAAAAAAGCTCTTCACAAAAGGTCTCTTCGTCACAATTGAAGAGTGACTTTCATTGAATATCAGATTAAAGGGCGATTTTATTTATTTCAGAGTAGAAAAAGCTGTAGTGACGTTTTATTTACATCGTAATGCATTTTCTTAAGTGATTCTATCGAACGCATTCTCTTTCTTATCTGCTTAATTCTTATATTCTTTTTAGTGTTTAGTCTTTTCCCAAAAGCTTTCAAATTATTTAGGACTAAATATCCTTGCGCTTTAGCTTTGGAAAGAGGTTTAAGTTTACAATAGCAAACAAAACTTACTCTTTACTTTTTGCCCCATATTTGGTAAATTAAATGTTTTCAATTAAATTAAGGTGCATTATGAAAAGTTTTTTTTCCTTCATTATGCTAAAAAAAGGCAGAATTCTCTTCTGGTTTCCCTTCAAATTAAATTAAATAGCAAATTAAAAAATAATGTATGCAATTAAATAATAATGTGATAAAAAACTAAATAGTAAATATATATATAACAAATTTCTTTTGTAAATCTATCCAATTTGCAGGAAGATGATTTTATATTTTCTGATAATAATTTTATGAACTTTCATGCTAATTCTTTTTTTATTTCCATAACATTCATATTATGTATCACAATTTATTGATGAATTATCTTATAATTCTGAATATAGATCATGTGGTAAGAATAACACACTATCTCATATCTCCCTCATACTTCTATCTTTATATCAGTGTATGAAACATTTCAAGTTCACTCGTGGCATATTATTATTCCACGTGCGCATTTATCTTTGCTAAAACTGAGTATTATTAAACAAATACTATAATTAATGATAAAAATTAATAATAAAGGATATACAGAGTGCCACAAAAATGTTCGTACACTTGCAGTTTCTTATAAAACTTAATGTTTTCGACTAATAAAAATTAATATATTGTAATTGTAATTTTTTATGATATTTGCAACTTGTTCTTAATGGAATGACATAATTAATTTTTTAAAAATAGCATAACTATTTTTTTTAAAACCAATAATCAAAACGCTACTAAACATTACGCCACAAAGGTCTTCGTACACTTAACAAAAATCTCAACTTAGCTTAAAATATTGTATTTCTTACTTAATTTACTACTTGGTAGGATATCTTTTAGTGTCCACAACAACTTTTAATCATCTTGGTACAGATTTAAACAGTTTTTTTTTTTTTTTTGTAATTTCTGCTTCGATTTTCCTCCATTCTTCTGTGATTGTTGTTTTTACTTCACATTTTGTGTTTATTTGTCATTTTTTTCTTTTTTTACATCAAAATCTCACCACATATGTTCTACTAGGCTAAATAAAGGGATTGAGGAGGTGTTTTCATAATTTGGGGACAGTTATAGAGACACCAGTGGCGTACAATGAGAGCAGTGCACTTGGCGTCATTATCCTGTTAAAAAATGAAGTCATTTCCAATATCCAAATTTTGGGCGGATATTTTAAAATTTCTCTTTAAAATATTTAAATAGAGCTCATGATTCACAATATCAACAAAAAATACCAAATTACCTAATTCTGAGTCCGATTTCACCCCCACGCAAGAACACTTCCACCTCCATGTTTTATTGATCCAACTAGATTCAAGGGATTTAGTTTCAGAAAATTAAAAACTGACAGCAAATTAATTAGGATGGCAGATAATTCAACATTTTTGGCTTCGATGGTCCTATAAGAGCTTGTAAATGAAAAATAAGGAGTTTAATCTCATGAATTTATGTGGAACAAGAAGTTCTCCACCTCCATGTTTCAGCATGGAAGTGAGGTGTTCTGGCGTAGGTTTGTAAATTGGCCTCAGAATTAGTTAAATTGGTATTTTTTGATGGTATTATGAAGCATGAGCTCTATTTAAATATTTGAATATTGGAGACGACTTCATTTTTAACATTATAATGACGCTAAGCGTAATGCTCTCAATGTACGCCACTGGTGCCTCTATAACTGTCCCCAAAATCTGAAAACATCTCTCAATTACTTTAAGTAGACCATTAGAACATATTTGGTGAGATTTTGATGTAAAAAAAGAGAAAACATGGCAAATAAACACAAAATGTGAAGTAAAAACAACAATCACAGAAGAATGGAGGAAAATCGAAGCAGAAATTACAAAAAAAAACTGTTTAAATCTATACCAAGACGCCTAAAAGTTGTGGATACTAAAAGATATTCTACTAAGTAGTAAATTAAGAAGGAAATACAATATTTAAAGCTAAATTGAGATTTTTGTTAAGTGTACGAAGACTTTTGTGGCGTAATTTTTTAGTACCTTTTTGATTATTAATTTTTTTAAAAAATAGTTACGCTATTTTTAAAAAATTAATTATGCCATTCTATTAAGAACAGATATCATAACAGATATTTTTTACAGATATCATAAAAAAATTACAATTACAATATATTAATTTTTATTGGAAATTGCAAGTGTACGAACAGTTTTGAGTCCCACTGTATATAATCAATATATGTTCTTATTTTAACATTCATAATGTTATATATTATTTCTAATTTTTACTACGCTGTACATTATTTAATGCATATAGTTCTGATTTGATCCTATTATGTTATTTATTCGTTGATTCTATAGTTGTTTTTTTTCTCTTTAGAAAAATCTTTTAAAGTTATATCAATAAAGGTTGAAATGGAAAATATTATTAGCGTGAGCAAAAAGATATAGAAAAAATTCTATGATGATTAAGATATAATGTCAGTCAAACTTAATACAATTTTTGCACATTGCTTAGCTTTAATTATTTGTATCAGTAATTCATTAGTAATTCATAAAAAAAATAATAATACATCAATAATTTAACTTCAGTTATACTTAAGAACACGAACATCAAAATTAAAATTGATGTCATACATTATAAGTCAACGAACAAAAGTACAGACGATATCAAATCCGGATCGAAGCTGGTGGATTAAAAAAAGAAATATAGTAACATCAGATCACGGTTTCATCATTTTTTTTTCATTTTTATTTTTCCTTCTTTTTAATATTAAGACTATATATCTGCATTCTTTTGAAAAGTGAAAATTCGTAACATTTTATTTTAACAATTTTTTAACTACTTCTTAAAGGATAAAATACATTTCGATCTATTTTTATTTTTGCCAATCGTCTGCTTTCGAGAACTTTCGGTTGAATGCTTAGGTTTACTGCAATTATGAGAAGAATTTATAAATTTATGAATGATTAAATGTTTTTTGTTCACATAATTTTTACTTATGTTGTTTTTAAGAAATTTTGGAACATTTTGAATCATAATTTCGAATTTTATACGCATTAAACATTGCTTTGCACATTTTTCAAACCTTCAAATCTAGAATATGATTATGGCTGATGAGGAAAAATAAAGATTGAAACGACAATTCTTGTAGTAATTATTTACTTAGCGTTTCCTACTATAGCCCAGGAATTATGTGTTAGTAAGTTCTCCCTAAATGCATTAAAACACCAATTATCTTACCAACTGTTCAGATAGAATCCAATTTTGTTTTCACCTAATAAAACTTGAAGTAAGTGAAAGGTAAAAAATTTGACAGAAGGAGGATAATATTAAGTCAAAATGTATCGCCATGATTAAAAAATTTGTAATGTAAACTTTTTCTCTCTCTTTCTCTCTCTCTCTCTCTCTCTCTCTCTCTCTCTCTACTCTCCCTTTCTATATTCTTTCTCTCTACTCTTTCTCTTTCTATTCTCTCTCTCAATATATCTTTCTATTCCCTCTCTACTCTCTCTTTACTTTATCTCTACTCTCTCTTTACTTTCTCTACTCTCTCTTTCTATTCTCTCACTCTACTCTTTCTTTCTATTCTCTCACTCTACTCTCTGTACTCTCTCTCTCTGTCTACTATCTCTTTCTTTCTCTCACTATACTATCTCTCTTTCTATTCCCTCTCTACTCTACCTCTACTCTCTCCTCTCTCTCTCTCTCCTCTATCTCTACTTTCTACTCCCTCTCTACTCTCTCTCTCTCTCTCTCCTCCCCTCTCTCTCTCTCTACTCTCCCTCTATACTCCCCTCTTTACTCTCTCTTTAATCTCTCTCTCAATGTCCCTCTCTACTCTCTCTTTAATCTCTCTCAATGTCCCTCTCTACTCTCTCTCTTTAATCTCTCTCTCAATGTTCCTCTCTACTCTCTGTTTAATCTCTCTCTCTCAATGTCCCTCTCTACTCTCTCTTTAATCTCTCTCTCTCGATGTCCCTCTCTACTCTCTCTTTAATCTCTCTCAATGTCCCTCTCTACTCTCTCTTTAATCTCTCTCTCAATGTCCCTCTCTACTCTCTCTTTAATCTCTCTCTCAATGTCCCTCTCTACTCTCTCTTTAATCTCTCTCTCAATGTCCCTCTCTACTCTCTCTTTAATCTCTCTCAATGTCCCTCTCTACTCTCTCTTTAATCTCTCTCTCAATGTCCCTCTCTACTCTCTCTCTTTAATCTCTCTCTCAATGTCTCTCTCTCTACTCTCTCTTTAATCTCTCTCTCAATGTCCCTCTCTACTCTCTCTTTAATCTCTCTCTCGATGTCCCTCTCTACTCTCTCTTTAATCTCTCTCTCAATGTCCCTCTCTACTCTCTCTTTAATCTCTCTCTCAATGTCCCTCTCTACTCTCTCTTTAATCTCTCTCTCAATGTCCCTCTCTACTCTCTCTTTAATCTCTCTCTCAATGTTCCTCTCTACTCTCTGCACTCTCTAATCCCACGCTTTGAAAAAGTTGTTTACCATTTGAGAATATCTTACCTGGATGTTTATTTTTCTGCTCAGTTAATGGGGAGTATCTCTTTCCATCATTATATTATTTATTTAAATCGCAAACATCAAAATACTATGCTTCTTTATCTCTACATGTTTAAAATATTAAAAATACATTAGGTTACATTAAATATGGCTCTTTTTGTAAAACACGCTCCTAAATATTTATCTAATAGAAGCTTTTCGTACTTTATAGATTTTCAAAGCATTATAGGGCTCAGAAGCTATCGATTTGTGTGCTATTCCCTAAAAATGAGATCTCTACTCACAGTCACATAACCAATATCTATAGCCCACAGCGCAAGTCTTTAGCATTAAGAATAAAAAGCGAAAACCCTCCTACCCTTTTTTTTCCTTCATTCACCCACAACCCAATAGAAAAAGCTCTCATTTAAAAAAAACTGTACTTTTTTCATACAAGAATAAAAATGCACTCCCTCGGCTATAGAACTCGACTTTAGAACTATGATGTTCCCTACCCTTATAACAGATCAATATGTATTCATAAAAAAGAAGGCAAAAAATGTGCAGTGCGTGTGGGGTTCAACCTGATGCCATTTTTTTATATGAAAGTTTTTTACAAAATAAAAGGAAGAGGGGAAAGGACGCCAGGGATATAGAGCCTTCTCCGTCATTGTATAAATTTATATAATAACCCTCCTTTGCCTCAACAACATTCACCAAATCCTGAAGTGGAATTTTGAAAAGGCTTATTAGATTGGAAACTGTGGGGAAGGTGATCTTCTCTGGGGTATATATTAAAGGAATAGACGGTTTGTGGTACTTGTCCCCTGTCGTTGATATTCCAGGCAGTCTTCTGAGGTCTAAAGGTCTAGTAAAGTAGTGTATGAACTATTTGCGAACTAAATATGATGTTCTATAAGCCTTATTATAGCCTGGGATTTGATGGCTTTTAAATGTTTTACGTGGAATATCTAAAAAGGTAAATTATGTAATAAAGTTCAACATCCACGGTATATGTTAAACTAGTAATATAAAAAAAAAGTTTTAGTCGATTCCTACTTAGGTCAACACAGATAAATTTTATTTTAGTTACTTTTTTAATAACTACAATTAATATAAATATGTATATATATAGGACAGAATCACAATATTAAGTGACAAAACAAAAAGCGATTTTCCTAACAATTTTCTATTTTCCTTTCTAATGGTGTTGGACTACTTATTCATTAACTAAATTTAATTATTCGAATAAAATAGTACAGTAAAAAAGAAATCACATTCTCAGAAATTAGGCCAACCCATGTGGGATTCAAACCTGTGACCTTTGGATTAGAAATCCAACGCTCTATCAATTGCGCTACAAGAGCACAATGCGGAATTTTCTTTTTTATATATGCTACTAGGACTATTATTTTTGTTTGTTACTATTTATTCATTTTTTTAATTTAAATAATGAGTTAATATTTGAAAAAACTGTATTAACATTAAGTGTCATTCTCTACAAGTTTAAAAGAATGAATTTTAATTTAAATGGATGAATAGAAAGAATTTTATTAACGATTGAAAATTTGAACAAGGTATATATAAATAAATATATATGGGGAGAGAGTGAACTAATAGTAGGAATTGGAAAAAGAGAACGAACATTTATTTCTCGAAGAAATTGAAAGGAATAAAAATGAAGTGTTTGCATTTTGAAGATAAGAAAATATGCTATTTTGTAATTTTTCCTTTTTATAATCTTCCATGAAAAGAAATTAATATTTAAGTTCCCCCTGATATATAATAAACAGAACATTTAAACTTTAAATATTTATTCCTTTAAAAATCTAACTTAAACCTTTTTTTCCTTACTTGGAATTTGTTTTGAAGTTATAAATGTACCAGAAGGTCTATAAAAAAGTCAAGAACTTCGCACATAATTAAGGAAATCCTTCTTAATTTGGAGAAAGGAAAGTAATTTAAAACGAAACGAATAAATAAAAGCAGCGTAAGTATTCTACATTTATCTACGAGTCAAAATTAAAGCAATAAAAAAAATTTTAATACAACTAATTTCAAAGAAATGAAAACAAAGAAGGAAAATTTCAAGCAAATAACAGGCGTAAAATAAATTGAATCAAACATAAAATTGCTAAAATTAAAATTATACAAAGATGTATAATAATTTGTAATGTGAAAACATTTTACTTCATTGAGACAATATTTGTATTAAAAACTATGGAAGTTAAGAAAACTTCATTTGAGATAAATATTTTTAAATATGCAAGACATTGCTTTTAATCAAACTCATTTTGTAAAAATTGTTTCTGCTGTTAAAACCAATAGAATAACTTTGATTGATAAAATTATGTATATAGTTCTAATCATTAAAAATTTAACATATAAGTACACTCAGCTCTTTTTTTCCGTGGGTTTTTTCACTCGGTTTTGAAATAACACGGTTCACCAATATACTTTTTTACACGAAATTTTTGTTCTAGCACGAATCCCAAAATAATTTTTTAATTCTAATTTTTGGCAATGTAATCTGAAGACGGGTGATTTATACCCACACATGTGTAAGTGACTTGGTCAGTTTCATGACTTGTTTACTTTGTATCCTGGAGCTACGGGGAATACCCGAATAAATTTGATTTAATTCGCGAGAGCTTGAAATTTGTTACACAAGTATGGAACAACATTTCCTTACTCATGATTGTGACACATAATGTACATTAAAATTTAAAGGTGATCAAGTTTTGCGTACATTAAGAATTATATAAGCAACTTGATCACACACACCCCGCAAAAAAGCCACTAATAACAAAAAAACCCACAGAAGCCGTTAATAATTCTTCATTTGAATGAAAGTCGTCAGTTGTGCTAAGCATACCAGACCCATCTACAGATGATAGCATTTTTGATCCAGTTCGTAATAAACATGCACGCTTGTTATCAAGTAGCGATGAATACATGTTAGTGAGTGAGTATTAACGTCGCACTATTCAGCTACACGAGGCCACGTAATTTTAAACCATGGTCAAGTAACGTGGATGACACCTGAACTGTCACCCCCTCTCCTAACTATCACATCACACCAACGGGAGGACGTTTGAGCTCTCGACAGATTTAACGTGCATCGCTCCCTTACACGGCGGGTCTTTAGTGGTGCTGGGCTCGAACTCGTGAAAAGGCCAGCCACGGTCCGATACCTTGATCACTCGGCTACCGCGGCCATGAATAGTTGTTAGTAGTTTTATTCCTAATTTCAATTTGAATTTTTATATGTGGTACGTACTTATAGACTGAATTTTCACTATACACTAATTTTATTTTTTTTTTATTTATTTTTGTAATAAAAAGGAACTGTTTTTGTTTTATAAATATGTAACAGGGGTTTCATTGTTACTTTTTTTGCACTGTTTTCTTCGAGATGTATCTACCATGAAAAAAAAAGATTATGGTGTATATACTGGAATAAGATCACAGTAATATAATTTTTAAACTTGTATGAACATAACTAAGTTTTAAATAAAATAAGTTTTAATTTTATCAACATTTTGATTTGCTTAGAGTTTTAACATTTTCAGATCATAAAAGAGAACACGATTTCTGTAAAAAAAATAATAAATCACAGAAAGGGACAAAATGTAATTTCTGTTAAATTCAGAAAATGTTTGGAAGGTTTACATGTTTTTATCAAGAGAGAGAGAGAGAGAATTATATTGTTGCAAAAATTTATATTATTTAAGAATTTTATTTCTCAAACAAGTTAAGTTATTGATATTCTTTTGAATGTTTTCAAATGTATTTATTTCAAAAATAGAGAGATGATTTGAAGCAATAAATAAGAAAGAAAACTTTCTATAAGGTGTTGAAATAGATGAAAAAATTTCAGTTGATATTAAAAATAATGAAATTGTGTTATAATCAAATCCAAGCAATATGAAGCAATTATTAATTCTCCATTCCTTTAATTTTATACCCCACAAAAACTAAATTATAAGCATTTAATGAATATTTGCACTATATACAAAATCACATTATCAATATAAGATGCTTCTTATAAATATCTTATTCGATTTATATGTTACCGTTTAGGTATTTCGTAAAATAAATAGACAAGTCAGTTAAAGTATATAAAATTAGTGAATTCTATGAGATTTAACAAGGTATTCTATATAATAACGATTACTTGACCCTTGAAGTGTTAAATACGTTATGGAAAATAAATTGGGGAAGGATTTTTCCGAATATATAGGAACAAGAGATGGCCGAACTAAACAGTTGTACTCTAGATCTCAGTTCACTATACGTGTGTGTGATTGAGAATTAATTTCCAGTGAAGAAGTTACGAACATTCACACAACGCTTCAATCTGTTGCAGCGGCTCAAAGTTGTGGACAAAAATTTAAAAAATGTTCATAAAAAAAAATCTGTAATAGTAAAAAATGTGCTTGTTTCAGAAATAATATACAAAGCGATTCAAAGTGTAATCGCAGCAACTTTGCTTAAATAAATAATAGAAAGTAAAATAAAGGTACTCCATAAAATTTAAAATATTATCTTGCATTTTTGATTGTAAAATTATACACAATGTTTTCATGAAGCAAACTTTTTTTTACTCAGCATGTGTATTTTTTTATAATATTTAAATATATAATTATTTCTCTCTGCAACATATTTTTTTCTTGCTGTTTAACCCATGATAACAATATGAGCAATAATAAATTACTTCATCTGCTTTTCCTTATTATTTATCAATTAATTATCCCCAAAAGGGATAAAATGTATTTTTAGAGATTTTCACTATTTATGATCAATTAATTTATTAAATAGCTTTGAAATAGTTTATTCTTCCCTGTATTGGTATATCATTAGTTATTTCATAGAACAACTAATTATTTTACAGAATAACTAGGTAAAGTCTATTGTATGCTTTAACTGACTTGTCTAGTTATTTCATGAAATACCTGGTTATTTTTTATGAAATAACTGAATGATACACTTTAACGGTAACATACATAAAGTTCAGTGGATCAAAATGATTACTCTTACCTTTCCAGGCAACTTATTTAAAGTTCAGAAGCACATTCTATACATAGCTACGTTTTGAGTTGCATGCTTACAGATAAAAATAAAATCTGCAACAGAAGTTATATTGAAAATGCTTATTTTATTTTGAAATAAACAAGGTTCATATTTTTTTAGGTAATTTAGAATGAACAATTATCTTGTTTACATAGCTTAGAGAATCGCCCATTTTGAGCAGGAGGTTTGCATGTTTTTGAGCTTAAAATCAAGCTTTTTGCAAGGTTCATATTTGCAAAAAGCTTGATTTTAAGCTCAAAAATATGCAAACTTCCTGTTCAAAATAGGCGATTCTCTTAGCTATGTAAACAAGATAATTGTTCATTCTAAATTACTTTAAAAAAATAAAACTTGTTTTGGCGACGCCAATTTAAGAAAATTATAAAAATTAAGTACCCATTCTATACCCTACTTATTTCAGCGTCAAACTTTGCTGTTATTAGATTTCCGTTAGATAATTATGGATCTCTTGTAGCACAAATTTTATTTTTGAACTACATAGCATTGAAGGAAAGCAACAGGAAATTTAACACGCCCACATTATCTGGGAAACACTCATATTTAAACTGAAGTGATTGATGTAGCCGTGAAGGGTAATTAATGGCGAAAAAACATCAAGTTGAAAATGTCTCACTCCTATTCAATGATATAAGCTGTGAAATAGTGGGAAAGTTGGACATCCGTCCAGTTTGATGGATGGAGTATAGGAAGGACCGAACTGCTACTAATTACTCTTTCAGTACGTAAACGTCTGTCTTATTCGATGCGTGCTTCGTAGGAACCCCCTGTCAGGTTAATTCTAATTTTGATAGATCAGTTTCGACGTAGTGTGGAGATTTTTCGGTTTAAAGAAGAAGCCAACTTGGCTCAGCAGATAAGCTTAGTTTGGGTTTATCGATTGATTGTGTTCCGGAAAATGAGATCGTATCTATTTTATGATGAGTTTGAAAGTTAACGTAGTATGAAATGAAAATTGAGCATTGATATTATCTATTGAAGCTGAAAATCTGAATGGAAATAATTCATATTTTATGAACGCGTAAGAAATCACTCATGCATTAAAAAACATAATTTGTGACAAATTTTGGAGATCTACAATTTAATACAAAATTGTATTATGGTGCTTCTCAAACTCTCAATATTTATGACCCAATTTTTCAATTCCCACTATTATAGTTCACACTCTCCCTGTGTATGTCTTGTTCAATTTTAAATCGTTAATAAAATACTTTTTATTCATCCACTCGAGTTCAAATACATTTTCTTTAACTTGTAGTGGATGACAATTGATGTTAATACATATTTTTTCAAATATTAATTCATTAATTCAATGTAATTAATGAATAAATAATAACAAACAAAAGTAATAGTCCAACACCGTATACAAAAAGGGAAACCGCTCGTTGTGACCCTGTAGCGCAATGGATAGCGCGTTGGACTTCTAATCCAAAGGTTGTGGGTTCGAATCCCACCTAGGATGGCCTAATATCTGAGAATGTATTTTCTTTTTACTATATTATTTATTGTAATAATTAAATTTGTGTGTGTGATTAATTAATTAGTAGTAACAAACAAAAATAGTAGTCCAATACCATATATGGAATGGAAAATTTCAAGGAAAATCGCTTTCTATTTTGCCACTTAATGTTGTGATTCTATCATATGTATGTACATATTTATATATATATATCACGTGTGTAATTATTTAGTGAGAGAAGTAACTAAAATAATTTTTTTATTTGCTGACCTAAGTAGCAAGTTACTTAAAAAAGTTTATATTACTTGTTAGTAATAATTAGTATATACCTTGTAAGTAGCTTGTAAGTATATTACTTTTTAGTCCCTAACAAGTAATAAAAACTCATCGTAACCTCTATACAGTAATAATGTATTGAATGCAATAATAATGTACTTAGACGCAAAAGCTATAGTACGATCTCAATTGTTAACTGTGCAAATTATCAAGATAAGTATTAAATTATCAGGATAAGTATTAAAGTTCGTATATGTTACTTTTATATAATAGATATTTTAACTTACTTTTGAATAAGATAAATAGAGCAAAAAGTTTTTCAGGGAAAGGTTTAATATTAGAAATTGATACTCTAAGCTCATTTTCTATATTTATACTTTAGCCGTTTCTATTTTTTAAATTACAACAGATAAAATATAAACATATAAATCAATTTCTATATTAAACCTTTCCTTAAAAAATTTTGCGCAGCAAGAGAAGATCATGGGAGTCACCAGTAACTATTAAACATGTTCTTTGTTTAGTATTGTTTAACTGACAGTCCCAATTAATACAAATATATTATCACAAATACTGATACATTTATTTATGTATTATATCAGTGTAAATGTATTTTATTTTGTATTGTATCAAAATATATACAGTCGAACCTCTATGTTGCAAATTTTTCTATATATAGCGTATTTTTTCTTAGAACCTTGAACATTTCACGATTTTTTTCTTAAAATAACTTCTCTATAGCGAAGGTGCATTTTTTATCTAACGAACTTCTTCTTTTGAGATTCAATTTTTGTTCTCCCTTATTTTAAAAAGTATTTCTTAAAAAAATTTCAAATTATTCTCTCTTTAATACATTTTATGGTGGTCATAAATCTTTAACTGGTTTTATTAGATCCAAACTCGTCCAGAGCAGTAGTTTTCTAGACGTTTCATTCAAGATGTACAACCTTTAATCCCCACTATACCCTCAGTTTGCTAGAAACATCTTCGATATCCTCTTTCACCCTCAGTGGAGTTGTCAAATTATAAAATAATGTCCGTGTTCTAATTATAAAATAATGTATGTTTGACGTTACTTAAATTATAAAATGTCCTTAAAATTCATTAATTTTAGTATAAAATTATTTTCTTAACATTGAAAATACAGTGAAATTCTTCGACATTCTTTCTTCTTGTTTTCCTTGTAGTTTTTCTTTCTTTCTTTTTAATGGGTAAGATATATAAAATAAACATATATTAATTTACAAAAAGGTGTGAATAATTACTTTTTTAATATACAGTGTTTAGGAATTTAAAATTTGTTTTATGAGGTTTATAAAGTATATTAAAAGATGAACCTCTATATAAGGAACTTTTTCCGGGATTTTAGAGACTCCGTTATATTGAGGTCCAACTCTATTTTATTTTGCTACCTTTAAGTAAATTATTACTTTTTTAAATCTCTTATTTTCGGATTTTCAATATCCTCGCACCCCCCGCATAGGTTTATCACGTCCCCTAGGGGTATGCCCCACAGTTTGAGAATCACTGCTGTGTCACATACAATTTAAATTACATTTCATATCATAGTTTTATGCTAAAACTTAACTTTTCATACTTCTTGAAAAAGTAAAATTTAACTTCCCAAGAGATTTATTGTAGCATTAAGGACTTTTTTTAAAACACTTGCTCTCTAACTAGTTACAATTCTTCGAGAACTTATATTTTGCAGTGTATATCCTACAAAAGTTTCGTTTAAGAATTCAACTCTGCTCCGGATTTTATTAAATAACTAAATTTCTTAATTCTTTTTAAACATCTGCTTCCTACATTTTCTCTTTGGGGGAGTTTCTAAGTTTTTACAAGTATTAAAATTGTATTTTGAATATTTTAAATTCCATGCACAACTTTGTACATAATGAATATAAAAGATGATAATGTATCTATAAGAAAATATTTTTTGTTTATAAAAGAGCTCATATTAATCCAATAACTCTTAAAGCTTTCACAGTGTACTATTGTAGTCAAAAAAATATGTCATTTCCAATTCAGTATAAAATCAAAATACATAACAAAAGCAGATTCATTTCATACGAATGGGCTTGACAAGCTATAATGTTTTCAGTCATAACATTTTATACACATTTATGTATTAATCTTTTTTCTACAAAAAAGGTTTCAGTTTATAATGTAAGGAAGAAAGTCCGTAAAATGAATAAAATACTAAGCATAAATTATACTGTTATAATATAAAAATTTTAAAAGGAAAGAAATATTCATTTTAATAATTATAAAACCCCTTATCGTGCAAAAATAGTATCTGTTCATACGCAAAAACAAAAGTATATACAAAATTCTTTTAAAAAATTCTGTCTTTTATTGATTTTTTAAAATAGCTACACTACTACTTTCAGCGTTATAATAATTTTATTTTGGAACCTTTTTAAGCAATATCAATGGAGAATTCATGATCAAATGTGCTTATTTATTTGATATATCAGTTCTCTAAAATTGCTGGTATTTATTTGCAGTAAGAGTTTATACAATTAAAATAAAAACTGCTACACAATATAACTTCTTGACAATAAATAATATATATTACCTAAATAAAAGTAATATTCAGCCGTTATTTATTCATTTATTTAACAAGAATGCCACCAAAGGGGAATAAATTTACAACGTATATACTAGTTCTTGGTAGAAATATTTACAAATATTTAAAATTCAGTGAAAGACAAATTCACAATTGAAACCAAAGCTAGCGTAAGAATTCAAGTATTTAACAAAGCAGATATTTTGTATATTATAGAGTCAGACATAAAGAAATATAGTGTATTAAATTTATTCTAAAATGTACAAAATGTATGTGAACAGCAGAACCTTTGAAATAATAATATTATATTATTCTGGTTTCATGTTTACATTTCAAGAGAAATTAGTTGTAATTTTCAATATGCAGACGGAATTTTTCTTAAATAAAACACTTGCCATTCTATACAACAATTAATTCAAAGTTGGAGGCGAAAAATTTTAATTCTGGTTTAAAACACAAAAGCGAATGTATGTCTTTTCGCAAAATACATTCATTGCATAAATTAGAATGCTTGGAAAATGTTCCTATTCTGAATTGATAGTTTAATAGGAGGATCTCATACTTTTCCGAAGCAATTATTTCTAATTCTTCCGTAGTATCCGTAGTATCCGTAATTTTTCTCTCTTTATTTAATTCCAATTTATATTTAATTGCAAGAAGGAATTTCTAAATACTTCAATAAAGGGCCCTAATTTAATAAAGAGCATTGATTCAATAAACAACATTAAAAGAATAAAGAATTTTGTGTCAAAATCTTCTGTGCACATACTTCAACATAGCTAGACAATCACCTAACGTCTTCAAAAGTATGAGCCGTTTACTACATAAGAAACCGTCACGCATGTATAATTTCCACAAATATTTGCTTTAAACATTTATTACAAAATAATGGAGGTAATATATTTTTTACATTTATACATTTTGTAAATGTGTGTTTTTGTTAAAATGTTCGATTTAATTATTGAAATAAATCGTGTGTGTGTGTGCGTGCGTGCGTGCGTGCGCGTGCGCGCGCTAAAATATATATTTTCTGGAAATAAAAAATTTTTAATTTATATATTTTATCGAATCTTATCTTTTATATCGCACACAAACAAGCCTTTAATTTCATGCATTAACCAAGCATGGCATTTGATATGCCTTGTCTCAATCTTCTTGCAGTTTAATAATAAAAATAAAAGCAAAAAATTCCGCTATATATCAAATAATAGAATGCATGTGTGAGAAACTCCATCTGGGTAATTTGCAGAAAAATGGAAATTATATGGTTTCAAATTCAATACACTTTCTTTGCGTGACTTAAAGTAATTTATTATATATATAAACTCCTGTTTGTGAAAATTGCAACACCATGAAAAAAGCATCATAGTTGAATGAAATTTATTACACAGTTGAGTGGTAATGGTACAAATAAATGATTACATTTTCAAACCAAACAAACAATTAAAAGAGACAGAAATTAGTATTTTGTGTGGCCACCACGCGCCGCAATAAGAGCTGCTACACGACGCGGCATGGAGTTAAACAAATTTTTAATATCTGTCTGCGGAAGAGTATTCCATATTGTTTGTATGCGCAACCAAAGTTCGTCTGTCGAAGCAACAGGACGAAGATCACGAGCGATACGCCGCCCAACGATATCCCACTCATGTTCAATCGGTGACATATCCGGCGAATACGCAGGCCAAGGAAGAAGCTGTACCTGCTGAGAATCAAGATAGGATTTGACAGTCTTGGCGACATGTGGACGTGCATTATCCTGCTGGAATACAGCCCCTGGCAATCCTTGCAGGAAAGGAATATCTTAGGGCTGTAAAACTTCGTTTATGTATCGAGTACTGTTCAAATTTCCCATAATTCGTAGCAATTGTGATCACCCATGATATGCTATGGCACCCCAGACCATAACTCTGGGTGTTCGTCCAATGCGGCGTTCGATAATGCACTCCGGAATACGCCGTTCCCGGCATAGAGCCTGACTCGAATTCGGCCATCATGGTGCCACAAATTGAATCGGGATTTGTCAGAAAAGACGACCTGCTGCCAATCAGCACGCCATCTCCTATGCACATTGACCCATTGTAGTCGCAGGTGGCGATGGTTTTGCGTGAGAGGAATCCTGTATAAAGGAATCCTTGCGCGCAGCCCACGCTGCAGCAGACGTCTCCGATTCGATGAAGCTCACAATGAAACACGTGTAGCTGTTGACCACTGTGCTGCCAGTTGTCTAGAAAAAAAAAAAAAGCTGTGCGGTCCGTCTGAGCCATTCGCACCAGGCGTCTGTCTTCGCGAGCTGACGTCACATTTCGGGGTCCACTCACGGATTTCCAAGCTGTCCGACCCTCGTCCGTCCACTGCTTCGAAACACGCATGATAGTGCTGCTGTTACGCTGCACACGAGCGGCTACTGCACGATAAGACAATCCAGCTTCACGAAGGCCGACGATTCTGCCCCGTTCAAACACCGAAATTTGCTCAAATGTCACTCTCTTTCATCGACGAGGCATAGTAAAGATTCAGTTAACGTTTACACTAGCATATAACCACCGATAATAATACACGCCTCGCTACCGCTGTCTATTTATATTCGGTTTGATCTACCCTTCAGAGGGCGCTGCTCAGCATACGCATGCGCTACCGGTCTGCAATTCTAATCATTTGCATATCATGCCCTACTTTACATTTCCTGAAAATTTCAGCTCACTCGCGTAAGTACTTCGTGGTGTTGCAATTTTCACAAACAGGAGTATATATATATATATATATATATATATATATATATATATATATATATATATCAGCTATTTAGATATAGAAAAAGAACAAAACCTTTCGAAGAAAAACTACTTTCGTATTAAATTTTATTTTATATCTAAAAAATATTATCTTGAGCACATTGAGAATGGTTTAAAAAATATTCTTGTGTACCTGATAAATTTGCATTTAAATATGGTAAATAATACATATTTGTTCCTTTAATCTTTTTAAAGAAAGGTTTCTTAGTATTAAAACCAAATAGAGTATTACTTATAAGAAATTTCAAAAAGTAAACTATCGCAAATTTCCAAACATGCTCTTTTCTTTCTACAAACGAAAAATCTTTTATTTGTTCAATTTAGGAAACTTAAAGTCAAGAATGAAGTATATTTTATTTTCAAAATTATCAACATAAACTACTGGCCATTAAAATTGCTACCCCAAGAAGGCGACTTGCTATAAACGTGAAATTTAAACGATAGTAAGAAGGTGCTGTGATATGAAAATGATTTGCTTTCAGGGCATTCAGATAAAGCAGGCGCTGGTAGCGACACCTACAATGTGTTTAAATGAAGAAATTGTTCAGCCGGTTTCTCATTCAGGAATTGCTTTTGAATGTTGTTACCTGGCGAAAAGTTATTGTGATGCCTCGTTTAAGAAGCAGAAATGTGTAGGAGCACGTTTCTGACTTTGATTAAGGTCGGATTGTAGTGTACCGGAATTGCGGTTATCGTATCACAGTATTGCTGCTCGCGTCAGTTGAGATCCAATGACTGTTCGCAAGATATTAAATCGATGGGTTCAGGACAGTAATACGGAACGCAGTACTGGATATCAACGGCACCCTATCAGTAGCAGCGGAGAATACAGGCATGTTACACGCCGCACGGCCCTAATGGATCATGCAGCCGCGTCATGAACCCAGAATTAAGAAATGAGGTCGTTTTCAAGACAACAAGTGTCTGCACAAACAGTTCGATGACGTTTGCTGCAGCATGGACTCTCAGCTCGGAGACCATAGCTGTGGCTACTCTTGACGCTGCATCACAGACAGGAGCGGCTTCACAATGGGGTGATCAACGATGAACCTGGTGTGCGAATAACGAGACTTCATTTTTCAGATTAATCTAGGTTCTGCTTACAGCATCAAGATGGTCGCATGGTGGCATCGTGATGAACGAACATTGGCAGAGTGCATTCGTCATCGTCATACTGGCCCATCACCTGGCATGATGATATGAGAGGCTGTTGGATACATGTCTCGGTCATCTCTTGTTCGCTTGATTGATTGAATATTAACGTCGCACTGTTCAGCTACACGAGGGCTTTTGGCGACGGACCACGTAATTTTGAACCATGGTCAAGTGACGTGGACGACACCTGAGCTGGCACCCCTCTCCTAACTATCACACCACACCAACGGAGGACGTTTGCTCTCGACAGATTTAACGTGCATCGCTGCCCTACACGGCGGGTCTTTAGTGGTACTGGGCTCGAACCCGTGACAAAGCAAGCCACGGTCCGATACCTATACCACTCGGCTACCGCGGCCACATCTCTTGTTCGCATTGACGGCATTTGGAACAGTGCACTTTGCATTTCTGGTGTGTTACGACCCGTGGCCGTACCCTTTGTTCGGGTCCTGCGAAACCCTACGTTTAAGCAGGATAATGCTCAACCTCATGTTGCCAGTATTGTACGGACCTTCCTTGATACGGGTTGATTGATTGATTGATTGATTGATTGATTGAATATTAACGTCGCACTGTTCAGCTACACGAGGGCTTTTGGCCACGGACCACGTAATTTTGAACCATGGTCAAGTGACGTGGACGACACCTGAGCTGGCACCCCCTCTCCTAACTACCACACCACACCAGCGGGAAGATGTTTCAGCTCTCGACAGATTTAACGTGCATCGCTGCCCTACACGGCGGGTCTTTAGTGGTACTGGGCTCGAACTCGTGACAAGGCAAGCCACGATCCGATACCTATACCACTCGGCTACCGCGGCCACTCCTTGATACGGGAAATGTTCGACTGTTGCCCTGGCCTGCATGTTCACCAAGAGCTTTCACCAATGAAAAACGTCTGGTCTATGGTTGCCGAGCGACTGGTTCGTCACTACAGCTAGTGAACAGTGGTATCGCGTTGAATCTGCATGGTCATCTGTATCTGTACCTACCATGCAATCTGTGTTTGGCCCAATGCCCAGGCGTATAAGTGATGTTATTACTGCCAGATGTGGTTGCTTTTGGTGCTGATTTCTCAGGATCTATGCACCCAAATTTCTTGAAATTTTAATCACTTGTTATTTCTGGTATAATATACTTGTCCAATCAATATGATTTTGTTATCTGTATTTCATCCTGGTGTAGCAATTTAATGGTCAGTAGTGTATATTTGTGAACAAAGTTTTTCTTGCTTGAAGATCAACAAGGGTAAATATATATATATATATATATACAAGTTGGCTGACCTTAACTTGGTGGCTGTAATGAAAATTTGGACAAGGGTAAAATATATATATATATATATATATATATATATATATATAGATACAAGTTGGCTGACCTTAACTTGGTGGCTGTAATGAAAATTTCGACAAGCTGAAATCTTGTGAAATGTCACGCCTGATTTTAAAAAAATAGTTTAAAAGTATGACAGGTTGCATTTGTTTCATTAAACGGATTCTAAAACTAAAAGTGCCTGCAGCTATAGCTATGCGATTAGTGCAATAAATAAATTGATTAAAAAACTACCGCTATTCTATTTAACATATTTATTGATTTGTATGATACAATTTATACCTGTTCTGAGATGCAAAGTTAACTAATTTATGCAATCATTCAGTATCCTCCGCTTTCACAATGTGGCATTCGAGCCAAAATAATTGCCCACCCATGCTTTAGACCAGGGATACTCAACCTTTTTTTCTGCTGGGCCGCATACATATGATAGTTATTTCACGCGGTCCGCAACATGTTAAGACCAAGATAACATTGAAAATTTAAAATGTGGAAAATTGATCAAAATATTATAACTCCTGTTTTGCTTTTTTTGTATTTTTTACTTTTGTCACTAACACTAAATTAGAAACGTTTAAAAAACACTCCTTCACAATTTCTGCTTCAGTAAACGGTTTTATATGATTACCAATAATATAACATACTTCGTAGGATGTCTTTGTTACTGCTGTGATATTACCACTCACAAAACACTTTGTTGCTGTCGCAAAGATTATTCAAGAAAGCCCATTTATCACCTCTTGAAAGAAATGTTCGAGGAAAAGTGTTATTGAAGGATTCCTGTTTATTGGTATTTTTTAAATACAGTATTTTCATGACAAATCAAACAATTACTGATCCATGTTTGGTTTTCACTACCAAATAGTCAACCTCCCAATCGTCTTAAAATGATACATTTTCCTCGAATATTTTTCGCTTGCAAAGTATAAAAAACAGTTAAAAATTAGTTCCACCCATAAAATTGTCGCTACTCCACTGATGTCTGTTATCACTAACCGTAATCGTTCCAAATAGAAAAAGAACATCAATTCGTACCCGTAAGACACCGAAAGCAAAAATCAAAATTGATATATTTGGTTTCTCGACAGAGAATTTCCCACCAAATTTTTAATTCAATGTTCTTAAATATGTAAATTTCTCAGAGCAATGGGCCATGCCCTGGACACTTAAAAAGACTCGGTTGGCCACATGCGGCCCGCGGGCAAAAGGTTGAGTGTCGCTGGTTTAGACGAAAGTTATTACTTCAAAAACGAACTTTACAACAAGTCTTTTTTACTCTCATTACTTTTATTTTTTAAAAAAACATACTTTAAATCCAACACACATTAATCAAAGGATCAAAATTAATTGCATTATTTTTAGTTATGAATTGAATTCCTTTTTTTCCCTTAAAAATTATATCCTAGTACGATGCTCTCGAAAATTTTCTGCGAAAGAAAGAAAGAAAGATAGGCTAAACGGAGAAGGAAACGTTTTACTTTAAAGCGGCATAGAAACTCTTTGTTGGAAACTGTTAAGATCCAGACTTTTGATTGACAGTCCAGGTTGAGTTCAAAGGAATTCCCTTTAGCAAAAATTTACAGGTTGAATAGAACAGGGAATTCGGTCGCTTACAAAGGTGTCAATGATTTAGAAATATTGATCGGAAGGGAAAAGGAAGAAGGGAGAAAAATGTTCTTCTAAATTCCCTATTCGAAGCTGGACGTGATTAAAGAGAAAAGTTACAGTTCTCTAAAAATACTATTAAAGGTCCCAACATGAGATTCAATTTTTGGGAATTTCTTTGAAGTTTGGTATAATATATTATGACGTATTACTTTCGGAATCGATAAAACAAATATCGATTTGGGATTTGAGAAATATCGAAATTTCTGGTTGGTAATGTCATAAGTTTTCATTTCTAAAACCGATTGAGAAGGGAATAATTCATCGGAAGAAGCAGGGATAAAAAAATAATACCAAATAAAGAATTGTGGTGATCATACATTTCAGTATAGATTATTGGGGGTTTTCATAATAAATCATGTGGAGGAAAAATATTTTTTATCAACTTTGAAAGCAAGTTTCCATCATTTACGAATGTTGTTCTTTATTTAAAATAAATTGTATGCTTTTGTGCTTCTGTGCATATAAGTATTATTTAATGTTGTAATAAAAGAGAAAAATAACTATATGAATGGCTGATTTGATATTGATTATTTTGAAATTATGCAAATTAATTCAACAATCAATATTTCAGTCTCTGGTTGTTCTATATTTTATAACTTTTTATATACTCATGATTATTATGTTTATTTTTAAATTTTAAAAATTAAAATTGTTTATTTCTACAAAGTTCGAATTATGTAATATATTATTAAATACTCCAGTTTTGAAAAAACTAGAAATTGGTCCAATGCTTTTAGAAGATTTTAATCTTATCATAATTTATAAGCGGCATTTTTTTAATTGTAATAATAAATGAGGCCTTGAAATATATACTCGATTCAAGTGTGTAATAAATACATCTGAAATAAATGATAATGTAAAATTTCATTTTTTTAAATATGTTCTATCAAAGAACAGTAAAATAAATTCATCATAATACTCAGTTACGGAATAATTATTTCGTATTAATGAACATTAATTATTAAAAGTAGAACAGTGAGTTCATTTTCTGTCTGTTAAATATTCAGAATATAATATTGACTTAAGCAAAAGTAAAAACAGGAGTGTGTTGCTTGCCTTTAATACGAAATGGAAAAAATGTATGAAGTGAAGCTACTAAATATGACTTTAATAAATGATCAATAATTTAATAAACAATTAATCTGATCATGATGGTATACCTTTGTAGTGTCTGGCTACTGTAGGTGGTAGATTTTTAATGTTTCGCGCAATCCCCCACAACTGCGGGGATGGGTTGCTGTTTCTTGTGAAAGAAGGTAGTTGACTTTTTCGAGCGGGACGGACAGAAAAAGAATAGTTCATGGTTTTGGAGAGCGTGAAGGCGCTGAACTGAATTTTGAGTAAAGGAAGAAGAATTTTCCTTTGAACTCTTGCTATACTTGCTGTACCAAGAAGAGATAGTTTCCTGGATTTTGTGTTTAGCGCGGCGGAAAGCACTTGGTTTCATTGTATTAAGAAACGGGATAATTCTGTAGGCTGTTAACGCGAATCATAGCGTTGAGAAGCATTAAGAAAGTAATAGAGAAAGACAATGCAACTTACTTCAAAATTATTCTGAATGGGATAATAAAGTTCCCAAAGAACTTTACATTTAGTAGCCCCAATTATTCTAATAATGCTTTTTTCACGCGGAATCAGGACTTATCATCACAGTAATCAGCCATGAAGCTCTTCGCCTAGCTACAGAACATTTAAGTAATTATCGAAATCATAATTAATTTTTACAGAAAATATTAGGTCCTTGAATAAGTTCTCGCTGTTTCCTAATAGAGGGTATTACTAGGACTACTTGCATGTAATTTCAGTGACTTGAACCTTGAACTTCAGTGTATGTTAATTCGCCATAGTGTACATAATGTTTTTTTTTTTAGTTCGTTTTAAAAATGTCTAGTTTTGTGCCAAATAAAGTGTATTTACGGGGAAATTTTATTGCACCATTTTATTTATAAGAAATCTGAAGCTGTGAAGCACACAGCATTATTGTTGAGACAGTGAAAATTCTCTGTCCGAAACAACATGCAGAGACTGGTTTCGATGCTTCGAAAATACTCATTTTGCACTTGAAAGTAAAGACCGCTTCGGCGCATCCAAAAAGTTTGAAGACAAAGAATTGCCGGAATTACTTGATCAAGACCCAGTTCAGAAGCTGATTGCAACAGTTTCGAAACGTTTGAAAGCGTTAAGAGGGATCCAGAAGCAAGGACATTGGTGCCGCATGAGATGAAGCTGAGAAACGTTGGACAGAGTTTTCTCACGTGCGAGCTATTGATTTAACGGCAGAAAAGAAAATCTTTTTGGGACCGTATCGTGACTAGCGATAAAAAGTGGACACAGCATGAAAATCCAAAGCGCAGAAGATTGTGAGGCAAGCCGGCCTTGTCTCAACATCGTCCGCAAAACCAAATATCCATAGTTCGCGAAGCTTCTCCTCTACATTTGGTGGAATCAGAAGAGTGTATTTTTTATGAGCTTCTCAAATCGAATGTGTCTATCATGGGAAATCCCTATCGACTTCAATTCATGAGTTAGAGCCAAGCCCTAAAAGAAAAATGACCGCTGTATGAGCAGAAACATGACAAAGACATTTGTTACATGACAACGCTCGGCCAGATGTTGCAAAATCTGTGAAAACCTACCTGGAAACGCTTAAATAAGAAGTTCTACCCCAACCACCGTATTCACCGGACATAACTCCTACCGATTATCACTTGTTCCGTTCTATGGCACATGACCTGGTTGAGCAGCTCTTCCATTCCTATGAAGATATCAAAAAATGGATTAATTCTTGTATAGCCTCAAAAGACATATAATTTTTCCAACATGAAATTCATGTTGGAAAAATACTTTGAGTGAAATGTTTTTTTTACCTTATATTTTAAATAAAGCACTTATTTTGTCGAACAGCGAGAACTTATTCAAGGTCATAATATTATAAGAGACTGCAAAATAACATAATATTTCATTGGGAATTAAAGAAGAAATAAAAATAAATTAAGGAAAACTTATGAATTGCATGCGAAATATATTTTGACATTCATAAGGTCCTTTCAAATGATTCGGGTAGTTTCATCAAGTTCCTTACTTCCTATTTAGATTTTTTCCTGCACTTAAATGTGCGTGTAGTATAATCAAACCTTTCCCACTTGATTAGTACTTATTCAATTTAAGAAGATAATTAAAATTTTTAAAGTTTCAATTTCTGTAGTAATTTTTTTTAAAAAAATGTTAATGAAAAAATTTTAATGCACCTAAAAGAAGTATTTTAAAATGGCATTTTATTAGATTACCAAAAAGTAAGCGATGTGTGTGTGTGTGTGTCTTGTTATAGTATAAATTAAAGTGACGTATATCTTTTTATTTCTTTTTGTTGAGGTCATTTAATGATGGGCAATGAAAGAACACACATTTGAACAGACACCTCTATCTGCATATGCATTCGTGAAGAAATTGATACATTTTGTGATTTCACTTTTTTTATAAGCTTCAATGATGTAATTATTGCTTTTGCTGGAAGGCTCAACTTAAAAATTAAAGTTTTCGCATGAAATAATTGATTTTCAAGCTACTTTAAATTTAATTGAGAATTGATAAAATTTTGAAAAACGAAATTAAAAATAGTTTTATTAACAAAATTAATTATTTTAATGAGGAAAAAAAGAGAAAAATTGTTTGTTTTTACATAAAAAACTATATTGTAAATAATTTATTTTAGACCTCTGATAATTAAATAATATATAAGAATGTTATTTTAAAAGTCCTCCCAATTTACAGATTTTTATTTTTTTACTTTTCATTTATGACTCTAATAAGTTTATTAACCATAATTCATTTTAAAACGAAAAAATTCCGAAATATTAAAGAAATAATTTAATAAAATATACAAAAACTTTTTCCTGATTAATTTTTTTTAATATTTCAGAATTTTAGTAAATTAGAAAAAAACACCTTACAGAAATAATAAAAACTTCTACAATTTTCTTTTTTAAAATATTCAGAAAAAATACATGTTTAGAAAAAAAAATCTATTTTTATAAAAAAAAAATACATTACTCTTATTGTATTAAAATAGAAGCTAGTATTAAAAGTTCTTTATGGTTGAAAAACACTTTATATTTTTAATAAAGAAATTTAATACAGGAAAATTCAATTTACGGAGAATTTATGCTTATAGTTCATTACATTTATAAAACTTTTCACTTTTAATATATAAAAAAATTAAGTTAAAATTTTCTTAATTGATAAAATATTGTTTGGATCTCTCTATCTCTTAGGTTTTAGAAATTATTTTAACTCCCCCTCTACACAAAAAGCTGTTTTCTATAAATGCAAACTTCTTATAAAAAAAAGTGAAGATCCTTCAGAAATAAAGCGTTCATCCCTTCTTCTCTAATGTAGATGTGCATTTAACCTTTGCAGACCTTCTGTACCTTCCCCAGGAGCTGGTATCAATTTTTAGTGTAGCACCATGTAGGCCAGAGGCTCCCAAACTTTTTGTTTCATAGACCCCTTTCCATGGTTTTTTTTGGTTTGGGGTAGTCCCCCGCTTAATTAATGTTGAGTTTTTGCAAATTTATCAGCTTAAATGTCTTTTTGACAGCTGGCACTACTACTCCTAATTTAAAAGAATTAAATTTCTAACTGTACTGAAGTATAGTGTTTAAAATTTAAAAAGCACGTGTTAATTAATTAAATTAAAAGTTAATAAATAAAACTGTTAAATAAAATAAAATAAATAAACAAAAATCAAATGATTTTAATGGGAGGGTTGAATCTCTACCGCTACAGTATCAAATTTTTAACATTTGATATCAATCTTGCAGTTTTAACCTTAAATCTCCTCTGCTAGTATATAGTGTCCAGTTTTTCCTTTCTTTCCTTTTTTTTGTTCTGAAGATTGGCAACCGTGCTGAAACTCCTTCACACTAGGAAAAGCAATGAAAAACTTCCTCACGATATTCCATTATTCGGGACAAATAACAGGTTTGACTTTTTAAAGCCGAAATTACTGGCATCCGTTTCTAAACTTTTGTTGTAATGTGACATTTTTTTTAATGTGACCATATGAATTCATTGCCTACTGTGGTATTGCCATAGTCAAAGCATTCTCAAACCTGGTTTCAAAATCTGAATAAAAGACATTTAAATGTGTGGAAAATAGGTTAAAACGTTCTGACAGATTGTCTGTGACAAATTTAGAAAATTCGGGGCCTCCAGTATTATACTTCTTTACCTTAACTCTGGGGGGGGAAGCTGAAATGGCTCTTGTTTTAATAAAATTCATGCTGTTACCTTGTAAGTGCAAATTAACCTCATTAAATTTAGTGAAGAAATCTGTTAAATAGGTAAAATTTGGTTTCCACTTGATTAAATTTTCTTTTAAAATTAAAGTCACGATCTAGTTTAATGAGAGTCATTATCACATGGACCCCCACTTACATCTCATGGCCCCCCAAATTAATTTTTGGCTGACGGGGGTCCCTTGGAGGCCGTCTTAGAACTCTGGGGATCTATATAGACCACTTTGGGAATCACTGATGTAGGTGATACCAATTACCACAAGTAATTTTGGCACCCAGTTTCCAAGAGGAAGGAACCTGAACTCTAGCGATGCGAAACCGTAATTTTTAATTTTGCCGAGAGCATCCAAATCAAACAGGCACTCAAGGGATTTTTTTCATGCCGTATAAAGGGATATTCATGCAATCTTCCCAAAATTCTGTATATAAGTTCCTTTATACTAATTATACCAAATGACAAAATTTGGGGGTTATTTTCCTGGTATAAGTTTTAAATTACTGTAGCTTAAAAGCTTAATTTTAAATGTGCATTTAAAACTGGTTTAGTTAAAACTAAATTCATTTTCTTTAAAGACCTAATCAGACAATCAAATTTCAGTTATCAAGAGAGTAAAATTATATTGAAGAAAATTAAATTATATTCTGGTAATAGAATAACCCATAAGTTCTAATTGGTTTAGTAATTCGACATTTAGGCTGAATTTGTTCGCTTGAATGTAAAAAAAATTCGTTCTTATATAAAATGTAATTCATTTCATATTAAACTTTTTAAAAAGTTCAGGATGTATCAAGAAAGATAAACATTTATGAACACACGTCAAAGCATTTCTTAACAGTAATATTGTATACTAGGTATAAGGGAACTTTTTACATTATTTACAATCAATCAAATGCAATATTTTTTATTTATATGAGCAGCTTTTCAAAATCATCCTTATTTTACTCAAGAAATTAATTATTTTCACAGGAAACAAAACAATAACAAATATATTTACTGTTATTATAAAACCAGCAATAAGATATTTTGAGACTCAAATAGAATAGGTAATGAAATTTATTGATTAAATCAAGCTGTTTTACATTTCTGTATAAAATTGCAAACTGTATTGTGAATACTACTAAATCAATCGTTAAGAAGAACTATGCGGAGTACATAACCCTGTCGGGCTCTAATCTTCTACCAGGAATTTGAAAATAACTATACAGTAGAACCTGTCTTTGTGTGGTCTTTTTATGCGATTTTATTTTTGTGCGACAGCATAAATAAAAATTTCTGCAGTATTTCAACGAATTTGCTTGTTATATGTAAGAATTAATGAAATTTTTGAGTATTTTTGTGCGGTTATTTCTATGCGGTTTTTATCAACCGCACAAAAACAGGTTCAACTGTACTAAATTTCCAATTGCTTCACATAAGAAAAAATATTTGATATGAAAAAATAAGTTAGTGAGAGAATTTAAAGAAAAACTTAATTTGGAGATTAAAAGATGAAAATTAATGTTGAAAAAACTTTTTTTAAAGCTATGAAAAGCCAATAAACGTAACTTAATAACAATCAGAGAAATAAATTATTGTAAATGATACATCAAAACAGACTTATTTTACTCTGGTTGCGAGACACAAATTATAAACCCAAGCCATGTCAAGATTCGAAATGTCCCCATTGACCTATCGACATTTCTCTCTCTCTCTCTCTTAGCTGTTTGAATTTAATATAACGAACCCATCTTCGGTTCCAGTTAGCATCAATTTCCCCAATAAAATAAACGATCTCTCAGAATATTTCGGCTTAGAGCTGGCAACAAAGCCTCTCGAATGATGGGTCCATCCAGCATTCTTCGAAATCGGTTTTCCATTTCCTTTTAGCCCCGGCTTCGAATTAAGTCGCATAATCTTCGTCCAGTTCTATCTGATTATGAAAGCGTTTATGGACATTAGGAAGCTCTGGTATGCACATATCGGAACCGAGTCTACCAGAGCTTTGGCCATTTAGAAAAGAGGGGAAGTCGTCACTAGCGTTATCATTGCATTCCCCGTTCTATAAAGAGCTTAACCGAAAGTCATCGTCGTCTTCCAAGACCAGGCATCAAAGGAAATATTCTCTGATTGGAATGGAGCCCAAATCCGACCTTCTTGGTTGTCATAGTTACCTACTGGCAGCCTTTTCAGATTTTATTTCGAAACTTGCTGGAAATTGCGTTCGATTCAAAAGGATCTAGGTTTTGATTTTCCAATTAACTGGAGGCAAAATTCTGATCCGGATCAGATGTTGTTTACAGGCCCTTAAACTTATCGAGGAGTATTGTGAATTTTAAAGAATGTACTTGAATCATTTTGCTTTAGAAATGCGATCAACACAACTCGGGAATTTGATACTTTCTGCACGTATTAAGCGGAAATTTCCGTGCATTTATGCGTGAAAGGCGTTATCAGTGCTTTTGTTCGCATTAAGGTTTTATAATTTTAATAAATTAGTAGGAAATTACATTGCAAAATTTGAAGTTATATCCGTTCATATTGTATATAATAACTTGTGTGTGTGAATTTATTTGATAAAAATTGAGAAATCCAAATAATAAATGTCAGTAAAAAGACATAACAATAGCTGAAATTTATGCTTGTTAAGAAATATATATCACGTAAAAAATAATTTGAAATCTTCCAAAAAAATATTAGAAACGAATTTTTGTTCTTGTTATTCTATTTAATATATATTGCAAAACAGTTTAAAATTAGTGAATTTTTGTGCAGATTTATTCATACCTTACAAAGTTAATTCTTTTAAATCATCATAAAATTAATTAAATTCAACTTTTTAACGTAATTATTACCGAATAAGCTGTCTTGAACCTAATCAATGCTCTCTATAAGTTTAAATTAAATATGTCGTTTAGATTTTTTTCTTTATTGTTATGAGTACTGTTTTATCCCTTATACTCCTATAGTGAATTTTGGTGATGATATTGCGGTATGAATTATATTTGCAAGCATCCAAATGTATGAAAAGTGGATGTAAAATTATCTGGATATCTAATTATATATGTATTATAACTTAACTTTTACTTAAAATTTAATCTTAAATGTTTTTTCTCTATATCAGCGTTTCTGAAACTGTGAGGCACGCCACCTAGGGGGGGTGCGATAACTCTTTGAGGGAACAATTTTTATAATTACCACCAAATTATTATTTATTTTACGTTGCATAAAATGTAAGGTATTTATATCATTTTGAAAAGAATGCAATACAAAAAACAAAATTCAAATATTTGCAATGCAAAAAATAGTTATGCTGCAATAACTATCCATATGCAGTAGATACGTAGCACTGGGTTATTAGTGCTAAGTGGGGTAGCCTTTATTTTTTATTACAGCTTCCCATCGATGTTTCATTAAGCTGAAAATAGTCTTAAGCTCTTCCTTCGTTATTAAATGATGCCAGGAAGCAATTATAACCTTAATTAGTTCCCTTTTATTTCATGGGTACCTCATTCGGGCAAGAGTTTTCAAACGGTGCCACAAAATTTCGATAGGATTGAGATCAGGTATGCTTCCTTTCCAAGACAACAATGATATTTAGACAAGAAGATATGACATCAAATAAAAGAGTAGATTGGACACCTAGAAAGAGATGTGTGACTAGAAAGTGGTCTTTCCTGTGTTAAAATTGCAAGATAGGTGGGTGGTTCAGTGACTACATCTGGAAGCTGAAAGATTGGATGGGCATAAATTTAATAAATATAACAAAGCAGGAAAATTTCAAAAAAAGTGCACCACACCTGTTGATCACAGAAGAACAAAAGTACTATGTCTCTAAGATAAAATAATGTCATCAACGGTCATAAGAAATTTTCTGAATGATGCTGGTGTTTCTGTCTGTTCAAAAACAATCAGGCGAACATTAGCAGATGTTAGACTAGGAGGTAAAATTCCACGAAAAAAGCCTTATCTCAATTTTCGGCAGTGCTAAAAAAGACTACAGTGGACAAAGGAACACACACATTAATTGGACAAATGATTAGTGTGGTCACAAGTTGTATGGAGTTATGAAACTAAGATATCTTTATTAGGTAGTGATGGCCGAAAATATGCAAGATGTAGAATAAAAGAAATGTTACATCCTGACTGCATTCAGGAAACTTTGAAGTACCCACATAGTTTTGTGATTTAGTCATGCATATCAGCAGATGGTATGGTCGCCTACATATCATCGATGCGACACTGAATGCCAGAAAATACATTGGCATCATACTAGAACACTTCTACATAACTTCTACCTTCCATCAGGGATCTATTTACCAACAGTGCTTCATTTATTTTTTAGCAAGATTCTGCTCCTTGACACACAGTTAAGTAATCCAAAGACTGGTATCGTTCTCAGGTCAATAAATTATTATCCTGGCCAGGAAATCTCAAGCCTAGGACTTAACCTCAATCCTATCGAAAACCTGTGGCACCGTTTTAAAACTCTTGTCCGAATGAGCTACCCACGAAATAAAAAGGAATAAACTGAGGCTATAATTGTTTACAGGCATCATATAACAATGGTGGAAGAGCTTAAGACTATTTTCAGCTCAATGAAACATCGATGTGACGCTGTAATAAAAAAATAAAGGCTACCCCACTAAGAATTTATAACCCACTGCTATCATCAGTATCTAATATATACCAATAGCTATTGTAGCATAACTTTTTCATTGGAAATGTTTGAATTTTGTTTTTTTTTTGTGTTGAATTTAGTATTAAATTCTCTTTAAAATGGTATAAAAGACTTTGCATTTTATGCAAAGTAACGTTTTCTATAAGCATAAAAACATAAAAAACATAACAATTTTCAAAAGTGTTCACAATTTTGGCCACCACTGTATTTAAAAATTGGACATATCAATTACTTGTTAGGAGTAAAAAATAAGAAACTATTATTATTTTTAATTAGGACAACAACGTTAAATTTATATATGAAGAATTGTAATCGTTTGAAAAATACTTTAACAAGAATGGAGGTAAAAGTTATTCACTCACGAAGCTTAAATATTTTTGTCAAGTAAGGAAACAATTTTGGTCAAGCAAATTCGATCTGCTTCAAAAACCGAAGACAATATGACAATCCTTGTTATGGATAATCTTTGTGGTTCTCTATAAGAGCTACTCTATAAGTTCTTGCGAAATCCAGCAGATGGAATCGAAGAACAACTTTCTTACTAACTTTCTTTTAGCTCTTCCAATTAATTTCATATTTCTTTCTCGCTAGAAGCACAAAAGAAGAAAAAAAGAAAACTTAGGCACGTTCCAGTAATGGTTTCTTGATGGTTTCTCTGGACCCTCTGATTAATTCTTCTGTACTGAGGCCAAGCCGGTAGCGCTTCTATTTATTTCGCTTACTTTTTATCTTGCTTTTTGTTCACGTGATGTGGCAACAATCGGCGTTATGAGAAGATAAACCCTCGCTAGAATAAAGTCCTGTATTCCTTCCCCCACTGCTTCTTTTGCTTTTGCTTCTATATCGTTTACGCTCTTTTGTAGCGTTCCTTTTTTTCAATTGTGGCTTTGTTCGAATGTTATTGGATAGCAAACTTGTTAGAAGGAATTGAATTTAACCTCTCCTGAAGAAAAATGTGCAATAAAAGAAATAACAATTTCTAAAGCAAGTTTTTAAATGAATTTTTCCCTTTTCTTTATATTGTTGGACTTTTAATGTTTTTATGACCGGTTTTATTTTCATCGATAAAACATCCTTTAAACTTTCTCTCATATATGTATGAGACACAGAGAGAATATTTCTCTTCTATAAAAACTTTAATTTTCTGTAAGATAATTATTTGAAAATTGTGTTTCTTATGTAATTTTGTACATTCTTTCCATTTCATTGATTTAAAAATTTATTTTATTCAAGAATTAAGAGAGAAAGATCATCTTCTGGAAAAAGAAAATATTATAAAAATGTGAGTAAAAAATGACGAGATGTGTGTTTTTAATATAAGAGAAAAAGTATGTTTCCTCTAAATACTGCTCTAAGAAATTTTATAAATAATAAAACAATTAAACAATATACGTTATAAAATGTTACATATGTTATCTGATATTTACTATAGCAATCGACACTTTTTTATTAATCTTAAATGGAAACTCAGAAACAACTTCTTCTCCTTTCTACATAACTTTTTTTTCTGGAAAATATGTTGGTAATGTTCAAATATCATTTAAACATAAAGCAAATATGTTGCACATTAATCAAAAAATAAGAATATTGAATATACTGAAAATTACAATTGGGTCTCTATATAACGAAGTCACTAAATCCCGAAAAAGTTCATTATATGGAAAATTCGTTATATAGAGGTTCCTCTTTCAATTTTCTTAAAAAACCACATAAAACAAATTTTAAATTCATGAACACTATGTATTAAAAAAGTAATTATTCACTCCTTTTGTGAATTAATAATATTTATTTATGTATCTTATCCATCAAAAAGAAAGAAAGTAAACTGCAAGGAAAGTTTCTTGACGCCTTTATCCACTTCGTGAAAAATTAATTTTCTTCCTTGATACTCAAGCACTTGCGTTTTAACATTTTCGAACTACAAGAAAAGAAGTTACCTGTACGACTAATGAACACCACAAATGAACGGAGACTAGTTCAAGGATACGGGGATAGGAGACAACACCATTGAGGGTGAAAGGGGACATCGAAGATGTTTCCAGAGAACTGGACAATGGGGATTAAAGGTTACACTTCTTGGAGGAAACGTCCAGGATTCTATTACCCTCGGTGAGTTAAGCACCTAATAAAACTAGTTCAAGATTTATGACCACCATAAAATAAGTTAAAAGAAAGAATAACTTGAAATGTTCAGAAATCCTTTAAAAAAGAGAGAGAAAAATTGAATCACAAGAGAAAATATTCGTTATGTAGAAAATGCATTTCGCTACTGGGAGGTTATTTTACGAATAAAATCGTGAAATGTTCTTGGGTTCCAGGAAAAAGTTCGTTGCATAGAAAAATTTGCAATATAGAGGTTCGACTGTACTTTTACCATTTATACATGATCGTGGTAGCCAATTGGCTATGGTCAGAAACTCGTACCGACATGACATGTCTCTTGTTCGAGTACTGGCGTCAATAAAGACCTGCCATGTAGAGGGGCTGATGTACGTTAAATCTACCGAGGCTCAAAGTCCTCCCGTTGGCGCAGTGTAGTTTGAAAGGGGGTGTCAGGTGTCATCCACGTCACCTGACTGAGGTTCAAAATTCCGAGGCTCGTCACCAATAACCCTCATGTTTCTTGTTAATGCGACGTTAATAAATTCTCTCCTACTCACTTGGTGATTTATTCAGTCAATGAGTATTTCCAGAAAAATGTTTATATACTCTCAAAAACAAAAATTAAGTTGTTTTTTTTTAAAAAAAAGAAGAAAAAATCTTTTTGGAAGAATTATATGCTTATAGAGTTTAAAATAGCTTATAGAGTTTAATATAGAGTTAAATATTGTATACATAAAACACGGGTTCCATGCTTATTCAATAATTATACTTTAATTTCATAACTACTTGTTTATTCTAGTCATAATAATAAATAATTAACTCGCATAATAGTATTGCAAGGCATTATGCACCAAAAAAGTTAGTTTTTATTACTGTAATACCGAGCAACATATTTTGTTCTGTAAAAATTGTAACTTTAAACGGTATATACAAATGATTATTTAAAATGTAGTTGCGGAAGATTTTTGCAAGTTAATTACTAATGAGAAAGAGAGAGATCTGTCTATAATTTTCATTACAAATAAAATCAAAAATAATAAAAGTACGTATACATACATATGTCTTCCTTTTTTTAATACGCATTTATTAGCTTCTCCTGTATGTAATGGAATCTTGGAACTCGATTTTTATCCACTTTAAAAGGTCAGATTAATTCAAAATTTTGCCCATTTGTCAAGAACCGATGATAATACAATAATTCAATAGTTTGTTCCATTGTCCTGATCAGGATCATCAAGATTAACGATTTCACATTTCTAGATTTGGCAACAAATTAAATATCCCATTTCCAGATTTGGTGACTAAAATATTAAGTTACAACCCTAAAGCGAAAATGCTTATGGTTAATACAAATACAACAAACAAACAAAAAGTGTTATATCACTGACTTAACACCTTCTTCCGCATTAAATATTTCAAACTTAGCCCTTCCAGATTTCCTTCAGTTGGCTAATCCTACATTTTGCGAACCAGGAAATATCGACGCACTGATAGGATGCCAAAAAATATTCCACATTCTAAAAAAAATGACGCATTTAAGATTAATTCATCAATGAATAAATGAGTTTTAAAAAACTAAAAATACACGCTTTTATAGTTTTAATCGAACTAAAAAGTAAGAAAAAAATTCTTAATATAAAAATAAAATGATTAACGAGAAAATGTCATTGGGGTAAGAGCGTGGGGTTGCTCTATATCAATTGTTATAATTTCTTACTAGTCCTATTCTGAAATGCTGAGTTAGTGTAAAAATGTAGTACAAAGCACACCCCACGCTTTTGCCACAATGGCATTCATTTTCTCGTTAATCATTTTATTCTTATATTAAGAATTTTTTTTTTTTACTTTTAGTTCGATTAACTATAAAACGTATAGTTTTTGGTTTTTTAAAACTCTAATTTATTATTACAGTTCTTTTGTGAGAATAAACTCCTATAATACATTTTTCCTTGGAAGAAAATATTTGCTATTAATTGCATAACATGTTTTATTATTTTCTTTAAAAAGTTGTTGGTAAATTAATCCTTGAATTTTAACCCATTTTTTATAAATCACTTAATATTGAAAACTAGAAATAAACCATATAAATATTATTCTTTTCACCCGTGTGTGCATTAAACATTTGTCACTGCAGTCTCCAATTCCATGGCCGGAAATGTCAGAAGGTGAGTCGTTTTATTTTTTATCGTTCTTTTAGCCTCCAGTCGCAATTAAAATGAAAAGGGAAACCGGATCAATTTCAAGATGCAATCATTTTCCACCTTACCCCCTGAGACAATTAATTTATGGTTCTCGTTAGTGAATTGGGAAGCATAGAGAGCCGCTAATTATCGTAAATGCTTTCAGTCAAGTGCTACTACTTCGAAACATTACGCCCGTTCAGTCAATAATTTCCGTAGAAAGTATGCCGTTTTAAAAAAACATATCATGGAGGAAAAGATGTTGCTTTTTCTTTGGCATTCACTTGCATCTGTCGCTTTCGGAGTTGTAGGAAATTACTTCTCTTAATTAAAGAGTTTAGTGACGTTTTTTAATTGATAATTGTCTTTTTTCCCCTCTCAGTAGCTAATGAAAACATTTTTGTTTGAATATATTTTAGTATAACGATTCATTTAAATGGGGTTTTTTTCCTGTAAAACTTATCGGGAGATGTGGTAGTGAAGTCAGCAATTAGTAAAATTTCCGAAATGTATAATTAATTATTTGCAAAAATAAAAAATTCTTATACTAGAGTTTTGTTTGTTCGTTTTGTCAGTAAATCTTGAAATATTTTTGATGATTAAGCAAATTAATTAATTTGATACTTTGTTAAATGAAACAACATAATATTTTTATAATAGAAACATGTTGCTGTAACTTATCTCGAAGCTTTTAAAAACTATTTTATTTCTTTCAGAACCTTATTTCTTCTATAGCATCTTTTAGTTTTCATTAAAAAAAACAAAAAAACATTAACAAAAAATTAGGGGATATATTATTTATTTTAAAATATTGGAAAATGTTAAGCATTTATTTCATAAAATAAATACTTATGTTTAATTATGAACTAAATTTAAGATTGTTCCATGTGTATCAATATTTCGTTATTTATACATGTAAATATCCTTGTCACGTGGCTTAATTTGTATTTATGAGTAAACTTGAATAGAGATTGTCATTCAAATATCTGACAGCAGTTTTTTCTGCCTGCATTCGTTATGTATTCAATTATCTGGGGACAGTTTTTCTGCCTAAATTGGTTAAATGTTAATCAAATCTGGAAATAAGATTTAATTACTCGGAATAATTTTGATGGGGAAGCAATTTCAATTGAATTTTAAAAATAGATGTTATATTTCTACTTCAAAATAAAAAAAAACATATGTGATAAAGTATACTTGAAATGAGTTTCAAAACAAAACTCCTTTTTTTGTCTTGTCTTTATTTAAGGGTCCTGTATTGCATATTCTATAATTTTACCTGACTTTTAATAACCAATATCTCTTTTTAAACTAAATTTAATCTTCAATTTGTGTTTCTTTTATTTTTTTCTCTCTTTTTTTTATTTATCTAAGAATACCTTGCATAATTGTAGAAAGTGTGTCCTTATTGTATGATCGAAAGAAAACTCTATTTGAATATTATAAATAATTTGAGGCAAGTATTTTAGCATAACTTTTAGGCGATAAAAACTTTTGCTACAAAAATATAAGAGGTTTGTAAATAAAGTAGAGGCAACACTGAAAACATTATTTAATAACTTAAAATAAAAATCAAATACATTCCTTCAACATAATTAACAAAAAAAAATTTAGCATGTTTAACTAAATGTCAGGGAGTGTTGGATATCATTGGCAAAATGTTGGTTGTTAATGAAATACGTCTCCATTATAATGGTATCTATCGTGATGGATAGTAGCCATCACATACCTTTCCCATTTGTCTACGACAAAAACTGGTGAATATTTCTTTATTTTCTTTTCTTTTGTGATAAGACATTTTTTTTTCAAATATGCCACGTCATTTGATAACTGAGATCAACAATGTTTTCCAATGTACTCAAACAGTCTATTGACAAAATACGGAAAAGAGACCACCCACGATATCAATTTTTTGCTGAGGGATAGAGAGCCTCAGCAAAGATAGCAGATAGATAATACGGTGCAAATACTCAATCTGATTCCGACCCATATAAAATGCTTTGACTTATCATGCAGCTGTTCTATACAATAACGCATGCTCACCATAGGTTTCTTTCAATCCTTGATAATATCCGAGTGCCCTTTTTGCCACAGGTAGCGACGTCTTAAGACTCTTTGAAGCCCTGGACCCCTGAGCAAAAGCAGGCCCTACCTGAGATCTTTAAAAGTAGACAGAATATAGCATGCATTGTCAAATACTCGTTCAAACGGTAATCTGAAACAAATAAATGTGCACGACTCACAATTTCAAAAACCTAAGCACAAACCAGCTCGACCGATGGCCGCAATTCGACTAAATTAGCTGAATGATTGTTTATGGTATTAGCCCTAAGCCTAGACATGGACAACGGTCATCACATAAAAATACAGTCATACCATTTTTGCCAGTTGACGTGCAGTTTGAAATTTTTTTTTCAGATAATATGTACGGGAATAATATTTGACCATTAAAGTTATCCTTATCATGATCTTATTATGACAGATTCGAGAACGAAACGAGACCCTCCCACAAAGAAAGGCCCTGAGCTCGGGTTCAATTAATTAATGCCTTTAGACGTCACTGGCCAAGGACATTCTTGATTTTAATCCATGACCGATGATTACCTTTTGCAAACACGATTTAGAGTGATAGAAACAACAACTGATACTATGTGTATCAAATACCCCTTCTAACTAGACCGATTGTTTTATACATTCTTTACATCAATAACAGCGCCATCTCTGCAATCATTTCCTTGAATTTTTCTTCTATGCCTGATCTTCTGCAACTTCCTGGACAATTTGATACTACTTTGCTTACAACTTAATATTTTATATAATGCTGGTTTATTTTTTTCTTTCCTTTATTTTTCTTTATAATTTCCTTTATGTTATATTTTTCACATGCAATCTTTCTTATTTTTATTTTTTGATTATTTTTAAATAAAATTAATTAAATAAGTTATAAAAAAAGATCAAAATGAAAGATGTTAATAAGACGGAATGTTCACATTTAGGTCTCGGCTAAACTTATTCGATTATATTTATTTTTTTTTAACTTTATATTTTATTTAATTTCAATCATCGTTTTTTATTTTTTATTCTCTTATTTAATTATTAAAAAGAATAAAACTTTTAAATAACATATCAATCACTTCCTTTCCAAAAAATACTTAATAATGGTGTTTCTTCGTTTTCTTGGCTCAACTTTTTAACTGCAATTTAATTGATTCAGTTAAATATGAATATTTCATATTGCTGCTCCATTTCAAACAACAAATCACATTTTTTTAAAGAATTTTTTTAAAAAATGCATGTTTCTTAAGCTTTAAGCCTTTTTTGTCATTAACGAAATTCATTTACAATTCATTAATCCTTCATTCAAAAAAAAACAAAATTCACTCATTACTGTGAAAAAATAAAGTACTTTTCAAATGATTTCTGACTTCATTCCTTCGCCCTTCTAACCAGATTTAAATACTTTTGCGACAGAAATTGAATATCCAAATTCTGCAAATCATCAACAACATAAAAAAAACTTCATTTCTTTAAACTACTTCCAGATAATGATCATCAACTTTACGTGAAAAGAAGATTATCGAAGAACACTTCAAGAAAGATGGAAAAAAATATATATGCTTAATTTTTCTCTTTCTCGACATTTTTTTTTCTTTACCTTATAAGTAGTCTCTTTCTCTCAAGACATTTCTTCGTGTCTTAAACACGTCTAGCTCTGTGCCTCGTTTTTTTTTGTCGACAATTTTTGCATAAGATAATGATATGGTAGATTATGATAACGGAGTTTGGACAATAATTTTCTTTCGAGGGGAATGAGAAAATAATTATAGGTGCAGCGTGAACCTGTAAGCATTTGCAATGCTGAAAAAGGAGAAAAAGATGGGAAAACCGCAAGAAAAGGGGAAAGAAGGGAATATTTAGTCCACAAGGGATTTAGGGTAATTTCCCCTTTATCAAAATACGAAAGCATGGTACTATAATTTATTCTTTTCAGTTGCTTTATTTCCATGTTGAAGAAGCTCGAATTTTGTTCATAAACGCAAAATTTTTGTTTGAAATATATTCATTTATGCTTTTGAAAAACTTAATGAGAAAGAATTACTTATTCGTAAGAAGTGAAATTCAACTGGTAAATTCTTGTGGTACCTCTAGATCCCTTCTTTTTGATATTATCACTGTTCTATGGACTATTCTCTATATTTAAAACTATTTTCTGTACTCTCGGTATTCGTAGAATAAAACCGAAATTGAGAATAAAAGTAAATATTTAATTTAAAATGCGATGAAACGTTCACATATCAATATCAGTAATATATTATTACGTTTTCAAAAAACACAAATACCAACAAAAGTGATAAAAGCTCAAAATGGGAAATATTTGTGTTTAAGAATTCGTTTTATATTGTTTTTCAAGACAAAAACTAAATTAATAAAATCTGTTTGAATCATCATTTTTTGCAAATGGGTAAAAAATATTTAAGCAAAAAATTTATTCTACATTTTGAATCCTATTTTTCAGTGACTTCTTTCTATTCCGTTGTTTTTTTTTATTTGTTACCTTTCTGTGAGTGATTATTATCTCTTGTATAATTTTACTTTTAATTCGTTTTTCTTTAAAGTAATTTTTTATTTAGCTCTGAAAAAAGAGCTTTTATCTGTAGTTCCCAAATTGTTTACAGAATAGTATCGGTATTAGCTCAAAATTTAAAACAGGAAAAAATCATATAAAAATGTGCTGAAATTATTTTTTAGACATTTAAACCAAAATATAATTACAATTATTGTTATTGCAGTAGGACCCTGATTTAACGAATCCATCGGGACCAAACATTTTGTTCGTTAAATCGGGGTTATTCGTAATATCGGGGTCCAAAACAAACTATTCTTTCCACACTTTTCATTCAACAGCTAAAAATACTATTAGCGAATTATTATGCACAAGTTAATTGGAAATTTTAAAATATCGACTAATAGATGTTTGACACTTTTTATTCCTGACTCGAAAAAGTTTTTTTTTTTGACTTTATGCAATAAAGAAGGTACTACGTTCCTAAGGTCCTGCTGCATGAGATATATTTTCACAATTTCTAAGCAATTTAAAGAATTAGAAAATTTAGCCGTTTTGGTAGGAGTTTCATTAACAGTTTCTGCATAAAAATCGCTACGCATTCGTTTCCGATAATCTGCCATGCTTGCAAATTTTCTCAGCAAAACCTTACAAAAATTAAATTCCACTTCTCTCAAAAAAGATAGCAAATGGTAAAATCTCTTAAAATATCCCATACGTTGTGATGTGGAATGAGATAAATAAATTCCCTGTCCTATTTAAAACTCACGTGGTAAGTTACACTCGTGTCTCATTCACACCTGTAAAGTTTAATGATGCAGTGCACTCTCTTCTGTCGAAATTTGGTACGAGCAAGAAAAATCTTTTTTATTTCCGGGCAAAAAGGGTGTCATCTGAAAAGAAGTCTAATTTTTTGCAATCCAAACTAATAAAAAAAAATCTTCGGTTAGTGATATAATTCGTTAATTTGGGGTTTATTATTCGTTAAATAGGAGTTTTTGCCTTAATTTTGATCGGAGAAAGAGAAAAATTCGTTAAAAAGGGGTTCGTTAAATCGGAGTCCATTTGTATATGGGATTCAGTCAAAAATATTTTTTTACATCTAATATGAAGTGAAAACACAGCACAATGTGAATTTTCTCGATTCTAAAACTACAAGACTCTTCCATTAACTATATGCAGCATTGATTACAAAGGGTTTCAAGTATAATCTCAGATTTTTCTCTCTCATCTTCAGGTCTTTCCTTGAAGATTAATTGAAAAAAAACACCAAAAGAAAAATTTCCACACAACTATCACTAAACTATACTTTCTTTTTACGATTATAAAAATATTCCAATAGCAATAATAAAGAAAAAAATTTGAAAAGCAAAAAAAAATTTAATCATAATAATTGAAATTTTTAACTTTTTCAAACAAAGTCAGAATAGTATTAAAGATTGTTAAAAATATACAGCAAGAATCCTTCCTTCCTTCGATCCTCAGTGGAACGACAACACAGGGTGGGCCTTGGACTTCTCAAGAAGCCTTTTCCAGGCCAGCCTTCTTCCTGCCAGTGTTCTCCAATTCCTAGTTTCTTAAAACTAGGAGATCTTTTTCTAGGCCATCAATCCATCTGAGATTTGGCCTTCTCTTTCTTCATGTGCAGATTGGTTGAACATTGATGACTTTTTTAGTGGTGCGGTCTTCGTTCATTCTGATAACGTGATCTGCCCATTTAATTCGCTGTATTTTGATGATGTTGACAATGTCAGATTCCTTATATGATCGATAGAGCTCTAAATTTGATCTTCACCTTGTTCCATTTTCCTGAATTCCTCCAAAAATGGATTTTAAAATCTTCCTTTCGTAGTTACTTATCATATTCTCATCTTTTCGAGACATGGACCAAGTTTCACATGCATAAGTTAATACTGATCGTAAAAGACTTTTATAGAACAGAACCTTGTTTTTCTTTTGATTAAATTTGATTTCATGTATATTTGTATTAAGACATCTATTAGCCATTGTAGTTCTCTTTTGGATTTCAGTAGTGCAATCGTTTCTATTTTTAATTTCTGAAACTAAATAAGTGAAGCTGTCAGCAACTTTAAAACTATATTTTTCAATTTTAAAATCGAAATTGTTAAAACATGATTTAGTGCAAGTCATGTACTTGGTCTTATTCTCATTGATTTCAGTCCCGTTCTGAGGACTTCTTTCTCTAAAGATAAGAAGGCCTTTCTTAGTGAGGTAGGTGTTCGAGAGTTGATATCAATACCATCAGCAAAAGCCAACAACTGTATCGATTTATTAAAAATATTTCCTCTGGTATTGATATTGGAATCTCTTACCACTTATCAGACTTAATAACTACAGCAGGATTAGTTTTACAAATAAAAACATTTTTAAGCTAATAAGTTTGTAAGCATCTATTTTTGTTTCGAGAAGAAAATCAATTAAGAAATCATATTAGTATCAATAGCACAAAATGTAGTGTTCATGTCCAACCAAATTTTCTTTTCAATGAATCCCAACTTTGAGAATAAATTTTGAAAATTTATCAAATTAAATTACATATCAAAAAAGAGTATCAGTAATTTTTCTTTTTAAATTTAAACCTACGTTTATACAATTTCAGCTTTTGTTAGTTAAAAACAAAATTGTTATGAAGGGGGATATTTTTCATTTTAGACGTATACGTATTTAACGGATCAAATTTAACTATCAGAACAATATGTAGCAAGAAAAGTTTTTAACCCTTTCGTGGGTCATTTATTTCTCCTTTGAATTTCTCGCAGTTTTTTATGTTTTGTTAAAAATTAAACAATAGCATTTAAGGAAATATATTTTATTTCAACGAATCTTATGTTTACATTTAAATTTTAAGGGTGGGAAGAATACTTCCCAGGAATAATTCACCATCATAAAGAAAATTAATTTTAATGGTAATTATTTGTCATGAAAAGATGAGAAACATGTTGCAATGCGCAAGGGCGCATGTAGCGGGTCCTCTTTTCTTGTACCTTTCTGCTACATTTCCTACGTCGTCTATAGTTGGGAACCATCTTTGGCATATAATTTCCCACACAGGCTAAACGCACATCATCCGGAACTTCACACTTCTTTGCTTGGAAGCCAACAGGACATCCTTTCCTATTTCTTGAGGAATATCCATCTACTAGCTGACAAGCTAATACTTTACAGAATGTTAACTGGTCTAAACTTCTGTTTATTTTGCTCACTTCCCATATGATCGCAAGGTCTATAAGAAAATAAAAGATACACGTTACCACCCTTTTACAGATCTTCTTATTTGATACCTTTCTTTTCTTTAATCGAAGTGATCAACCCCTTCCATGACATCATTATATACAATGACAGCTTTTGGACGAGGTACTTCTTCTTTATTACCATCTTTTTTTGTCCGATTTACAAATGCAATAATAGCTGGATTATGTGCAGTGGACCAAAATTAATGCTGGAATTAGTTTTCCCCATATATTGCAATGGGTTTTGTGCTTCTCACATGATCTAAGATCATGTAGATGGGAAGTAATCTTCCCAAGGTCCACGAAAGGGTTAAAAGAACACAGAAAAGAGATTTCCCTTCTATATGCTTAACTACTTACTAATCCTAGGGTTTGTGAAGGTGAAATTTGCCAGACAAGCTAAGAACTAGTTAATCCTTTCTCTACTTAAACTAAGTATCTTATAAACTTTCCACTTAAAAATGCACTCAGAGTAAAAGGGAGCTTGTAGGTAGCAATAAATGGTACTCACGTTGCCTAGCGAAAAGACATCCCTAGTTGAAAAAATGTAGACAAATGCTGTCATCGTTATCATCGCTATGTTAGAATGCACTCAGGAAAGGTTTCCACTATTGGTTAGATCAGCGTTTCTCTAACTTTCAATATTTGCGACCCAATATTCAATCATAATTTTCATCACCATAATTTTCTCCAGCCGACAAACTCGCGAATGCAAAAGCTCCAATATATATTCATTCACTAATCTGCATATCGCGTTCTCTTCCTGAGAAGGTTGAATTGAAATGTCATTCTAACCTCAAAGATTCCCCAAGAGGATTAGTTTGAAGGCGCGATAAAGCCCTGTCACAAGTTCACAAAATGAAGATGAAGATACAAACACAAACGGTACTGAGGTAACAATAATGAATAATCCTAAATATATAAATAAACTAAATTAAACTCGGTGGCGCAACAGCCCATGAGGGGCAAAGCCTACTGTGCCAATATTAGTTTTCGTGAACTTGGGCACTGAGGTGCATGAGTAGATATTCCGGTCTGGTAGTCAGTCTGACGCGAAACCCCCAGATTTAGTTTTCCAGAAAGCTTGGTACTCATTTATCGACCCATTGAAGGGATGAAAGGCTAAGTAGATCTTGCCCAGCCTGGAATTTGAACACCTGACCAGCGGCGAGGAAGCGTGAAAAGCTACCATTCGGCCACTGGGCTTCAAATTCACAGTATATATATATATATATATATATATATATATATATATATATATATATATATATATATATTACTCTTAAAGATATACACGTGTACATGAATGCGTAGTTGTAGACAGAAAACATAGATTTGCATAATAACCAACACTACTACTCTACTGGCGACACAAAATTCAACACCCTGAAGGAAGCAAGCAAACCATGTGAAATTTACATCATGCATTTGTGGCGATAAAATGTGCAAATAATTAGCATTGTAATTCAGACGTACATCAGGCGCGAAAGTAGCACCACCCGCTAACGCTATGTAAGGAGAGAACAGTCTGGCGAGTCTTTTGACCAAGTTTCTGAACTTGACCGAGGAAGAATAATAGTCTATAGGCATTGCGGATTATCTTTCAGAGAAATCGGTCAACTTGTCGAACGAAACCAAGCAACTGTGATGTGGGTCTGTCATCGGTGAACACAGGAAGGAACGATGGGCTGATCGCACCCACCTCGTTGCACCACTGCCCGTGATGACAGGCGGATTGTGCGCATGGCAGTGTTGGATCGCGCAGCCACATCACGAACCACAGCACAACAGATTCAGTCTGTTACGCAACATTCAGTGTCCTTTCGTACCATTCGACGCCATTTGCAGTAGAGTGGAATATCCGCAAGGCGTCCATTACCTTGTCTACCCTTGATAGTGTAGAAATCTCAAAATTATTTGCAGTGAAACGATTTTTCAGCAAAGTGGTAAAGGCCATGGTCCCAAATCGTGGCCGGCGTTTTTGAGTAGCATATTCAGCCTCTGATGCCTCTGAAAACCCACCGTTTAGAAAGGCTGATGCATATTAAATCTATCGAAGCTAAAAGTCCTCCCATTGATGTGGTCTGGTAGTTTGGAGAAAAAGGTACCAGCTTAGTTGTCCTCGTCACATTGTAAAAGACGCTCCGACGAGTCCAGTAGCGTGGAAGAGACGGAAGAGAAAGACTAGCCATATTCTAATTAACTACAATTTGTTCTCAGATAAGAACAACAAATTCAACTAACCCAGTTTAGAGATACACCCAAATACCAAATATGGAGAGCAATAACGAGGTAAGCGAGATACAAGAAGACTTTAAATAATCAGAGAACTTACGAGGTCTCAGGGGTTTTAAATTTCTCTAGAGGTCTGAAAATATAAACAATTTTCAAACAGGTATATAATTCTTTTAAATTTAAATTAAATAATTCGAATATTTTACACATTACTTATAAAGAAATGGGGCTTCAGAAAAGTATAAAATGTTTAAAATATAATCACAATTTTAAAAATTATAGGTATATGAAAATAAGAAATTTTTTTATAAGAAATATTTATTAAGTTTTACGTCGTGCATGTTATTTTCTAAAAGAGTAGGTTTAATTACTAGCTATAAGTTGATTTATAAAGTCAAATGTATATTCTTGTTACACTGTAGCTATTTTTATATAAATAGAATAATAACTTACATATTTTAATAAATAAAAAAGTACCTTTTTAAAAACGATTTAAAAACTTACTGCATTTTACAAATATTTTGAGAAATACAAAAGATATATAATACTAAAATTAGATAGGGTTTAAAGAGTATGATGCATTTTATAATTCTATAAAGTTTTATACACCAGAGGGGCTACTATTTTAGAAAATAGCGTACGCAACGCAAAAAATACTTAATATTTATCATAGAATTTTCATATGCTTATGATTTTTAAAATTATAATTATACTTTAAGCATTTTATACTTTTCTAAGGCCCCATTCTTTTATGAATAATGTGTAAAAGATTCAAATTATTTAATTTAAATTTAAAAGTATTATAACTATTTGAAAATTGTTTATATTTTCAGACCTCTAGAGAAATTTAACACCCCTGAGATCCCTTTCGTCAAGGCAGTAGCTTCTAATTCTTAGCTACCTTACATACTTTCTGATTGCATTGCCAGTTGACAAATCATCAACTTTAAAATTACATTAATCAGCTACTAAATATCGACACCCCACTTTCAAGTTTAATATAATAATTTTTAAAAGCTCAATATTTCCCCAAGAGGATTAGTATTTAAAAGAATACAGATAGACCCGTCACAACATGAATGAGGCTCAAAAGTACAAAGTCCGTTGTTAATATCCCTCGTGTTGCTTTGTTGTGCTGCGACTTAAAACATTCACTCAGCAAAGTGACAGAACACATCGCCACAAAGCATATATTTACGTCAAAAGAATAATATGCAATAATTATACGAAGAATAATTTTGTGTGGGGGGTGTCTAAACTTTTAATATTCTACAATAATCTAAATTAGAGTAAGTCGCTTATTTTACAGCTAATTCATGAAACAAAAAGATAAGGTTTCGCGAACGAGAAAATAACAAGAGTTTACCAAATCTTTAATAAATTAGATTGTGTGATAACAAACTGCCGTGAAAAATTACGACAGTAAAAAAAAATATTTTGGGAAATAAGCCCATCAAGTCTTTCAAAACACAATTAGCTTAATCACACTACATACCAAAATAAAAACAATTTAAAGTAGGCATTAATTATAGCAATTTCGGTGCTTGTAGTAAATATTCTTTTTTTTCTTTCAAAAGCGAAGGAAAGGTAAAAAAAAAAGATAGAGTGATCTTCTTAAATGAGTAATTTTCTTCAAAGCAAACATTCAAAAAAAAATCATGTAACTTCATAACTAGCATTCTTTTTTTATTAATTATTTTTTTTCAACTTCTTGCGAATCCGAATTAGTGGATTAAAAAGATTTATCAGTAGTAATAAGATGAGTTTTCCATTAAAAATATCTTCTACAAATTCAACTCCACATCGCCACGTGTGCTTCATTTTTTTAATAAAAAAAAAGTAAGCGATTTATTAAAAGTGGTAATTACATTTTTTTCATTTTATTTATCAATGTTTTTTAAGTCATTTGCAATAAGATAACTATTTATTCAAAAATTGATTAGTGTTTTTTCCTTACAAAAATATATCACACATTTAAAAATATATATATTTCTCCAGAGAAATAAATGAGCATCTCCTATTTTGAAATTTAAAAAAAAAACATTTCTTAAAGTAATTAATCGAAATACTAATTAATTTTAATGCATTCACTTTATTTTGACGAACTTAATAATGTATATTTAGTAAAATTTATGAGAAAATTACCGAAATAAAAAGTACTTATGCTTTTGGATACATATACAAATAATAGGTACCTGCTTTTAAGAAAATTATAATTTTCCAATGCATTACATTGCTCTGAAGCCCAGTGGCTGAGTGGTAGCGTATCACACTTCCTCGCCACAGATTTTGGGGTTCAAACCGTGGGCTGGGTAAGGTCGACTCAGCCTTTCATCCTTTCAGTGGTTCGATAAATGAGTACCAGGCTTGCTTGGAAACTAGACTCTAGGGATTTCGAGTCAGACTGACTACTTGAGCGAAAAATCTGCTCATGCACCTCACTGCTAAGGTCATGAAAACTGAGATGGCCCTCATGGGCTGTTGCACCACTGAGTTAGAGTTATTGCTTTGCTCGAAGCTTTTATTTCCGACACAGCTGGAGTTGAATAAGAAGTAGCTTAGTTGGTTTAGCAGCGGATTTTTAAATGAAGAATAATAGGTTTGTATTTCGTACTTATAAAATTCGGGGTGTAGAAACGTTGATGCGTGCTTAAATTGTCGTGTTGTAGCGTTGATATATGTTAAATGTATTCAAATCTTTACGTTGATGGTATGTGGGAGTTTGGAGAGGATGTCAACTTAAGACTTGACCACGATGTAAAATTAAAAGGTCTCTTGTTTTTTAGCATGCATATTGCTTCCAGAATGCTATTAATCAATCAGTTAGAATGAATATAGTATTATTTTCTAGAATATACACTATCTACCAATAAATCATTGGACACCTGTAATAAAAGAGATAAACAACGGAGCATATTTTTCACAAGTGCTTGGATGCTGAACAATGGTATTTTCTTCCACTCGGCTTGGTGAAGACATGCAGGTTTTTTCACCGACTTTGGATGTTTGCTGCACCCCTTTATTTGGCAATCCAAATCATCCCAGAAGTTTTCAATAGGATTCAAGTCTGGGCAGGCTAGTACAATCGGTTAATCCTGTTGTCATCATACCAATACATGGTAGAGCTAGCAACATGACAAGTGGCATTGTCATCTTGGAAGTAACAATGATCCAACCCGTAAAATTGCCACAACGTAGGTTGTAAATTGTCGTCTTATACCATGAATTGGCATCAAGGGTCCAGTCCATACCACGAAAAACCTCTGCAGACCTAATTACACCTCCACCAAACTTTACTGCATGTATTCAGACAAGAAGCGTTCTTTAGGCATATGCCAAACCGAGACTCTGCCATCCAACTGGTAGATATTGAACCTTAATTCATCACTCACAAGAACCCGTTTTCACTCATCTACAGACCAATTTCGAAGTGCCTTGCACAACCTCAACCGAGTAATGTCGTTCAATTTTGTAATCGAAGGTGTTGTGAAACCACCAAAGAGCGAAGGGGTGGTTGACCCGAAGAGTGGTGAGCGCCGGCTAGTTTCTCTTCTTTTGAGTGGCAGCAGGGGGAGAAAAAGCGCTCCGAAAGGGGATTCCTCTAGATGCGTTTGGAGGAAGCAGACGGCTATGAGCGTGCGCGATAATATTTAACCTTTTTTATGCATCCTTGTAAATACTTAATAAATGTTTTATTTAAATTGAGAAACACTCGTAGCCACATCATTTATTTCGCACTTAGTTTAGAGATTTTTAAATAAGTTGTGAGAATTGAACATTTTCTGGCGCCCCCGGGTGGGCTACGAGTGTTAGAAAAACATTTTTGAATATAAGAAAGAGGAGCATGTGGATGCTTTAAAATTGAGACGCACGCCGTTGAGGACAGCCTTCACGAAGGCTGTAAATCATCTTCAGGAAATTATTGAAAACGATCCTGTTGATAAGAATGCCGTAGAAACGGCTTTTGAAATGCTTGATGCAAAATCCGTTAAGCTGAAGAAAATCGACGAGGACATTTTAGAATTAATGATCGAGACAAACTGTACGCAAGAAGCGTACAATATTGAATTTGAAGCCATAGAAGGCTATACTGAAAAGATGATTGCCTGGCAAGTCCGTGTGAAAAATATCATGAAAACAGATGCTTTGGGACAGAAGGACAACCACAGTCTGGTCACATCTTCGTCTTCATCTCTGCGTCTTCCTAAGATTCAGTTCCAGCAGTTTTCTGGAGAATTGACGGATTGGCTGCGATTCCACAACCAGTTCAAGATAATTCATGAAGATGAGAACATTGATGATGGAGACAAGTTCCAGTACCTTATCCAGGCAACAACTCCAAAATCCCGGGCCAGGGATATAGTTGAAAGTTTTCCGGCGACACCTGAAAACTACAGAAAGGCTTTTGAATACTTGAGAATGCGGTTCGGACAAGAGGATGTCTTGATTCAAGTTTATGTCAGAGAACTATTAAAACTGGTTCTACAGAACGCAGAAGTCAATAAAGTCAATTTGTCTTCGCTGTATGACAAGATTGAGGCCCAGCTACGCGCCTTAGAGTCCTTGGGAGTCACCAAAGAGAAATATGCTGCCATGCTGTTCCCGCTGGTGTAATCCTGTCTTCCCGCTGAAATTCTGCGCGCGCGCCTGGGAGAGATACGTAGGCTATTCATCAGATGAATCAGGTAAGAAAGACCTTGATTCTCTTATGAAATTTTTATCGATAGAAGTATCGAGTGAAGACAGAATAAAACTTGCTAGGAATTGTTTTGATTCTAAGAAATCTAGTTATAAGAACAAATTAGGAAATCTTTCCACTACTGCAACTGCTGCAGATTTATTTAATAGTAACTTTAAAAATAGGAAAGACTTTAAATTTAATAATAATAATAATAATTGTATATTTTGTGAAAAAGCGCATGCCTCTGAAAATTGTTGTGAAGCAGCTTCTATGTTATATGAAGTTAAGAAGAATGCTATAATTAAGAGAGGCGTGTGTTATATTTGTTTAAAAAAGGGTCACATGTCACATTCATGTAGATCAGATGTTAAATGTATAATATGTAATAAACGGCATTATGCTGTATTATGCTCTAAATTGCCTTTGAGATCAGGTTTGGAAACCGAAAGTGCAAGTATTGAGAATAGCACGACTGCTAGTTCATCTAGCTCTAATGTTTTGGCTAATCAAGCTTGCACTTCTGAAGTTCTCTTACCGACTCTTGTGGTTATGTTGCAAAACGGAAACCATAAGAGTTTAGTAAGAGCTTTAATTGACACCGGATCTCAAAAACCTTATATTTTAAAATCCACTGCTGAAAATTTAGGATTTAAATATGAAAGAGAAGAAGAGTTTGTTCATTCTTTATTTGGTGGTTCAAAAACAAAAATGTATAGGCATAAATGTTATAATATTTGTTTAACTGATATCGATAATTATTATACTTGTAATCTAAATGTGTATGACCAAGAAATTATATGGAATAATGTTCCGAGTGTCAGACATGATCCTTGGATAAATGAATTAAAAAATAGAAAAATTAATTTGTCAGATAGCGGTCATAAATTGGAAGGAAAAATTGAAATATTATTAGGAGCAGATGTAGCTGGAAAACTACTGACTGGAACTATGTTCTATTTAAAATCTGGCCCGGTAGCAATAAAAACTAAATTAGGGTGGACGCTTATGGGAAAAACCTATAGAAATGAAACTAAATTTGATAAAAATCATTTTATGAATGTTACTTCTATGTTTGTAAATGATATGTGTATTTCCGATTTGTGGAAGATCGATTCTCTTGGTATTACAGATCCCATAGAAACTAAGACAAAACTAGAAATACAAAAAGAGATACTAAATCATTTTCAAAAACCATAAGTGTAGATATTAGTGGTCGATATGAGGTAGCTTTGCCTTGGGTTATGGATAATAAAATTTTATCCTCTAATAGGAAATTAGCTGAAAATAGACTTGAAAGTACTAAAAGGAAATTAATTGCAACGGGTAAATTTGAGGAATACCAAGATGTTTTAGATCTTTTGTTATCAGGAAAAATAATTGAAGAAGTTAATGATGACAAAGAAAATTTTGTTCATTATCTCCCGCATAGGCCCGTTATTAAAGAAAACAGTACAAGTAAAATAAGACCTGTTTTTGACGCGTCCGCGCGAACAAAGGGCTCCCCTTCTCTAAATGATTGTCTGGAGAAAGGCCCCAACTTTATTGAAGTCATACCGACTATATGTAATCGTTTTCGAAAATATAAGATTGGGGTTATTTCGGACATTGAAAAAGCTTTCTTACAGATAGGAGTAAGGGAGCAAGATAGAGATTTTTGAGATTTATGTGGTATGATAGAGAAAATAGGGACCACATTAAAATCTATCGTCACCGTCGTGTAGTTTTTTGGAGTGACATCCTGTCCTTTTTACTGGGTGCTACATTAAATCACCATTTAGATAATGCTCATGGAAACTTTGATAATGTAGCTAAAATTTTGAGAAAATCATTTTATGTTGACAACTGTGTAACTAGTTTTGAGACCGAAGAACAGTTGCAAAAATTTATAGTTGAATCTAAAATATTATTATCTTCAGCACATTTTAATTTAACAGGCTGGCAGTCAAACATTTTATTAAATCCTGAAAATTTTTCAGAGTTGGAAAGCCAACCTGATAACTTTGAGACTATGGTTTTAGGATTAATTTGGAACCTCAAAGATGATTGTTTATCATGTAATATTAACTGTCAGAAAAATGAAGGTAAGGCTATAACGAAAAGATCATTGTTATCCATAGCTAATCATATATTTGATCCGATCTGTTTTACGGCTCCTGTGACTTTAAAACCAAAATTAATTTTACAGGAAATTTGGAAATTAAAATTAAAATGGGATGAAAATCTCCCAAAAGATATTTTAAATCAAGTTAAAAGGTGGTTAGAGCAACTCCCTATACTTGCAGGTATTAAAATACCTCGATGTGTGAATTTGAGCTCTAATGGAATTAAACGGCTAACATAGCATGTGATTTGTGACGCTAGTAAAAAAGCGTATGCCGCTTGCGTATTTTTGAGGGTAGAATATGAAGAAAATGTTTTTGTTAAACTGATACAGGCAAAAGCGAGGGTAGCTCCTTTGAAAGATATTTCTATCCCCCGTTTGGAATTATTAGCATGTGTTTTGGGAACCCGACTTGCGGCTTCTGTTAAAAACGACTTAAACTTGCCAGATGTGCGTATTTATTATTTGACAGATTCCATGACAGCGTTAGCATGGATACAACGTACTAGAGATTGGGGCGTGTTTGTTTCTAACAGGGGGTGAAAGAAATCCGAAACCTTTCCGATGTTAGTAGCTGGGAACACGTGCCTTCGGAAAAGAATTTCGCGGACATTCTTTCTCGGGGTTGTAACGCTCAACAGCTTGTTTACTTAAGATGGTGGGAGGGGCCCTCCTGGTTGTCCGAAACCCCGGTTCAATGCCCCAGATCAAAACAAGTCCCCGATGAAGAGGCGGTAAATTTAGAGTTAAGGAAATCTGTTTTGGTTAATACCGCTAAGAGAATTGAGGAGTTTAACTGGCACTACAAGTAATTTTCATCTTACTTAAAAGTTGTTCGCATGATTGCTTGGATATTTCGTTTCTTTAAAAATGCCAAGATAATCTCGATGTTTGTAATACTTCGGAAATAACATTTTCTGAATTTGATCATGCGGAAAAAACTGTAATTAAATTAATACAAATTTTGAGAAAAATGTTAGGGAGAGCTTCGTTATATTACGAAGAGTTAAACACTGTATTATGTGAATGTGAACATGTGATCAATTCTAGACCCTTAACGGTGGGAGAAGTAGTTGTGGTGGAAAATAGTTTGAAGAATCGAACTCTGTGGTCTCTTGCTAGAGTAATTCAACTGATTCCTGGAAAAGATGGACATGTTAGAGTCGCTCGAGTCAAAACTGAGACTGGGGAACTGGTCAGACCTGTGCAAAGACTTTATAATCTAGAACTGCAAGAACCAGAGACTAAGTTACCAAAAGATCTGACTGATTCTGTCATTCGCACGAGGAGAGGCAGAAAAGTAATTTCTCCTAAGCGTTTGACATATGCCTAAAATGTATTATGTAAAAGTTTTGTTTACTGTACATTTTGCTTTATTTTAACACCAGCATTCTGTACCAATATTGTTAATCTTACGGTTGTATTTTATATGTTGTGTTTGAGTTTTTTTACAGCAGGAAAACTCAAAGGTGGGAGAATGTTGTGAAAGCACCAAAGAGCGAAGGGGTGGTTGACCCGAAGAGTGGTGAGCGCCGGCTAGTTTCTCTTCTTTTGAGTGGCAGCAGGGGGAGAAAAAGCGCTCCGAAAGGGGATTCCTCTAGATGCGTTTGGAGGAAGCAGACGGCTATGAGCGTGCGCGATAATATTTAACCTTTTTTTATGCATCCTTGTAAATACTTAATAAATGTTTTATTTAAATTGAGAAACACTCGTAGCCACATCATTTATTTCGCACTTAGTTTAGAGATTTTTAAATAAGTTGTGAGAATTGATCAGAAGGCTTATGGGCTGCAACACGACCATGGAAACCAACAAATCAGCTTCTTTACCGAAAGCATTTATCGAAACAACAGCTCTGGATGCTTTTTGGAACTTATGAAGTACGTGGGACATCGGTATGGTGAGGGTCTTCAGAATTTCTTTAGACAGCCCTCGTTGGTCTATATCTCTTATTTTCGTGGATATTCCCGGTGAAAGTGCATTTCGACAATCATCACTCACCTTCCACTTTTTGATCGCAAAAGCCTCTGTTGATTTTGGAATGTTAAACTTACTAGATATATCTCTTAAGGATCACCTATTTCTGTGATATCGGACAATTACGCCCTTCTCGAAGTTAAACAGCTCTGAATTTCAAGGTATCTTGCGTGCGACTAATTCCAATGCTGTTTCCTACACGATATTTAAGTACAGAAAGCGTGATGTAGGTCAGAACCACAGATATCCTCATTTGCATGGGTGTCCAAATACTTATTGGTAGATAATGTATATCTTAATGTATATGGATATACATTACAAAACTGAAAGCAGGTATCATTTTGTGACGGGCTCACGCGTCTTTTCTTTAACATGTCCTTTGGGTTCTTTGGGGCCAGAATTAATGGCAATTCTTTTACAACCAAATCCAAGAAGTGAAGCGTGAAAGAAAGATGCAAATTAGGAAGCTTTTAAATATCAGAAGTTAGAGTAAGCGGGATGGCAATTAGAGGAATGTAAACATAATCTGCAGTTCAAGCGTGAAGAAGTTTTGGAAATCGTTACGTAGCGACTAGCAGAAATTATACGTGATAGAGATACATTAAATCAAGGTACATACCATTGCTCTCGAGTAAATACAAGGTCTCATCTAGGATTGTTGTGATCGTTACTTAAACTACAGCAAGGTAGGATTGACTATTTAATATTAGGATCTGTAATAGTGTTAGAATTGAGTTTAGGTGAGTCAGTTATTGATAGTGGTCCGGGTTAGGTTAATTTGGTATTATATATATATTGTGTGTTTTGCCAACGTAGATTCTCTCACATATATTATTATAATCTAATTTGTTACAAGCTTAAGTTCAAAATCTTAATAAAGATATACTAATATTATGTAAGCTTCTAGTTCTTCCGTTAATACTACACCTCTAGCTCACGCTGATACTCAAAGAGATGTTCACTCGAGGGGGGGATATCACAATTTTAAGAAGTCAAACATTTACAGCATATATTTTCTTTAAAAAATGGGGTTTTTTTCATTTAAGGTATGTTAATGTAATGAGATATATGTTAGGTGTGCATGTGTGTGTATTTCAATTAGATAAAGAAAATAATGCTGAACTATTTTTCAATTTCCTTCCCTTGATGAGAGAACTAAAATAAAGACAAAATATATCAAATGATTTTAAACGAAATTAAATTTTTTTCCCTAACAATTATCACTCTTATGACAACTTTGGATTTAAAGTTTGTTATTTAGACACACAAAACTATATTAAAATTTCTTCACTGTCTTTATTAAATTGCAAAAGTTTTTACAACTGTAAAATTTCTATTGAATGTTTAAAATTTAATCAAATATATAGTAAAATAATTATCAGAGACAAGAACTATTATTAGATTATTATTACAACTTTAAAACGAATAAAGTAAAAAGTTGCTTATTTATATGAAATACACTTTTATAACGTGAAATTCTTCCTATTTCTCATGCATATTGCTTGATAATACCGTAAAAAGTATCGTCACAGATCATAAAGGAAATATTTTATTCAATCATAATCAGTCCAATGTCTTACACAGTCGCAGAACATTTAAAACTGCTTGAATTTCATGACTTTTAATTAAATTAATAAACAATTCATGATTAAGATTCTCAGTTTGACTTCGAATAAGAAAAAAGTTGCATTTTATTTACTTAAAATTGAAGAGAGAACTACTAATTTTTTTTTTATATTTTGATATTCAAATAACAAAAAACAGTTGTAACTTGATTAGTTATTTCATTTTATAAATGTATAAAGGAGAAACATAAGAGGAGTGATCAGAAAAAAAGGTTACAAGTCAAATAAAGAAATATTTATCAACAACAGACAGAAAATACAAAAGGGAATTAAGAGGCATACATACATATGACATTTCGACAGAGTCACCAAGTCTATTTAGGCATTTATCAAAACGCAGAACCAGCCTATTTAATCCATCTTGGGAGAAATCAGGTCTAAGTCCATTCAGCCAGATCTCGGCGGATGATTTCACAGCACTGTCTTGGAATATCGCAGCACATCAGAAACGATATGCTGCACGCTACCATAGCTCAGACCAGATCTGACACAGAGTTACCCGCCGATCATTTTGAATCATTTCTCATATTCGTGCCGTGGTGATTTCTGTCGTTGAAGAACTTGACCGACCACTCCCTGTCATATTTCAGCTTTCGACATCCTGTCTGCCTGATTCAAAAGAATGACACAATTTCGCTACATGTTATCTGCTCATTGCAGATGCGGATACATTTTTTGCCCATAACTCTAGTACCAACTCAGGTGTAGTCTTTGTCACTTGACCGTGGTCCAAAATTACTAGTTTAAGGGCCAATATTCCTCGTGTTGCTTCACACTGCGATGTAAATTAAAATCAAATTGAAATGAAAAAAATCAAATTTATCATATGAAAATTTTTAAAAAAATTATTATCTACATTAATCAATTTTAAAGCAAAGATATTAAGATTAAAATCGACAGATATTTCACCAAGTATAAGCGGTAGTTGAAAATCAGTTTTTTAATCTCTGTTAAATTTCTTAAAATTTTGTTCAACATTTTGTTTAAAAAACATATTATCCTTTAATTATTTAATCATTTAATAGCTTAAATGATTAACTTAGATTGATAACATGACTGATACAAGCTTATCATTTCGAACTTATTCCTCTTACAACTTACTGTACTGGACATTTAAATTAATGATCCTGGCATTATTTGCTATATACTCCTTTTTTCCTCCATGCTTCTTTTTCGAAAATGAAGAAAAATTTTGGAATGATTTTCCTATTTTTCTTAAAATGAAAAATAATCAAAACAAAAAGCATTTTCTCAAGAAGATTTTCCCTAAGCAAGTATAAGCAAATCCATTACGACAACAACAAAAAAAAAAAACTTCAGACCTTGCATTTATCCATAATTTATTGTTTAGAACAACAACAATACATTCTTTTTCAATTTACTAAGCCTTACAGTCCCTGTCAAGGAACGTTAAACCCTATTTTCCCAAATTGTTTACGAAGCAAACAAGTCACCTTTTCGTCTTGATCGAATTATTTTATCTCCATTCTGAATAAAAATCGTAATCTTACAGTAAATGGAGTGAAGGAAAAAGAAGCAGCGCATCTTTTCTAATAGAAGAGAAGAAAAAAAAGAGAACAACTTCCCATTATTCTGGAGGACATTAAGGTCCACCCCCCCTCAGGCCCAGAAAAGAGCCCACCTTGGATGCATCATTTAGCGAACAACGAAACGGAACGAAAACACGAAGAAAAGGGGAAGTTTGGGAAAATAGGATTTTTCGCAATTATGATCAAAACGCATAAGTATCCGAACTTTGGCTCGGGATGACATAATAACATAGAGCAGAAGAATGGTATTTTTGGCTTTTGCAAACGCGCGTGCAGTTTCCGATGACAATCCAATAATTCGGGATTTTTCCGGATGCTACATTTATTGTGCTTCCTCTTCAGGAATATTTCGAGTAATGGATTTGGGAAAATGAAATGTCTGCAACGTTTAATATCAATAAAAGTGCTCTAATGCAAGGCCTTTTGTGTATGTTTACCGACAAAAGTGAATATTTTTACCGTTTGTATTGTTTATTCCTTTTATATTTCTATTACTCACTAAGTAAGTTTTAAATTTCAAAGCGTCGGGAAACATATCGATTGTTTTAAAAGATTTATAGTATATAGAGTTTTTAATTAACAGGAAAACAAACTTCGGATTTTAGAGTATTGTTCATTATTGGCAAACTAAACACATTTATAAACCTCTTTTCAATTCATTTAGAATAATAAGGATTGTTATTTAGGGACTCGCAATTGTATTGAATAAATTATTTCTGTGACTATTATTCATTTAAAAACTGAGCGTTCCACCACTTTCATTTTATAGTTACAATTCAATTGAATATGTGGATTTGACTATATTGAATATCAACAAAGTAATATGCCATATTCGCCGTAATACTACGAATAATTAGATAAATGAATTTATAATAAACTAATATGTTATTATATAAAGAGTGTTTTTTTAGAGGTATAGAACTTTAAATTGCAATAAAACAACGATGTATTATTCGATTGACATGAATTTTTTTTTTTTTTTATTCGAAAGATAATCTTGTGGAATTACATTTTAAATATGATCAAGTAAGGCGTAGATTCGTCGAATGGGCCCAAAACGAGATTGCCGTTGGTCCCGATTTTCATAAGCGAATTTTGTTTAGCGATGAAGCGCACTTCTGGTTGAATGGCTACGTCAACAAACAAAACTGCCGCATTTGGAGTGAAGCTAATCCACAAGTGTATGTCGAAACACCGTTACATCCAGAAAAACTGACTGTTTGGTGCGCTTTATGGGCTGGTGGAATCATTGGTCCGTACTTCTTCAAAAACGATGAAGGCCACAACGTTACAGTCAATGGTGATCGGTATAGAGCCATGATTACTAACTTTTTCTTTCCTGAATTGAACAATCAGGATGTCCAGGAGCTGTGGTTCCAACAAGACGGCGCAACATGTCACACAGCTTGTGCCACAATCGATTTATTAAAAGACACGTTTGGTGACCGCCTAATTTCACGTTTTGGACGTGTGAATTGGCCTCCAAGATCTTGTGATTTAACACCACTAGACTATTTTCTGTGGGGCTATGTAAAGTCATTGGTCTATGCGGATAAGCCACAAACGCTTGACCATTTGGAAGACAACATTCGCCGTGTTATTGCCGATATACGGCCACAAATGTTGGAAAAAGTCATCGAAAATTGGACGTCCAGATTGGACTACATCCGAGCCAGCCGTGGCCGTCATATGCCAGAAATCATATTTAAAATATAATGCCACACGATTATCTTTCGAATAAAAAAAAATTCATGTCAATCGAATAATACATCGTTGTTTTATTGCAATTTAAAGTTCTATACCTCTAAAAAAACACCCTTTATATATACCCCCTCATGACGACCTTTAATCAATGAGCTCGCTTAGAGACAAAACCACAGTGCACTCATGGCTGTTGGTTTACTGTCTTCCACATGCAGAGTTTTTAACAACATATTAAGAAAAGAACTATTCTATGATGTTTCAGAAAAGTTCAAATCGTTTTGGCTCGGAGTCTGGGAGCACATCATTTACAGAAAAAACTCTATTGGTGTGCTGCTCACGTGCAGTATGTGAGTATTTATCGAAACTGATGCATAGATGCTGAAACGATAAGTCGCCGGTCAGAGGTTAGTTGATTGCGGCGTATTGACTTCAGAGAAGAGTCATTGTTCAACCTTGACTGAAAGGCAATATTGGCCGGTATCACCAGTGGTGGACAGTAATAGCAAACAGTGCAGCTTACATCACTAAATGGGCCTAAGTGTCTCGGCGCAGATGGCATGTCATCGCCTACAATACTTACAACAGTGCTTCTCAAACTTTCAATACTGGCAACCCACTTTTCAATCATAATTTTTCTCCCCCCCCCTTTTACAATAATAATGTATTGAATGCAATAGTAAAGCACTTTGTCGCTAAAGCTACAATACGATCTTAATTATAAACCTTGCAAATTAATGAGATAAGCATATTAAATTTTGTATATATTACTTTTAAGTAAATGAATTTTAAGTAATAAGAGATATAAATTATGCTATTTTTCTTTTTCTAATTTTTAAATTGTAACAGATTGCAAAATGCGGTGGCTGCTTTGAAAACAATATATAGATCTCAGCTAAATATAGAAAGAGAACCCAGAGTGTCAATTTCTAATCGTAAACCTTCCTTTGAAAAACTTTGTTTTGCAAGACAAGTCTATGGAAGTCGCTAATACTTAAAAAACTTGCTAAATAAATTAGTTATAAAATACTCTGTGCAGCACTGATACATTAAAAGTATACTGGCTGAAGTATCCGCTTTTCGCACGAGTTCATTTTTTAAAAAAATAAAGCATTTTTCTTGATATAATAACTGAATTGTAAGGAGAGTAAAACCAAGTGCACACACATGACAATTTTTAAAAAATTTAGGATGATTTTTTTAAAGGAATGCTCACATATTATTAGTTTTAAGCGAACTGTAATTTTAAGCCTCACAGAATTAGCATTTAGAATTAATGTTAAATAATGAAAAATAGTATAAAATTCCGATGAAGAATAATTGCGCAATTTTAAATTTAAAGAGAGAAAACTTCAAAATGTTTTAACCAGGAAACAGGCGCGCATTGGATACTAACGTTAATGGTCGCACGGGGTGATTGAGCCACCCCAATCTTTATATATATATATATATATATATATATATATATAATTATTTTTATTGTACACTATAAAAATTGCAATTCTAGTGGATAATTTGATTAAGAGAAAGTATACTTACCCGCTTTTGAGGAGTTTTCAATTTTTCTTTGATAATTTGAGAAAAAAATCCAACTGAACTAAATTTTTTCAAATGTGTGCGACCTTAATAAAGGACACAAATCACAGACACTTTTTACTAACATTACAGAAATATGTGCAGGCAAAACTGTCATATTTTGTTCAAGTTATTGTAGTTTTACTGTGTTTTGATTATCGACAAATAGCTTGTTGAACTTTAGCTTGCTTGTGTGTTTTTGACAAGGCAAAGTGTGTCTTTTGGTACACGTATGGATTCCTATTTTAGTAGATGGAGTTCTTTAGCTAGTATTTGAAAATTTTCCTTCCGTTTCATGTTCTCGGAGCTTTTCTCAAATTTACTTTCGCTACCATGATTAATATGCATTATTTCAGCAGGTTCTTCCCTTACTTGATCAATCTCAACTTCCTTCAATAGAGATCATAGATGCCCGTTTCTTTTTTATATATTGTGCTCATTTACATGTATAAGCCATAATGAGTCGTACAACAAGGCAAATCAAAATCACCAACTTGTTCATAGGGGAGGGGGGATTGTAGCATGATCTTAGAAAATATTTTGGAAAAAAAGTGATCGTACCGGGAAAGTCAAAACAAGCACCTTAAGATTTTATAAAAAAACGTTTGCCACTGCCAAAAAAGAGGGAGATTTGCAACATATACATTTTAGTTCCCGTGAAGACTGTCATACAGGAGGATGGTGTCATGGCCATTGGTAAAAATCGAACAATTAAAAAAACACATAAGAGAGGGAACGGAATTAACCGTACCAGAAGTTCGAAGATCAAAGTAGGTGATTAACAAATTTATTACGCTGCCTACAGCTAATGTACAGTATTTCAATATTATTAACAGTGATGAATTTTTAGTTCCCAAAATTTGTTGACTCTGGGTCTGTGTTTTGTTTTTTCTGTGAAACAGCAGTACTTTAAGTTTAAAAAGAAAACGTAATAAACAAATCTATCATCATGGTATTACAGCAAATCAAACAAAATGTTTTTTATTTGGTTATAGGAGATAGAATGAAGTTGAGAAGATAGATGATAGAATGAAGTTATGAAGATAGATTATAGAAGCTTTTTTATTTTTGATGACGTAATATCGCAGATGATATATATAAATTGTATCAGTGTAAATGTGTATTTTTATTATGCCAGAAAGTATTTTGTTTTACTTCCTTCCAGTAAATTAATTTTTTAAATCTTTTATTTCCGATATACTCGCGCCCTCCTCGAAAGGTTATCGCGCCCCACAGTTTCAGAAACACTGACTTACAATGAACCATGTGATACCTCCATTGGACTATAGATAGATAGATTTTTATTTAATCTTAATTAACGTCACACTGCAAAGTGACACGTGGATTATTGGTGATGGTCCTTCTAAGTTTGACCCACGGTGAGCTGGCCCATCTCATCTGACTTCCACACCATGCCAACGAGAGGAGTTTGAGCCTTGTCTGATTAAACATTCAATAGACACTCTACACAGAGAGTCTTCAGTGGCACTAGAACTAAAACCCACGAATTCTTAGCCTTGACCACAGATAAATGGAAGAAAACAGCCTGATTCATTCAAAGAAATCAATTTTTTTCGATCAATCCCATTGAAGGGCGAGTGCAACTGCCTCAATTTCTAAACAAACCCCCGGTACTCCAGTTCATGGATCAATACATATAATGCTGTGGACAATGTCTTCATGGGACGCATTACGACCCATTATTCTCAAACCCCTTACGTCAGTGTGCTATGTGAACATAAGTGCAGACCCTTACATGACAACAATGTTCTAGGGGTGGGGGAGATGGTGAGTACCAACAGAATAATACACCATGTCATAGAAGTTGAATCGTTAGAGAATGGTTCGAGGAACGTTTTAGAGAATTTCAAGACATGTTTTGGCCTCCGAATTTCTTTTACATGAAACTTATCGAACATTTATAGTTCTCCCTGGAAACCCGAATTTGTAGTGTTGTACTGCCACCTCGCAATACATGGAAAAAACAGTACCAGTTGGGGAGTACTAGGCACCAGATACCTCAGACTACCAATCAGCGACTTGTCGATTCAATGAGTTACCGGATGTAGGTAGTTTTGACGGTGAAAGATGGCCGTGCGTTATATTAAACAGGTGCTCATAGTGCTATGGCTCCGGTGAGTATATGTAGATATATTTCTTTGCAAAATTCAAAAATTATTACTTTACTCCAGATAGTAAGGTATATAAAAACAAAATCAAAAATCATAAAGGAAAAAAACCAGTAATCCCTCAAACAAATTCTGGCTAAAGACTGGGTAATAACTTATTGGAGGGGCAATCTCTCCCCACTTTGTTTACTTTAAAACCATAAAAAAAGAAACAATCAAATAATTCAGAAGTTTAAAAAAATATCTTTATCACGTAACATTAATAAACAATTAATCAACTTAGCAAGTCGATTTTAATTTCCAGAAATTGTTTATACTAAGAAAAGAACATTTGCCCCATTCTATACAACAATTAGGTTGGAGGCGAAAAATTTTAATTCTGGTTTGAAACACACAAAAGCGAATATATGTCTTTTTCGCAAAATACATTCATTGCAAAAATTAGAAAGCTTGGAAAATGTTCCTATTCTGAATTGATAACTTACGAGGACGATTTCATACTTTTTGGAAGCAACAATTTCTAATTCTTACAGTATCCGTAGTTTTTCTCGCTTTATTTAATTCCAATTTATTTTTAATTGCAAGGAGTTTTTAAATACTCCAATAAAGGACCCTAATTTAATAAAGAGCATTGATTCAATAAACAACATTAAAAGAATAAAGAATTTTGTGTCAAAATCTTCTGTGTACATACTTCAATATAGCTAGACAATCACCTAACGTCTTCAAAAATATGAGCCGTTTACTACATAAGAAACCGTCACGCATGTATCATTTCTATAAATATTCGCTTTCAGGTATCCGACTACGTTGGGAACCGTGATTTTCAAAAGCACATAAATGGATAATTTTCATGCTATTTAGTGTCACTTAGATTAGAATATATGCATAAAATTGTTTTAAGGACATTTTGACAAAAAAAATTATTTAAATATAATATTTTGGCAAAAAATTAACTTAGAATAATCTTTTTTCCGAATGTTCTCCTTTAGTGAAAAATGCTTCTATTAGATTAATATTTTACCTGTATATAGCTCAGACCTCTGTTCAGAGGCACAAATAGAATTTTTGAAATATATAACTTAGAAGTGGGTTTATTCAAATTTTGCGACAACAGAGGGGAGCAATTTTAAGAAAAAATGCCAATAAGTATTTCAATTAGTGGTAACACTAAAAGAAATGTGAATTTCTCAAAATTCTAGTTGAGCGTCTGTAGAGATGTCTGAGCTATATACAGGTAAAATATTATTCTAATAGAAGAATTTTTCACAAAAGAAGAACATTTGGAAAAAAGATTATTCTAAGTTAATTTTTTGCCAAAGCATTGTATTTAAATAAATTTTCTAATCTGATTCTAATCTGAGTGACACTAAATGTCATGAAAGTTATACATTTATGCGCTTTTTTAAAATCACGGCTCCGAACGTAGTCAGATATCTTAAACATTTATTACAAAATAATTGAGGTGATATCTTTTTTAAAAATTTATATGTAAACATAAAAATTTGCTTACGAATTGCAGCAATTTTTAATACTTTGTGTGTGTGTGTGTGTGTGTGCGTGCGTGCGTGCGTGCGTGCGTGCGTGCGTGCGTGCGTGCGTGTGCGTGCGTGTGCGTGCGTGCGTGTGCGTGCGTGCGTGTGTGTGTGTGTGTGTGTGTGTGTGCGTGCGTGCGTGCGTGTGTGTGTGTGTGCGTGCGTGCGTGCGTGCGTCCGCGCTAATATATATATTTTCTGGAAATAAAAATTTTTTAATTTATTTTATCCAATCTTATCTTTTATATCGCACACAAACAAGCCTTTAATTTCATGCATTAACCAAGCATGGCATTTGATATGCCTTGTCTCAATCTTCTTGCAGTTTAATAATAAAAATAAAAGCAAAAAATTCAGCTATATATCAAATTATAGAATGCATGTGTGAAAAACTCCATCTGGGTAATTTGCAGAAAAATGAAAATTATATGGTTTCAAATTCAATACACTTTCTTTGCGTGACTTAAAGTAATTTATCATATATATATATATATATATATATATATATATATATATATATATATATATATATATATATATATATATATATATATATATATATATATATATATATATATATATATATATATATATATATATCAGCTATTTAGATATAGAAAAAGAAGAAAATCTTTTGAAGAAAAACTACTTTCGTATTAAATTTTATTTTATATCTAAAAAATATTATCTTGAGCACAATGAGAATAGTTTAAAAGATATTCTTGTTTACCTGATAAATTTGCATTTAAATATGGTAAATAATACATATTTGTTTCTTTCATCTTTTTAAAGAAAGATTTCTTAATATTAAAACCAAATAGGCTATATTTATAAGAAATTTCAAAAAGTAAACTATCGCAATTTTCCAAACATGCTCTTTTCTTTCTACAAACGAAAAATCTTTTATTTGTTCAATTTAGGAAGCTTAAAGTCAAGAATGAAGTATATTTTATTTTCAAAATTATTTACTGGATGGCTTAGAACAAATATAGCTTCTTTTCTGATATTGAAACATTTAAGTTGAAGAGCGGGTTTGAAATTAATATTCAAACCAAATTTATCCTCGAAAACTCCATTTCATTAAAATAACAAGCGGAATAGGAAATGAAGCACTATCAATGAAAACCAATATATTTTAAAGAAAAAAGTATCCAATATCTTAACAAGAGTTGTTCGAATTAAATAGCGGGGAAAGAATTATGTAAACAAAAGATACTATTAAAAGAGAAGGGAGGTTTTCAAGAGTAAAACAGAAATTCAAATTGAGAAAGAAAATTTTATTGTTGATATTTCACATTATTTCTATGAAAAGAAACATTTTATTAGAAAAAAGTATTATTTTAAAAGATTTCTCCTCTCTTAAAGAACCACACTGAAATACGAATCAAAATATTAAGAAAAATATGAATATCTTTCTAAAAATTGGTAATTCAATTTCTATGAACCGTAAACAAATGCATAAAACAGGATTTTTGTATAATAGCATTAACAATAGAACCATAGCAGACAAATTGAAAAGTTAACAGTTGCACGTTGGCTTTAACAAAATACGATCAATAAAAGGGATTGTAATGGAATGCTTATTCTTGAGGAAATGAAAGCTAACATGTTACAATCTGAATTAAGTCTTGTAAAACAAACAAGAAATATTGTTTTTAAATATTTATCTAAAGTAAATAAAAGTGAATTGATAGATCCTATATATTTTTCATGGGTTTTGAAACTAAGAAAATTCGTTTTGGAAAGAAAGAAGTCCTTTAAAAAATTGGTTTGTTTGTTATGAGCACTGCTTGCGAAACTTGTAAGGAGACATAAATATCCTTTCATTTTAGGATATTTTTAATAAAATTTTTTGTCAAAAATGTAGCTGTTTTTTGGTAATATTCTTCTTCTTCTTCTCTTGTCTATGGATTTAGTGCATTTCTATATTGAGCCAAAAGCCTCAATAACAAGCACGACGGGGCCCTGGAATTTCTTTATTGTGAGAACATTTATAATCTCGTGCACCACAAAATATCACACGGGGGCTTACATAGAAGTAAGCGCGAAGCACACATCACAAAGAGAAGAGAAGGAATACAACACAAACATACATGTATTATTCGGGATTCAAACCCAGACCCTACGGCACCACAGTCAGGGTCACTAACCACTATACCGGATGGGCGAAAGGTCTGGAGTTTGAGGACAATAAAGAATGTCCTTTGGTGATGCATCAAGTTTAAAAAGAGATGCAAGAATGGCCTTGCAGTCAAAAATATAGTCTGGTGTTAATTGGGTTTGTAGACAATTTCAATAGGTGGAGTAAAATCGAGAATAAATGAGCGTTTGCTGTTGTAATATCAAATTTTCAAATTAATTTTTTAAATTATTTTTCTCCTAATTTTCATGCTGTACTACATCTTTTTGGCATAAATAGGTTCCAATTAATAATAGTCCTTACCCCTCCATAAAAGGTGTGACACAAAAAAACAAGACTATGTGTAAATTGAAAAAAGAGTGGTGTTGGCAACAACTGTCATCCCCCACCACTCCTTCATCCATGCGGCCAGTAGTTACACAACAATCGATCCCACCGATTAGGAGTACTGCATCATTGAGAGGCTACGTCCAACTGCATTCTGCCGGAAAAAATGTCGAATCAACGTCAAGTTTCTTGTGATACTTAAGAAATCAGCCTCGAAAAGATTTCAAATATTAACCGAGGCTTATGGAGATTAATTTTTGTCTTGTGCACATGTGTTTGAATAATATAAACGGTTTTCAGGGGGAAGGATCAGTGCGGGATGAACCTTCCAGGCGCCCAAGGTCAACCATTACAGACCAAAACATTTCCATAATTCGTGATATGAGTGGGTTTCCCTCACATCAGTGATCATACTCTTAATCAGCACTATTGCATTGAAGTACTAAAATGACTTCGTGAAAAAATTAGGAACACGGCCAGAATTAGAGATCGATGGTTGGCTGTTGCACCAAGACAATGCACCCGCACACAGGGCCCTATTTGTCAAGCACTTTCTGATCAACAAAAATATTACTGTGTTGGGTTATCCTCCTTATTCTCATGATTTAGCCCCAGGCGACTTTTTTTTTTCATTTTCTACATTTAAATCTTGCTTAATGGGAACCCAGTTTACCTCAGTTGGAGATGTTCAGCCAAGAATGGAAAATCTCATGAAGGGCCTTCCAAAAATCTCGTTCCAGAACTGTTACTAACGATGGCAGCACCGAATACAGAAGAGTGTGAATGCTGAAGGAAACTACTTTGAAGGTTATACAATCACGAAGAACTGATTTTGTAAGTACAATGATTTATTGGACAAGTCTAGTTTCTTTTGTGCCACACCTCGTATAACCACAATCCACTTTAATATCCAGCCAGAACTTAATGCTTACACATTAATTAAAGGCAAATTCATGGCGTCTTCAATATAATTAGACAACGTTCAGTATAATTTAAAATATAGAAAATTTTGGTGCTGTGCTGGAAAAAAAGCTACTTTTAAATAGGATTATTATAAACCCGGAGACCCTCATTACGCAGAATGACGTGTCTCCAAACGAATGAGTGAGAGTTGATTAACATCACACTAAAAAGCAATACTATGGCTATTGACGAAGGACCTCGTAGTTTTAAACCTCGGTCAAGTGACTAAGACGATACCAAAGCTGACACCCACTCCAAGAAACCACACCATGCCAACAGGAGGACTTTGAGCTCGACAGATTCAAAGTACATCTCTCGACCCTCTCTATACAGCAGATCTTCAGGGGTACCTGGACTAGAACCCACTACACACCCCAACACGTGTTTGTGACCGGTAATCACTAGGCTACCAAGGCTACGGCGAGTTACCAAATGTGTGTGAAAAGCGAATTTAACTCAAAATGAGGAGAAGGTTATTCTCAACTGAAGTACACTGCTGGAATTTCTTGGTAAATATATGTATAAAGTTTTAATTTTCAACTTTCATGGATTGTTCCTTGATTTTCGTAAAGTGGTTTACAGTTGCTCATTTACTTTAGTGTCTTTTGTCTCACAGTAACTTTTATATGTAATCCATCAGCAGGAAGTAGCAAAGTAGTGAATAAACATGTTAATTGACATTTCATTCTTAAAATTCTGTCTCTATTCGTATTCCATTTCTATTCATCACGAAGGCTCGTTAAGGTAGCGCTTTTCAAAGTTTCAATATTTGCGACCCAATTTTCAATCATAATTTTCATCGCCCCCCCATGCAATAATAATGCATTGAATGCAATAATAATGTACTTTGACATTAATACTACATTACTACCTTAATTATAAACCGTACAATTTATCAAGATAAGTATTTTGCATATGATAAGCCCATGGGAGTCAAAAGTAATTGTTAAGCTTTGTGACGTCTTACGCTTCTTTTCTTTAACAAGTCCTTTGGGTTCTTTGGGCCAGAATTAATGGCAACTCTTTTCCAACCAAATCCAAGAAACGAGATGTGAAGAAGAAATGCAAATAAACCGACTTTAAATATAGGATCTTAGAGTAAGCGGGATGGCAATGTAAAGGAATGTTAGACAATTGATGTGCGTTGTGGCAGTTGATGATTATTGCAGTTCGTGATGTAAGATTGATTAAGTTCTACTTGCCGTGGATAAACATATTGGTGTTCAACTAGAAGTTAACCGTCAAGCTGCATACCATTGCAGATAAAGACAAGTAGCATTACGGAATAATATAAGGTAGGATTGATTACACTTTATTAGATGAGGATTAGGCGGTTCGATTATTGAGATTGGTCTAAAAATAAGAATTGATCATATTATAAATATAAATATATATATTGCGTGTTGCGTCATCGTAGATTCTCTCATATTAATTATTATAATTATATTTGTTAAAAGTTTAAGTTGGATTTCTTAATAAAGTCATATTAAGATAATGTTTGATCCGAGTTCTTTCGCTAACCCTACACCTCTAGCTCACGCTGATACTTCGAGGGATGTACTTCCAAGAGGAGGTACATCACAGCTTGTTCTTAATTTAGTATAGATAAAATAATTGTCATAATACATTGTGCAATATTGATACATTTATAAGAACATTCTATCAGAGTAAACGGGTATTTTGTTTTTTATTATCACTAAATGTTTTTTGTTTTGCTACTTTTCTGTAAATTAATAATTTTTTAAATTATCTTTTATTTTCGATTTTTCGATATCCTCGCCCCCCAAGGGGCACACCCCACTATTTGCGAAACTCTGTATTAAATATTTTAAGTTATAGAATAAGTATCATGTTACTTTTCATAGTTGAGAAGGAATTTTGTTTTGCTTCCTTTCAGTAAATTAATAATTATTTTTAAATTGTCCTTTATTTTCGATTTGTTGATATGCTCGCGCCCACCATGTAAGGCTATCACTCCATTAAGAATCATATTGGAATACATTTAGATGCATAGAACTCGAACACATCACCTGTTAATGAAACTCACTTTAGGTACAAGATGTACACGTATTGTCTATATTTAATCCCAGAGATGATAGGGATATGTATGGAAGTGAATTTAATAAACACACGGTGTTTGAAATTATCTAAGTCTGATAAAGTGACAGCTTGTCAATTAAAACCAACAGATTAGTCTACTTTAAAGGTTGTCACATTTTAATGCTATCCACAACTAATAATTAAAGTTTATTCATAGAACTTACAAGTCTAAGTTTGATACGTCAAATTAATGTAAATGCTTGCTAAAACAGTAACTTTTATAAAATGCAAAATTGTTAGTAAATGTCACAAAAGGTGCTTACAAAGAATGTATTATTCGTATTTTTTTAAAACCTGTACACCAGTGTTTCTCAAACTGTGGGGCGCGCCCCCTAGAGGGCGTGATTACTCTACGAGGGGCGCGAGCATATTGAAAAGTCGAAAACAAAAGTTTATTCAAAGAAATTATAAATTTACTGAAAGTAAACAAAATACAATATGACATAATAAAAAATAAATACACATTTACACTGATAAAATACACTTATAAATGCATCAGTACTACACAATGCATTTTATAATTATTTTACCAATGACTCCATGGGTTTGTCATATATAAAATTATACACAAAAATTAACACTTATCTTGATAATTGGTACGCTTTATAAATAATCCGATTAAAAGAAACACAATTCGTTCTTCAATTCCACCGTTTTCCACGTAGGCGCGCATATGTGATGTATTGGGGGTGGGGGAGGAATAAATAAGAAAATCCTCTGAAATAAGCACATCCTTCGCAAACGCTGTCAAGGGTTTTTTATTGCATTCCAAAACTTTCGGAATAACTTTATGGAAAGCAGTGCACAGAAAGGATCGTACTTTGGAAGGACGTATATATACGTCCGGGGCAATTATGACTCTGGTTGAGCAAGACGTTTATCTACGTCGATGGCGCTTAAGAGGTTAATGCCGTGCTGTAGCTTTCGTGTCAAAATGTAGTATTATTTAATTCAATACATTATTCTTGTGTGGAGGGGGCCGCGATGAAAATTATGATTGAATATTGAGTCGCCAATAGTGAAAGTTTGAGAAGCACTGCTGTACACATAAGTGACTTGAGATACTTTAAAATATCTCAATACCTGAAAATAAGTAATGGTACCTCATATTTCTTGTCACGATTATTTTAAGTTGTTGGTTGAGGAAAAACAACAAAGGCTACAGTAAAATCTAAATTTACCTTCCGTTACAACATGCTGTAACAGCCTAATGTTTATTTAAAACTTTAAGGTAAGCGCAACCTAATAATTATTTTTGATTCTCGAAGGTATCTGAAAATACTGAAGTTAAATAGGCCTCATATGTTGGAAATAACGAAAATCAATACCATGTACTGTTATTTGTATTCATTATACGTTTTGTATGATATTTTTTACAAATATGCAATAGGAATAAGATATCCCCTATATTGAAAAGTTTAGGGTGTGGTAGATTAGAATTCAACGACAACGTAGGATCATAAGCAATTACAAACATTATAGAAGTTTTGTTACGTTTGTTTTATTCTTTATAAAAAAATATCAAAAATATTTATGCGCATGCTAACCAAATCTTAATGAAATATTTATAATACGATTTGCTCTAAATGAAATCTGAAGGATACACAATCTTTTGTTCAAGTAGATTTACTTGGGTTCTTTTCCTAAGTTTACGTCACTGTGAGACAATTAAAAACTTCAGAACTCTTTCATTAATCATTTTACTCACATCCACTGACACTTCATGATATTCTTCAATAATCTTGAATTTACCCTTTCGTCAGAACTATTTTACTTTTTATGTTCATTTGTGTTCCCCATGGTTCGTTCACAGGGTGAGATATTCATATGAAACAAAGCCATATAGTAACCCCAGAGGAAATAACTAAGGGAAACGCGCGTGAGAGCCCACTACAAGGTTTGTAGAAATTACTTTGCATTATATGCTTAATCAAATGTCTAGAATTGCTTCATCACAATCTATTTATTTTAATCTAGCATTTAAATAAATGTAGTAAGAAGATGAGAGATGTGTATAATGGCTTTGTTCCTTAAAAAAATGGACTAAACGCCATGATTTTATTTAAAAATTTACAGAGGTAGCTTGAAATTATTCGAACACAGTTACAATTATTCACAATTTAAGCTACTTATTTGTTCGTAATACATTTTATGCATATCTCTATTTGAGTTTAATCCAATACTTTGCGTATTTGCAATATTAGTAGCTTTATCGAAATTCAAGAACTGTAAATAATATGACGCAATAGTTTGCTGAATGGACTTGTAATAGATGGGTAGCTAATTCGGGTTTTATAACCCCCAAAAGCATTGCTTCACAATAATATATGCATGTTAAATTTGATATTCCTTCTAATTAGAGTTTGAGTAGTCAATACCATTATCATCTTTGTTATTTTTGTTCTGATTCAAAATTAGGTCAAACATTGGTTGACTTAAACTAACTTTTGAAACAAGAAGCCAAATATGCTCACCAAACAGACAAGAGTATATATATATAAGTTACATAAAATTCTCCTCTCTCTCCTCCTCCTCTTCTTCTCATCTCCCTGCTCTCTTCTCTCTCTCTCTCCTTCTCCTCCTTTTCTTCTCAACTCTCCCCTCTCTCTTCTCTTCTCTCAACTAAGTTTTAAAATAATAACAAAAATACAAGTGATAAATATTTAATCAACAATTAAATTTGTGTGTGCGTGGGTGCAAAATCGAAAAAGTATCAAAAAATCTCCTTAATTTTCCTACTTTTTCATATCTTTATTTGAAACAAATAAACTCAATTATGTTTAATATTGATTAATTAATAAATGTATTTCAAACAATTTAAGAAATATTTTTAGTCTTAGAAAATTTTATATAGTAATAAATTGACGGATGTGAAATTTCTTAATGTTACTTCAAACTTAGGATATAGCTAAATGTCTGATTAAATTTCATCTAAAACAAGTAATATAAAAAAAATTGAAGTCAATTCCTATTTAGGTCAACAAAAAAATTTTTGTTTTACTTACTTTTTATTAAATAATTATAATTAATATAAATATTTATATACATATGGTAGAATCACAATATTAAGTGGCAAAATAGAAAGCGATTTTTTATGCAATTTTCCTTTCTATATATGGTGTTGGACTATTATTTTTGTTTGTTACTATTTATTCATTAATTAAATTTAATTATTCCAATAAAATAGTAAAGTAAAAAAAATCACATTCTCAGAAATCTGGCCACTTCAGGAGAACCCTCGCTATCTATTGCTCTACAGGGACATAACGAGCGATTTTCCTTTTTATACATGGTTTTGGACTATTATTTTTGTTTGTTACCATTTATTTATTAGTTATATGGAATTAGAGAATTAATGTTTGAAAAACTGTATAGACATCAAGTGTCATCCACTATAAATTTTAAAAAATGTATTTGAACTTAAGTGGATGAATAAAAAGTATTTTATTAATGATTGAAAATTTTAACGATACATATATATATGTATATATATATATAGGGAGAATATGAACTAATAATAGGAATTGAAAAAATAAATATTCAATCAACGCCAAGACAAAAATCCAGTGCAGGATTTCCGCAACACCCTTAAGACATTTCCCGAAATCCCTCATCTCTTCCTACTTAAACTTGCAAAATTCTAATTTCCTGGTCCTGAAGGTGGTCTATGATTAATTCATCCGAGTCCCAATAGACAGCGATGTTTCCTTGTGCCCAAGCATTCCTAAAGACGCCCTCCTGTCAAACTTTAAGACCCCTTTCTGGTATTCCTAGGAATACCCGCTCCTTCAATGACGTAAGCATTGGCTCGAATATTACATCTGCCATCGCGGTTAATGAGAAGTAGTTGCGGTTGGTTCTAACTCAATCAATTCACAAACCCCCCGGTCCTTGGGTTATTGTGCCGGCGGTGGGTGATGGCAACCCCCGTCATTAATGCATCTCATCTGGAATTAATCTCTTCATTTACGCGCAGAAGTTATATTAATGCCCAATAGTCGGTTTCAATTCGGTTTGCGGCTACTCCTCAACCAAATGCTTATTGTGTAAACAGTTATATACATGGGGGTGATATTGGGGATGTTTCGAGATTTATTAGGGGAAATACTATTCTGAAAAGCGAGTGAGGGTAATGATATTGCGTTTGGAGGGATTTCGACTTGTCAAAGCTTTGGACAGTCGAAATCCTTCAAATCCGTTAGACTGTGGTTTCACAGATTGGACGAATTATTTAGAACGCAAGAATGAGCGCGGAGGTTATTGCAGGCGATTCCGGGTTTTAATATGTGTCAGCGGAAGTGGTCATTACTGGTATGTGGTAAGAATGCGTAGGTGTTCGTGGGTTAGTCTCGGCAAAGGTAATTTGGTTCGATATATTTGATCGGTAGGGAATAGTCATGTCAGAAAGTGCGGAATTTAAATTTATTCGTAAAAGGGTATGGATAATAACTGAAGTAAAGTAAATGTGTAGAGCAGCGTTGTTCGTATTGAAAGGACATCTGAATTCACGGCTAATTGGTTGGTTGATAGTGTCGTATTAGAATTTGCAGAAAGCTATTGGCAACGTACCTCATGATTTTGAGTCATGGGGAAATTATAGGGATGACATCCGAGATGGTATTTCTCTTCCCTTACTTCCATACCACTTGAAAACTTTGAAATCTAATCCCATGTAATGTGCCGTAGCCGCATTATACCACATGGTTGAAATATAAACGAAACAGAACTTGAATAAATGGTTCAAGATGAATATGGTAGTCAAAGAGACTTACTATTTCGATCATTCACATAGCATAATCATTTGCATTCAAAGAAGTAAGAGAACCAAATTTTCTGTATTATAAAAACAAAATTGAACGGAGATTACAAACTATATAAAAGTTTAAGCATCTAAATTTTAATTGTGGTTTTACAGATCCATCACAGAAGACTTTTTTTTCTATTCATGAGATAAAAATAGTTTAAAGGAAATAATAAGCAAATATTTTTTATTGAAAAAATACGCTAATTTTAGAAAAGCCGTAATATGTATGCATATGTATTTATGTATTTGTATTCAAGCTAGAAAACTAAAAATTATCCATGTTTACGAGAAGATGCAAGTATTTATACAATCATGAAACACACGAAAAAGTTGTTGCACGCTTTTTCTACATGACATTCAAAATGCAAATATAGGAGACAGCAATGAACAATACTTTATGTGTATTTTGAAATGATGCTTATTATACGAACGAGAAAATGTCATCTCAATCGATTGTAGAACTATCGCAGATGGTTATGCATGAAGTAACGCGTTTAGGTACAGAATCAATTAGGCTACGAATGGTGTGCTGAAGGATGGCTCACATTTTCCTGTCAACCATTTGCCACGGTTCGTCTTCTGAATGCGGTGGTGGCAGGACAGGCAAGTGGAGTCCAATTACATCCCAGATATGTTCAATTGGTGAAGGATCATGGGAAAATAGGGACTTGGAAAGCATTTCTACATCTTGCAGAGCTCATTGACTAGTGCGACTAGAAAATGCACCCCCGAAGGAAGAGGACTGTTACAAGCTGAAACACATCCACCTATCTTTAGGCCATCCTAATGTCCTGAAGCCACCAGATATACGAGAAACGACGATATCAGGAAAGTTCTCAAAATCAATAGTTTTAAAGAGCATATTCAGAAAATTGCAGTCAACTTCTTTAATTCTATCCCTCATACAAATAATAGTAATATGTTAAATTTAATTCCTTATGATGCTAATATTAAAACCAAGAGGCCAAGGAGAATTCTCCTTGATTCCTATAACCCGCCATAGCATCACTTTTTTCATGCAATATCATTATTGCGTGCCTGCTAAATTTTAAATTCTCCTTTTTATTTCTTTATTAGTTTTCATATTTTCCTCATTTTGTTTATTTCTATTTTAAATTATATTTCTCAACAGGACAAGCACCTCCCATTTTCCATTTTGTAACTTTTTGAACCCCTTGGGCAGCCAATAGGAGTCATTATCCTCTCCATTCAGCATCCAATCAGAGAGCAGCCAACCAGCTATCTCCCAAGTAAAACTTTCAACTTCCAGAACATCAGGAAGAAACCAAGTTAAGCCACAACTCCCGGACCAGTCCTCTCCACCAATAGTCATGGAGCATCTCGCAGAAAGAAAAACTCCACTGTCGTCGCTTCCCCATCATAGACTCTCAGATATGGGATGGAGGGCTGATTTCAGCCCATATGCCCAAATACACATCGTAAAGTATCTTAATGTCCTGAATATGAATCAGAGAAATGTGATGGCTTCCCAAACCATGATGACATATTGTCGCTTGGGGGGACATTCTACGGATGCCACTGGATTGGACCTGTCACTACGTCAGCACCACACGCGTACATTTATTTATTAAATTATATTTTAATTTTCTAATATACCATCCTTTTTTTACTGTCATCATAGTTTGAAAGTTATATAATTTTATTTGTAAAAGTTGCAAATATTAACCCTTTCATTTCCACAAAGTGAGTACATTAAGCAGTTTTTTGATTAAATATTATAAACTGTTCATCATTTCTTTTTTTAAATGTATGAATTCAACAGCATGTTTAGATGACTTTGCAGAAAAGTTAATTAAATTTCACAGGAATAAAATAGTTTTAAAGAGACATTCAAGTAATAAACAACATACTCAGACTCAAAATTTCATATTCAAATTCAGAATGATAAATTAAAAATTCTTAACTATCTATATATTATTCTTCATTTTACTAGTTCGGCATTCTAAGCACCCCATTTTGTTTTAATTTTGACAACTGCCATAACAATATAAAACTTTAAAAAAAGCGTGGGTACTTGTTCTTCACTGGTAATGAATTTCATATATTTTCATTCCTTACTTAAATAAATTAATTTTATGCTTTTGAACAATGAATTAATTATAAAAATACCCGATGGAGTTTTCTATTCGAATATATATATATATAATCCAGTTTTGAAAAATAGTTAAACAAGTAGGTATCATTCATTATAAAAATCTCTCTATTGAGAATAAATTAATTTATTTAAAAAATTAAATCAGAATTAAATTACTTTCACAAAAATATTTTGCTTAAGAGAATATTATTCATTTATTTTATTTTAAACTTTTACTGATGTAGGGTTATGTAAAGGAATTCAACACCTGTCGTTCCTTCTGACGAAGGTTAAACATATATTTTGTACTGAACTTGTAAGATATGTATTGATATATAAAAGATCCATACTTAACACTCTTACAAATGAATAACGCTCGAGCCCTGATATTATTAACAATCAGTAGCTTAAAATAGATTTAAGGCATATTAAACGAAATTAAAAACCTCGACGTCCTCATGTAGTATAATGTGGTAAAATTAGAATCTAAATAAATAATGTAATTTTAAAAGTAAAAATTTGTTCTGGTCTCATTCTTGTAACATAAACATGGTTCAAAATTACGAGATCTATTGTAAATATTTTCCACAGTGTTATATTGTATAACTTAAACTAAAAATTTAAAATTTCACTAAATTTTCTAAGTTATTGTAAATATATACAAATTATTTTTAGCATTTTCTTGAAATATAGCGTGGATCATTTATTAAGCATCATACTTTACTGTATAGTATTGTAAATACCAAGGATCGGCAACCTATGGCACGCGTGCTACATGTGGCACGCAGTACAATTCTCAGTGGCATTCTTCACTACTCGACAATTTTGTCAATTTTTGAGTGAATGGAAGTTGATAATCTGAAAGATAAATATACAGCTATTTTGTTAATTATTGAATGTCATTTCTGGAGAGATATAATTGTTTGAAGAGAGAAAATTGCATGTACTTTGCTTTCCGCTTTTGGTTCCACATATCTAAGTAAAAAAAAAAAATTTCCATATGAAAACTACTTCGAGTTCTCAAAGAAATTGTTTAGCAACTGAATGCTCAGAATCGTGTCAAATTGAAACTCAGAGATCATGCCTCTGATTTTGCGATATGAAAGTGGAGCGGAGCAAGCCCTAAGTTCGCGTTAAAATTTTTATTTACCTTTTGATTTAACTATAATGAAGGGGAATACTTATATTTTATATTGCCTATTTTCCCAGTAGCGCACACAAAAAGTTCGAAAGTTCACTATTCTTGTATCATGCCCCGTTTGATTTTGTCGATTTTCGGGAACAAAACACAGTAAAAAACTAATTATTGAATAAATAATTAGCATTAATTAATAAAATTAATCATTAATAACAAATACATAATTAAATGCTTCGTACTATATACTTAACATTGTAATCAATCAGAAAAAAAATCAAGGCCTTTGGAGGGGGTTCGGTCCTCCAGGACCCCCTCCCCCTTGTGTGCGCCACTGTCAATTTCTTGTTTTAATAAACATGTTTAAAAAATACAATATATGTACAATTTGTGAATTTTATTTTTATTTTTATTGAGGAAATAGCAATATTTCTTATGCTGTTTATTTATATATTAATAAATATCTTTAAATGAAGCAAAATTAATATGTAATAAAATTGTAAATCTATATTATTGACCTGTGTTGTCTAACTCTGCATGTATTATCCAGGTAATCTAATAGTTTCAAAAATGTCCTGTGTGAATCATATTGGTAGATTGGTTTGGCACGCCACAGCTAAAAGGTTGCCGACCCCGGGTATATACCGTATATTCTAGAGTATTACGCTCATCGGCATATAAGGCACCTTTATAGTTTCCAATTGCATTTTTTTAATTTTTAGATATATCCACCGTATAACATACACCCTATTTTTTACGAAGAAACCTGAAATATGCACGTGCGAAATGCTCTTATTTCCTTTGAAATCATTTATTCTAAGTAGCATCCCAGGTTTTTGAACAATGGTATACTTCTAAAATTAAAGCCCTAAAGATCAAGAAAAGAAGTGTTTAAAAGAGTATGTGAATGTTAGAAGGGGAAAAAACATTTACAAAAGGGGAGGCTGAATGCGCTATGCTAATCTAGAAGTAATATGCGAGTATATAATAAAAGCATGGAATAAAAATAAACCTGACATAATTCGAAAGTCACTTTAAAAACAGTGTAGTACATCTTACATCTAGAGATAAAGGATGACTGTTTATTTATGGATCAGATTAACAGCGATGATAAATAAGAAACAGAATTCGATACTGTACCTAAAGGTATAACAGAAGACGAATATGGCGATCTTTTCATTTTATTCAAAAAAAGTTCATAAACTATGCTATTTAATTTAAATAAACAATAATTAGGTATACCATATTTACTCGAGTCTAAACTGCACTATTTTTTCAGAGTTAAGGGGACTTGGAACCCTTTGAGCAAACTTCTTTATTTACGTATTTAAAAATTATATTTTAACATTTTATACAATGTTTCTATTCAAGAAAATGTTACCAGATGAAAATTTTCATATATTATTCACACAATTTTAAAAATTTAAAATTTTTTGAAGAAAATTGGGAAAATTTTAAAATCCTACTCCTTTTGTAAAAATTAATTTTTTGACCTGAAATTTTTTTATAATATTCTTATGGATATTCTTAACAACTTTGGGGATCGATTTTAGAATAACTTCATTCGTTTTTGAGAAAAAAAAAATAAAATGTTGATATACAGGCTAAAAATCAACGAAAAAGCCAACATGTCTTACATTTTATTTTTTTAAAAAAAAGTATTCAGTTTATAGCAAAACGGATCCCTAATTTTATTACATGCTTTATTTTTAACACGCAGGAAAAAAATGGAAGTGATTGGTAAATAATTGTCGAAGGAGTAGCATTTTGAATGCACTAAGGTTTCGAAAAACACAAACTGAGAAAAACCACTTTAAAGTTTATAATTCTGAAAAAATAATTATTATAAGCTTAATTAAACTTAAAATACCACTTTAAGATATTACTTATACGTTTTTTTTTAAAATAATTGCATTTTCATATGCTTTCAACCCACACATTTTTATAAATGATCCACTTTTAGTACTAATTGCACAAGAAAACTCAAGAAAAACTTTAAAAAAAAATTTCTGTCACGACAGAAATTTTAGCTGTTTTTTCTCCTTATAATATTAAAGTATTACATTTGAATGAAAAAATATATCAGGAATAAGAACTGAAATTATAAAATTATTAATATAAAATGCCTTAATTTAAAAATTTTACATGCACACATTTCACAAGGAAGAAAAATTACATTATTGTATTGCCTCAGAAATATTCTGCTTTTAATACTACACATTCTTTTTATAGTTATTATTTCTATTTCTAAAATAGATTTTTTATCATAAAGCATTTTTAGCTTTTTTTTTTTCTAAAAGGGGGGTGTGGCTGAATTGCCTAATTTGTTTTCAAATGAAGGTTTATTCAACTTCTAACTTTCCGACATGCACAAGTGATATATCAATCGAAAGATAATAATGCAAAGAATAAGATTAAATGAAAATAAAAAAAACGATACGTTTGTGATTTTTAGGGTACCAAGTCCTCTTAATGCTACTGAAAATCGGGTGCGACTTAGAAGTGAAGACAACATTGTTGTCTGCTCGTATTTAAAAAAAATCTTTAGTATTACGCTCTTTTTTTAATCACCTAAACATCAAAGAATTCAGTAATACCATCGATACGAGTTCACTATGACGCAAGTATGAATAGGGAGTAAAATTTATATGCTGAAAAAACCAGAAACAGAGCAGCGATCATTGAAAATTTCGTACGTATGAGGCAAATATACGTCGATGCCGTACACAAAATGATACAATTTTTGCTTGTGAATGTTCGACACTCTTTGATAATTATTTTACATTCTTTGAAAATAATGTTGCATAAAAAAAATACACCGGATAGCATGGAAAACGAATCTATGTAGGAAAATGGAGAAGCCGGCAACATTTCTGAAGTCAACTGTGATGAGAGATGGGATAGATGAATCATTTTCAAAGCACGATAATGACCGTCAAAGTAATTATAGGATTTCATGTAAGTATTTGGAAGTTTTTAATAATGGTAAAATAAATTATAAACTTTTTATTTATCATTATTTATTTTTTAAAATAAATAATGATGAACATTTTTACACAATTTTTTTATTTTCTCTCTTAGAATCGATGACAACATTTTTTCACAAGAATATTTTGAAAATTGAAGATGCTGCTTAGAATCCATGGCGGCTTAGATTCGAATAAATATGGTATATAGGAATCTGCTTTGTTATGTTTATTTTCTTTTTATTTTAAAGGCTATTGTTTTTATATCCGGCATATAATGGGCACCCGTAAATTTCGATCTCGTGTAAAAAGTGCGCATTATATGCCCGAAATATACGGTAAATATATTGTCAGTATACAGCAAAAACAAAAAAAATCAGTTAATTCTTATTTATAAATGAATGTACTAACAACATAAAACCGTGCGGTGAATGAAAACTCTTTGTTTTGCACAGCATAAAAAATGCTTCATGCAAAAAGCCTAACATACTCCAATGAGGAATATTTCCTTAAGTTTTTTTTTAAGTTCAGAAATCTGTTTTTTAAAGACAAGGTTGCCACTTAAACCCTCCTCTTAACGCCTCACCCAATTACCACCCCACCATTTTCACTCAAAAACCTCGAAGTCTCCCCCCAGCTTAGCTGAAGATTATTTTTTCATTAACTAAATGCAAAGGAATGGCAAAATTGCCTCCTCTGAGCTTCGGCGTCATTGAAGCGTATTTAAACCTCGATGGCTATCACCTAAGATTTAGATGGCCCATTATGGCAAGGGGGGTGGGCTTATAAGAAAGTTGCCCACAATGATATAGAGATCCCACCAACAGATAATAGTAGGCAGTAATTAGGCCGGTCTCTGCTCGATGGGTATTGGGGTCCTGATCAGAGTATAATAGATGTCTTAAATTATCGTACCCAGAATGTATGGGGATGTTGGTTGGTGTAAGGTTGTTCGGGGAGGCGCCTTGTAGAATGGAGGAATTATGAGGGAGGATTCCAGGCAATTATTTTTGGTGAGGAAGCGTGAATGGTAGGGGTGGGAAAGTAATCTGCATTTTTCTGTAGTAATTTCGCTTTTTTAGAGGTTATAATGATATTTCGTGGCTGAAAATTACCCATTTTGTCACAGTGTAGTCTTATATTGTTTGGAGAGGAAACTAGTTTCTTATCGTCAACTGATTGATTGATTTGATTGATTGAATATTAACGTCGCACTGTTCAGCTACACGAAGGCTTTTGGCGACGGACCACGTAATTTTGAACCATGGTCAAGTGACGTGGACGACACCTGAGCTGGCACCCCCCTCTCCTATATCGTCAACTGACCACAACGGTTACGATGAACACTTTTTTAATGTTTTAAATTCTTTTTTCAGGGTTACACTAGCAAAAGAAAATAATGAAGAGATTATTAAATTGTGTCGCTGGGAGCAAGCAAAAGATGCCTTTTTTCTCTCTTTGAAGTGAAAGAATTTTTAATTTACGTCGCGTACTTTGAAGCAACAATAGAGCTATTAGCAATCAACCTCGTAAATTTTAACCACGATCAATTTTTTCTTTGTAAAAAAACGAATTATGAGTTTAACATTTTATTTAATATCTCTTCTCATTAAATACGGGGTTATTCATAATTCTCTCTAGGATTTCGAAGCGCTATAGTAAAAACACTAAAACGAATATACTAAAAAAGGAACCTTTGAAAGAATACATAAACAATTTACGAATCTTATAAGTGTTATATAGGCGAAACCTTAGTTACACGGCATACATTAATGCGATATTCCAGTTCCTACTAGGGATGGTGATTCTTTCCAAAAAAGATCGATTTTTAAATCGATTCGAATCGTAACCTGATGAATCAATTCACAAAAAAAAATTGATTTTTTTTCAAGTCCGTATTTATAATGTAAATATAAATCCTTTTATGAAAAACAAGAAAGATACCACAAAAAATAAACGATCTCTTATCAGTAAACTCAGGAATTTTTTTAGTTCAGGGAATTCGATAATTACAATTATTTTATTACCATATCAAAGTATTAGGTATAAAAAAGATATTTATTTTTTAAATGTATTTTTTATACATAAAAAGTTTAGAAAATAGATAAAGCAGCTTATAGTTCCCAATGCTTAACATCTAAGCTTTTTAAAAACAATAGTCTGTGAAGTCTACTGGGATTCAAGCTGTTCCGCTCATCACTTGCGATTTTGCCGGCAATCGAAAAAAGGCGCTCACAAGGAACACATGATCCCGCAATACTCATATACATCATGGCTATTGAGTGAACGTGATGATAAATAGAGTTTTTTGTTATTGCCAGTCAAGTATAGGATCATACTTCAGGTGCTCATTTGCCTGCAATAAATAGTGTTTAGTACATTTAACAAATTGTAAATAGTTTTATGGTTTTTACCAAAACAGAAAAAATCTAATGTCGATTTTCTAGAATGAAATATCGATTCAATGAATCGATCCAGTGCTACATATCGATTTAAAAAATTGATTTTTTTTTTGGCCCGAGAAATCAATTATTCGATTAATCTATCTCAGATCGCCATCCCTAGTTCCTGTCACACTCCTCTCAACATGGTATTATCAACGTTATCATCAGCAGGGATATCTTAAGGCATGGTGGGCATTAGTGGCCTGATTCTGCTTCAAAAAGATCATAATTCAACTAACTTTTATAGTTGAATGTGTTGTGTTCCCGTACATTTTCTCCGAAAAACATGGAATTTCAAACTATATAGCACTGCTGTCAGTTGGCATTATTTTCTGATGACTATCTTCCATGTCTAGGTTTAGGCTTACCATCATATACCATCATTATTAATTTAATTAAAAGGTGGTAATCAGTCGAGCGTGTTTGCGCCTAGATTTGTGAGATTGGGTATCATGCACATTTACTTGCTTCAGATTACCTTTTGTGCTAGTATCTGACAATGTGTATGCTACATACTAACTACTTTTAAGGGTCATCGGGAGAGGCTGCTTTTGCGCAGAAGCCAAGGGTCTCAAGAAGTCTTAAGACGTCCCTGATAATCAGCGTGTGATCCTTTGTGTAATCCGAAAACTTGGTCTTTCACGTAAGACCAAATTTCCCACCCCCTTTGCCACGTGATTTAGAGGAACTGCATGAAAGGTTAACACGTGCTGTCAATAACATTTGGAACGTCATGTTGAATAGAGTGCGGCAGGAACTGGCCTATCATATTGATTTGTTCATGTAACCAAGGTTTCAAACATAGCTCATTTGCAAAGTATGTAATTAAAACTTGAATTGCTTCTGTATTCCTTCAAATGTTCTTTTTTGCAGTATTCGTCTTGGGATTTTTTACTATAGCGCTTCGAAAGCTGGAGAGAATTATGAACAAGCCTATATAGAGTGAAAAACTCACGTTCTGTATCCCAGTAAAAAAGCCAGTAAGAACCTTGAAAAAAGAATCAAGTTCTCATATATATATATATATATATATATATATATATATATATATATATATATATATATATATATATATATAAATCTTCTGTGCGTGTGTTTGTCACTTAACTCCTCCTAAACGGCTGGACCGATTTCGATGAAATTTTTTGTGTTGGTTCAAGTAAATTCGAGAATGGTTTAGATTCACAATTCTGTTCGATATCGCAATTAGTTAAAAAGATATTAATTAAAAACATTCAAAAAATACAACTCAACATTCACCTGAATTGTTGTAACAACGCTATTGTTATAAACACAAGTAATATAAAAGAAATTTAAATCAATTCCTACTTAGATCAACCAAGAAAAATTTATTTTAGCTACTTTTTATTAAATAGTTGCAATTAATATAAATATGCATATACATATGACAGATTCACAACATTAAGTGGTAATTAATTTTTATAAATTATCATTAAAATATCGTATTGCCATCCAAAACAATCGTGTATATAAAATTTCCTTTCAACTGAATGCTTTAACACGTGAGAAAACAACCTTTTCAAATTTTGACATCAGTCGCCAAAAGGGTCGCTAAGTCGCCAACGTAGGTGTATTTGTAATTTTTTAAATAATTAGTTTTAATCAATTAATTTTTATTAATTATAATTAAAATATTGTATTGTCATCCAAAATAATTATGTACGTTACATTTCAGCTCAATGAGCGCTTTAAAATGCATTTTATTAACGATGGAAAATTCCACCAAGATAAATAAATAAATAAACAAATAAAATATGTATAGAGATCGTGAGCTAATAATAGGAATTGAAAAAGACGTAAGTTGGCGTCTAAAATTGATTTTCAGCCAAACTGGCCAAACCCGGTCTTTATTGTTACGAAAACGCAGACGATTCACGGTTTTTAGCGTTTTTAATTAATATCTTTTCAAATAATCTTTATATATGTAATTCTTCTGTGCGTGTGTATGTAATTGAACTCCTCCTAAACGTCTGGACAGATTTTGATGAAAGTTTTTGCCTGATCCAGTGGACTCGAGAATGGTTTAGATTTATAATTCAGTTTAGAAATGTTTATTTAATTAATTTTTTTATTTATAAATTGATGATCTTGGAATGTTTTACATTGGATCCGGCAGACTGCGCTACGATCGCAGTATCGAATATTCAAATATATTTTATTATAATTCAAGTTGGTCCCGACAGTTGGTGCTGTGGTCATTTCAAGAAATTATTTTGTCACTTCGTGTTATTATTTCGTTGAAATAAATCGTGTGTTAATTAAATTATTACATTCAGATGTAATTAGTGTTTTAAATTTTACTCAAAACGGTCCAGATTGTTATAGTCTAAGAGCCAGTGAGCGGCTACCTGCATGTATTTGACCAGGCTTGGGTTTTTGTACATTGAGGCCCCTATACCTACTGTACATGAGATGGGACTTCACTAAGCCCAAAGTGGTGGACGCGGTCAGTGCGCAGGTGAGACAGGTATCGATTGTTTTGTAATTTTTAAATTCATTTGACGACGTTTGCCGTTTTGGTATTCTAAAGTATATCATTTTCGTGAACCGAAAATAATAAGGGCAGAACATTACCTCGCGTTCGACACTGCGGCAGACAGTTTTGAAAGTATTAAAAAAATCATTTTGAAAGTAATTGAAGAGATCTGCCATTGTTATATTTTACTTATTATAGTTTCAAAAACTTATATTTATTAGGGCAGAAGTATTCATTGCGGACAAGCATCAGCAAATAACAAAATCTGAGTTCCTACTCGGCTGGATGTCTATGTATTACGATAACTGTTTTACATCAATATAATGTATTTATGATTTATTTAATCGCTGTATTTATTGAATAATTTTAAATATTAAGGTATATTGAGGTAAATTTAATCGCTGTATTTATTGAAAAATTTCAAATATTAAGGTATATTGAGGTAACATAGATATTTATATTCATTGATTTTCATTCATCATCATCCGGGTAATGTTCATCGTTGTATAAATCATCTTCATCATCAATTGAGTCAGATTCTGTAAAAATTAAACGTAAATTTTAAATTGTCAGTTGTTTATAAATAGGTTCGCACATATTTGATGAAGAATTGATTTTTATGAACTTACCAGGAATATTGGTGATTAAGTCACTGACAAAAGATGGAAGTTGATCTCCTTCGAACCATTTGAGGATAAATGTATTATCCTGCTCAATCCAGCCATACTCCAATGGTTCCAAAGTTGAAGGTTGTTTTTTGTAAGCATTTTTCCAAATAGTAGAAATATAATGAGCTCTCAGAAATTGCTGATAAAGTTCACTCTTACACGGTGGTATTGAAGTTGCATCAAAATGTTTCACTTTCTTGGTGAAATTCTCATGGACGTCTGAAGCTTTGTAGCTGCTAACAAATAGTTGGAACCTTCCATCATCTACGTCCTTGGATTTTTGGCATTGTAGAGCTGACAAGTAAACTGTTGAATAACATTAAATAGGTCTTGTAATTGGCCCTCAGTTAAATCTTCGTCACCAATAGTAGCAAATGCTTCTTGAAATATAGTATTTTTTTAACACAGAGAAAGGTCTTTCTTTCCTTTATTGAAAAAAGCAGGATTAAAATCACATCCGGTGAATGCATGGAATCCAATTAAACTTTTGGCTAACAATTCACCAAGCTCCGTATAAATTTTTGTTATGTCAATATACCTTTCATTGTTTCCAGTTCCATTGAGCATCCAAATATTGGAATTAGAGTTCTTCAAGTTTTTCATATTACCAATCATAATTATTAAAATATCGGTATCAGAGCCTCTGATAACAATATTTGACTTCTCAGCGACATTGCAAGCATGATAAATTATTTTTGTATCTGCTTCTTCATGTGATGTACAACATAAATCTTCATTAATATTAGACTGAATCTTCTCATCAACAACTTGGTACGATTGACAATTTCGAAAATTTATGTGAATCTTTCGATTGCCTATAAATGATTTCATTTCTTTACTACACCAATGTTTTTCGAAAAAGCCTACAAGAGCCTCCTTAAACTTTGTATTTTTTAATTCTTTTGCAAAATCAGAAGGTCGCACTTGGTCAGGCCCAGAAATAATGTAATCAATTAATGATGCTTCATGTCGTAAACATCTTTCACTGTCTTTTATTGACGGATACATATACTGGTCAAAGATTACATCAATTCTTCGGGTGGAATATTTTGATACCATTTGTAAAAACTTTTTCGAAATACTTCCGAACGTTTTGGGAACCTCTTTCATAGAGTGAAGTATGAAAAATCCATCAATTAAGGCTACATCTGTACTATTTGGTGGTTCTTGATCTGTATTTGATTGAAGGCATTTTACAAGTACAGACTTATCAGTCTTACAGAAACCACCATCTAGATGACATAAAGCAAGAGGTACCGGAGTTATTGGAAATAAGATTTTCAAAACATCAATTTGGTGGTCCATTGAAATTCCCAGCAAACGTCCAAATAAATCTCGCTGTAACTTGATTTCTTGATGCTTACCTCAATTTTCACCGACTTCTTCTTTACAAGTAAACTTGAAAAGTTATGTATCGGTGTCTTTTTGATGGCCCTTTCAAATCTTGTTGAATCTAATTCACACTCAGCTATAAAAGTCGTTCTTAATTTTTCGCCAATTTCTTGGACATTTAAAAGAAACTCTTCCACTTCAGATGATGCTGCTTTCCCAGAGGCTATGTTAAATAGCTGATCTGGTGATAAATCTAAACTGAATGGATTGACATATTGATCGAACGAGTTCATAAACTTTTCAAGTTGATGACAACTTTTTTGATATTATGTGGCTGTAGCTCTGTGGATATATCTTGCTTCTTGGTGATTCCAATTTCTTCTAACACATGGGTAATTATTGTAGAGCGTATGTCGTGACTTCTTGCCCAGCGTTGGCGAGCCGAGATCGAGTTAGTCAAATGGGCGATACCAGTAAGTGTTCTTGCAGCATCTGCATTGATAGTTTGCTCTAATGTAAGATCAATAGGCTGTCTTGAGAATGGTTTATTGGTACGTTTGATTCAAAAATCCTTTTTGGAAGTCTTCTTCTAAACCAGGATGAGTTGTAGAAACTTTCCTCAAATTGTAATGGTATTGGACAGTCCATTTCGCATAATTTTGGTGGTTGAATACAAAAATAAATTTGTAATTTTCGGTAAGATGTCAAGAAATAATTGGAAGTCACCTGCCCGAATACTCCTGCTTAGCTGTAGATAATGATAAACAAGCTTGATGTAAATCATATAAAACTGCGCTGTTTTGCCACGTTCACCGTTCAATGTTTGTTGTTCATAAATAGCATAATCATTACATAGTTCTTTCAAGCTTCTATTGTGAATAAAAAACGAAGATGATAGACAGCTCTGTAATCTTTTAATCTCATCTTCAATTTCTGCAGAAATCTGGATATTTTTAGATGTTAAAAAAGATCTAAAATGCATTATTGTAGCCTTAAAGCCACTATCGGGTGTAATCTTTTACAACGGTTAAAATGCTTGCCCTCGATGAAAACTTGAAACTGATCCACTAGCTAGCATTTCGCTTTCAACCATGATAGTTGTTAAACCACAATCATTAATGACTTTCCCAATCGCCTTGAAATATGACATCATAATATGAAAAGCACCCAAGTGAATAAAAAGCTTTTTGGAAGGTGTTATTTTCTGTAGCTTGGATTTGCAGGGCAATTTTTGCAATTGCTAAATCGTAAGTCACTTGCATGTACTCTTGACTTAGCTCTTGCAAGACTGACATGCATTGTTGCATAGTTGCCAAAACTACTGCATTGCTTGTTGGTGATTCATTAATTGGAGTTAAATACGAAATCAATTGTTGTGGACTATCATCGATCATTATTTTACTGTTAAAACCAGTCCACATAGGAGTATCTACTAGTCTAAAAGCATGACTGAGCATCCAAACATTATCGATCCGATCGTAAAGACTCTTATGTACAATAATATTAACCTCATCTTCATTTTCAGCTTGAATATTGGTAGTCTTTTTCAGTTTCTTAGCACACTGTGGTAACTCATACTCGATTGTTTCAAAGATCGTCTTCTACGTTTATTATGTGTAGTAACTCCAGCTTCTTCTTCTTCAACGACAAAATCTTCTTCGAAATTGGGATCAATATTTTGATAGATTATTCCGACCGTATCATGGAGGATGTCTTTTCCATTCTTAGTATCAACGAACCGGTCGAAATTGTCAAATGCCATGCCGGTTGAAAGATTTTCATTTTTATTAACTGCCTCTGGACATATTCCGGTACGTGAAACTGATGAATACGTTGCTTCTGTTTCTAGCTCCTCGATAGCGTTGTAACTTATACAGTGGCCGTAATGATTTATTATATTGATAACCTTACGGCTGCTGGTAAGACTTTTTAGTGTCATGCCTAAGCAAATATGTTTAGAAGTCTTAACGTTGCCATTGTGTGTCATATAAATTATATCCTGTGACAGAGAGCTTACATGACGTTTAAAACTGTCGCAGTTCCGGCGTTTACGAGTATAACCTCCAAGAATTGACGAAAAAAAAATCTGAAATCATTGGTGGTGTTGAACATTCACCTTTAATTAGTCGTTGGCTAGTTAAATAATCAGGCAATTTTGTTTTAGTTATTCCTAAAATTTCCTCTCTCAAAATAGCAGCAGCTGCTTGCAAGGTATCTTGGTCTTTTAGGTGCGCAAATAATGAGTCGTCAATATTTGATATGCCCTTAGGAGCAACAACTTTTTTTTTGTTCGACATCAAAATTTGAATTTTATCATTAAATTTCTTGTGGATTTTTTCTTCTAAATAATGCGCGGCAAATATTGATGCTACATCGGAGCCTTCACTCAATTCTTTAAACATTTCGAGATATTCTTTGTGCAAATATGACAGAAAATAACAACGTCCCCGTTTTATAACATTCTCCTCAATTAAATTACAAATTTCTCTATAAACGGTTTCATGTGTTTCTCGAGAAATATGCCATGAAGTACGGACAGGACTTTTTACCAGTGACCGTTTGTGATTTCTAAAATTTTGTCGACAAACATCATGATAGTATACTTCATCAGAAGCAACACTTTGTATTTTTACCAAAGTTTCATTGTAAATTTCAGAATCCGGTTTAAACTTTGATAAGATATTTATTTGAAATTGATTTTTTTTGGAAGTACGTAATGGCTCATTCTTAGACTTGAATTGTTTTTTTTAATTACAAAAAAAGCACAAATCCGGGTTTCCTGTAGCCACAGTATCAGAATTCTGAACAGAGTTAATGGTTCTGCTGAATCTTCGAATTGTATTTCCTCGAACGACTGATCTACTGCGACGTCAATATTTTTTTCTACAACTTCATCTGTTTTAGGAATATTCACATCATTCAAAATAGAATCCTGTACCATTGTATCACCAATTATTGAACTATTAGCTGATGTTGATGGTTGTTCAATCGCAGACGAAGATGTACTTTGTAATGGAATTTCTTTGTTGGCCTCTGCCAAAAAAAAATTTTTTTTTCAAAGCTGTAAACACACGTCTTATAACAACTACTATGATAGCCTGCATCAAAAATGTCTTCCGGTAAAATTATATCATTGTACTTTAAGTTATGAAGTTTTCGTAACCTCAAAATATTTCGACATTTTACCAAAGTCTCTTTCGAAAATATTAGAAGTTTTTCAGTTTTGATATGGTACAAAACACACTGCACTTTATTTATTTCACTCGACATAATGTCAAATACATTCAATAATTAATAAGCCAATGAACAATATAAAATAAAGCAACACTATCAATTTTTTCACGGAACACGAGGCATCTACATGAAGGTTGCCAAATATACTGAAAACATCTGACTAAAACCGTTGGGACTACAATAGAGTCCTCTCGAGGTATAAATCCTATATAATTCAAATGGTAGAAAAGTACTATAAGCTAGAATGAGTACAATAGTAATACTTGAGAGAAAGAAGGATAGCTATATGCAGTCAATGCATGCATCTGGCCGAGTAGGAACTCAGATTTTGTTATTTGCTGATGCTTGTCCGCAATGAATACTTCTGCCCTAATAAATATAAGTTTTTGAAACTATAATAAGTAAAATATAACAATGGCAGATCTCTTCAATTACTTTCAAAAATGATTTTTAATACTTTCAAAACTGTCTGCCGCAGTGTCGAACGCGAGTTAATGTTCTGCCATTATTATTTTCGGTTCACGAAAATGATATATTTTAGAATACCAAAACGGCAAACGTCGTCAAATGAATTTAAAATTACAAAAAATCGATCCCTGTCTCACCTGCGCACTGACCGCGTCAACCCCTTTGGGCTTAGTGAAGTCCCATCTCATGTACAGTAGGTATAGGGGCCTCAATGTACAAAACCCAAGCCTGGTCAAATACATGCAGGTAGCCGCTCACTGGCTCTTAGACTATTACAGCTTATTCATAAAAATTTGGAATTTTTGAATTTAAGATGTGTGTACAGGACAACGTCTGTCGGGTCCTCTAGTATATATATATATATATTATCAAGCTCTTATTATTAAAAAAATACCCTTTTTTCAACAGATATTAAAAATCGAATTAAAATTTCATTATTATAGTTACGATATTCAACGACGCCCATCTGGTATAGTGGTTAAAGACGCTGATTTCTGTACCGAAGGACCTGTGTTCGAATCCCGAAGAAGGCAGGGATGTTTGTGAAGTTTTGTGTCTTCGCGGCATGGGGGTACTCTAAATAGCCGTCGAGCTGTATGTCCTCTCGTGAGGTTGGTGGAAAGCTCCTGACCATCCCAGGGTGCTGTCTTTCAAAATTGGGTTGGAAAATCGCGACAAACTGTCACCTGCTAACGGCAGGCTTACATTCTAACCCTTTGTCGTGATAAATTTCGTGGGCCTCGATCTGGCACATGCCGATCAGATGGCATTAGTAATAACAACGATACTCACACACAACAAACTTATTCGCATCTTTCGAAACAAATATAAAGTGCCTTTAGGATAATTGGACTAAGAAATTTCAATTTTATTTTGATACTACAAAGTTACAGCGTGACATACTAAGTACTCTTCCATACCCTATGCACTATTTTAAATTTTATTTTATTTCTTTTACAAAGTACATTTTGAGATTTAATTTATTAACATTATCATCCAAAATACGAAAATTAATACAGATAAGTTGAAGGATAATTTAATTGTTGTGTATGATTATTACCTTTTATTTTTCATTGTGATTACAAATTGTTGCACAACGAACCTTTAGTACTCCTTCCATTGAGTTGATTTTAAATTTTTATACTTCAGAAAAACTTAGTTCTTATATCGAGAATATAATTCAAATACAAGAGAGAATCAAATTGACAATACAAATAAATAAAATTACATAACGAACTAAATAATAAATTCAAATAAATTTTTAATGAAAATAAAAAAAAAAAAAAAAGAATTTGCAATAAAAATGTAGAATTGAATTATAAATAGAAAAGAAGAGTTGTTTCCCCTTTCATCTCCTTTAAAATTCCAATGACCTTTAATAGAATATTTCAAGCCATTGTTTGTTTGTTTCTTCAATTTTTCTAGACATTGAATTAAAGTTACATTATTTAACAAAATAGTATATCCAGTAGCATGAGTGGAAGGTTATATCAATAATAAAGTGAATACTTAGCATATAATTAAAATTCCTTTACATTTACGAAATTAAAAATAAAATCCCTTAGTTTAGATTTAATTCAGTAAAAAAAAATATTTTTCATTTGATTATACATTTATTGAATAACATAACATGGGAACATTTACGAAAATTAATTTAAAAAATTCTAAATATTTAAACACAGCATCGAGCATTTGTTTTTATATGGCTAGATATCTATTACTTCATTAATTTATCTAAAATTTTTATCCGTCTCGGATTTAAGTAGTTACGTGGAATGGGTTAAATCAGATGTCACTTAAGTGTTGCTGGTCTCCCGAAAAATGTGTTAGGTACGTACTCACATCATGTTAAGTTATGTTTTAAGATGCATGGAAACATAATTCAATTCATAACAATACGTGAAGAGTTATAAAAATGCTACTTCATAGAATAACGCCACGGTAAATAAGATGTACTTCTGTTGCCGCATTGTTATATGTAGATAATAGATCCGTGGGCTGCGAAAATTCATGAAAATAATTTAAGCATGCATCTAAAAGAAAGCCTCATCGACCTATCGTCCGATGAAACTCTAAAATTTAAATTTCATTCATCCTTATCAAGATCTCAGTTTGGCTTTCCATAAGAAGTGTGTGTTTGAATACCATCTTCTTAGAGAACAGGTGATGGAATTTCTGATTCAATTATCCATAACTTATTTGTGAGAAAAGGCCTTTTCATCTGTCAAAGCCAATCTCCGCTTGAAATAAATGCAGTTCTCCGTCTTGCAGTAACAACATTGGATCCAAATATCCGTAATCTTATTTCGATTAAGTAGGAGCGCCCATCACACTAGGAATGTATAATGCTAAAAGTTTTACTTGGCCATTTTTTAATTGTTTTGTTTTTACAGTTTTTGTTTATTTTGTATATTTTATTATGGTTTCTTAATGAAGCTTTCATAGTTTGGTTACAATTAATAGTTTCATTTTATTAACTAGGTACATTTTATGTGTTCTTAGATCACAATTTTTTTTTATAAATATATTTAAGACTTAAAAAATTCTATTAGTGGTCCGCAGGATTTAAATTATGAATTTACTGGTCCGTGAGGTCAAAAGGTTTGGCGACAGCTGGGCTAAATTCATGACTATCACATGATAAAAGCAATCTCGTGCTCTCCATCGAATTCAAAACTGACACTAGATTTCTACTTCTTGTTCTACTTGTAAAATTTAGATAAAACTTTAAATTCGATACCTGGGTAATGTTCAAGTACAAAAAGTTTTTCATAATTAAAAAAAATTCGCATATCATACGCGTACTTATAAATCAAGTGCATTTTGCTTACCTTTGGACGTTATTATTATTAACTAATATGTAGTTTTGAAAAGAAAGTTTCAGCAAAAAGCAAGATATGGCAACAGCAAAGGGTATAAACTGATTGGCAGGAAACACGTGATTGCATTTATCATGTGACTGTTACGTCACATGAATTTCTTAACTAATTGGTTGGAAATACGTTGCAGCAGTTATCGCATGATTACAACGTCACATGAATTTAGCCCATTGAACTCAAAAAACTTAGATGGAATGGAACTCATACCTCCACATTACCACAAAGAGTTCTACTTTAACCCTAAAGCTACCGGATCTCCATGGCATAGATTTATGTATTGATTGACTGATTGATTTTTGAGGCTACACGAAGTCTATTGGCAACGGAATTTGCAATTTTGAGTTTTGGTCAAGTGACAAGGTTGACGCCTCAGTTGGCACCCCACTCTCCAAACTTCCACACCCATTGCGTTTTAAAGAGAACGCTCATTTTCTTTCATGAAATACTAGAATAAACATCTGAGAAAAAAAATGCTACTCGTGCTGTTTTTTTAATGAAAGAGGCGTATGAAATGTTTCTCTAATAGGAATAAGATAAACTTTTACGTAGTTATCGTAGGGAAATGCAATATGCGCATTAAATTCATGTTATATTAAATACATAATATATAACCTACAGCATTTTTATTTTTTTTAATATTCGAATAATCAAAATGAATAGAAGTTTCACTTCTCTCTCATTCTCACCAGTTTCTTCCAATTTATTTGCATATTATTCACATTAACCCTAATTGTGATTTAAGATCCTAAATATAAACATTAGTTGCACATAATGAATCATGACACGAAATCATTTGCAACCCATACGAATTAATATTTTTTTATTCCCTCTGCACTAAATCACCCAAATGACAATCACCCTCGTCTCAAATACGACACCAGCAATCTGAACTTTTTCGTTCACCACCTCTTACGTAATCTGTTTCTTGTCATTTTTTATCAACAGCTTAAGCTCTTTCGTATACTTTAATTAGCATAAAACTAGGTCCGTATCTTCTCCTAAGCGCATTCTTTAATATAATCTTTTCTTTCAGCACGTCCTCACAGCTCATAAATTTTTCCCTTTTTCCCTGTATAATTGTTAATTAACGAAACAATGACATATGATCCTGGTATTTTTCCCTTCCCACTTTCCATATTCGATAAATCTTTAATTAAAGAGGGACCATTCGTCATTGGGAGATATCTGGGGGGCTTTCTATTTTTCTAGAGGGGGAAATAAATTATCTTGGTAGAGAAATGGTTTTTTTTAGAGATAAAAGACTGCTATTTTTTCATTTTTTGAATAAATGAAAAAAAAATATTAAAAATGAATGGATTTTTTGCTTTTTTATAGCATTTAGAAATGTTTTAAGGAGTTCACTCAGAATGTATTGATATGTAGAAATAGACATATTTGAAGGAACGATTAATTGCGTTGCTTGGGAAAATTCATGTGTGTGTGTGTGTGTGCGTGTGTGTGCGTGTGTGCGTGCGTGTGCAAGTGTGTGTGTGTCTGTGTGTGTGTGTCTGTGTGTGTGTGTGCGAGTGTGTGTGTGCGAGTGTGTGTGAAGAGTGCGTGTGCAAGTGTGTGTGTGTGCAAGTGTGTGTGTGTGCGAGTGTGTGTGTGTGTGTGTGTGCGTGCGTGCGTGCGCGAGAGAGAGAGTTCTAATTTAAAAACTAAATTATATTTATTTTACAACAATATAATATAAATTTTCTACTTTATGCATTAAGGTAAACAGAATTTTTTTTCAGAATTTCGAAATTTATCTATATGGAAAATATATTCTGTTCAGTGCCGCTTTTAGCTCATTTCGGGCCCTGGGCGCAGAAGATCTACAGGCCCCTCTGACACTAGAGGTTCGAAATTTATAACCAGAAAATCTAGCTAAGTTCAGCTTATCCGGGCCCCAGGCTTCTGGGCACCCGCCGCAAGCATTCAACTGATAAACACGCACGGTATATAGATAAAAATAAAAATAAAATTGTGAAAAAATTAATTGTTATGGCTAATATTGCCACAAGGAGAAATGTTTAGGTATTCGAGTTTTTTGTGATAAAAAGTCTCTCTCAGCGTAATTCTTGTTAAAATAAAACAGGTATTTTGGTACTTTTTACCATTCAATGTGAAGGAAGATTAGAACCGGGTACCTTCCGTTCCGAAAACTAGTATCTTAGCCACCACGCCAAAACGATCGTCATTACGTAGAGGTTATTACTGGTTTATATCGATATCACACCGCTACAATTGCAATGAAAGGACACATACAAAAGTTATAAGAAAAAAACATCAGGTACATTTAACAGTTTCTTTGGTATAAAGAAATAATAATCTGCTAATGAAATCTCAAAGCACGATAAAGCAAAAAATGGAAAACAGCTTGAACCGGACTGCAGGGATCGACGGTGCTGAGAAAGAGCTGGATTATGAAATGTTGATATGTAACACAGTAGAGACTACTCAGTACTCAGTACTCACCAATCCAAACATTCCTTTTGATTATTGATATTGTAGAAAAATAATTAGTCTGAGTCTAAAACCATTCAGCCAAAAATAGGTTTTTTTTTAAATTTTTTCAAAATTTCAACACTTTTGTGGCAATATTAAAAATTTTGAAATTATTTTTTAATTATTCTCCTAATTTCCATGTGGCCACGGTAGCCTAGTGGTCGTAGTGCCGCTGAAGACACCGTGTAGAAAGGGCCGATGCACGTTAAATCTGTTGAGGCTCAATGTCCTCCCAGTGGAGTGGTGCGGTAGGAGAGGGAGGTGTCAGCTCAGGTATCATACTCGTCACTTGACTAATGTTCAAAATTACAAGGTCTGTCGCTAATAGCCCTCACGTTGCTTAACCCCTTCACGACGGGCGAGTCATATATGCATTTATCATGGACGCACCACATGGCCGGGTGGTGCAAATATGCATTTTAAAAAAATTCTCTCGTAGGCCGGGTGATGCATATGCGAATTTTCATCTGGGACGTTTTTTAAGGACCACTAGATGGCACCCTATGTCCATTACAATGAAATCGAACGTAGCTAGAGTAACCTGACCTTCAGTTAGTTTATATTCTGCCTGGATTTGATATTTTGAATATCAGCTGAGTCGGGGAGAGGGGTAATCGAAATGTAAACAAACAGCTCGTAAACAGTACTAATATTTAACTAACAATATTTAAAATAAATTGCCTACATTTCACAAAAATCAGAAATATGAGTAAAATTTTAGCAATACTTTTGTAGAACTTCAAAGGAATTGGAGAAAAAAGTACTAAACTTATATTAGTAAAAGTATTACTAAAACAAAATAGAAGCATTTATCTGGAAAATATACTAAAATTTTAATGTTTTATTAAAACTTTAAAATTGTAGAGCTTATTGAGTAAAAAACCATAAGAAAAGTCACATTCTGTATGAGACCATGATTTAAATAACAAGACATAATTCGGAAAGTATTCATACAATAAGAAATATTTTAGTACATTCTCTAGAAAATAACATACACTGGTGTGCAAAAATTAAGGACGAAGTCGAAAAATTAGCATATCAGCTGAACGAAGAGGCAGAGTGGACAGAAAGACCAATCAGGAGAGTAAGTAAAGTGATGTACGGTAGCACATGCGCAGATATGCAGGTAGACGTAATGGGGGAGTGTTTGAGTAGTATAAAGCATGTTGTCGGTGTAAGATCAGTATTTCTGGCAAAGAGATTGCACGCCGTATAGCAGTTAAAATCACACCGAGTTGCTGCCTCAGCGAGATATGGCGAATAATCAATCTGTTAGACGACATCTGGATGCTTTTACCCGAGGTCGAATCATTGGGAAGTTGGAGGAAGGCCGCAGTGTGACAAGTGTGGCTGCAGAGATCGAAATTGCTCACAGCATCGTTTTACGACTTTGGAGACAATTTCAAACTACAGAAACAGCTATCCGGGGGTTCAGTAGTGGTCGTCCACGAAGAACCACACCCGCAGATGACCGGTACATGGTCTTACAGGCCAGAAGAAACAGGCGGCAGACAGCGGGAGAAATCACTAGACACACGACACAGGCGACTGGACGACCGATATCGCGTTTTACCGTGGCCAGAAGAATGCACGGTGGTGGTCTGTTTGCACGACGCCCTGTACGGTGTGTACCTTTAATGCCTGCCCATCGTAGAAGGCGTTCTCTGTGGTGCCGGAAACACCGGAATTGGAGAGACAATGAATGGGGACGAGTACTCTTTACAGATGAGAGCAGATTCAGTTTGAGTAGCGATTCTCATCGCATACTCATCTGGAGAGAGCGGGGAAGCCGCAATCATCCCTCGAACATCATTGAAAGGGACAGGTATGGAGGTCGCGGTGTTCTTGTTTGGGGAGGCATCATGCTTGGTAGTCGTACAGACCTTCACATCTTCGACGCAGGTTCAGTCAACGGGACCCGTTATTGTAACGAGATTCTTCTTCCATATGTGCGTCTTTTTAGAGGCGCTATGGGTCTGCAGTTCCTTTTCATGGACGACAATGCACTATGTTATCGCACAGTAGCTGCCGAACAGCTCTTAGATAGTGAAGATATTGAACGTATGGATTGGCCAGCACGATCTCCGGATCTCAATCCCATCGAGCATGTATGGGATTTTCTAGGCAGACGCTTGGCAGCTCGTACCTTACCACCAGTAACGATTCGGGAGCTTCGATTGGCGCTGCAAGACGAATGGGCAGCAATGCCTCAACAACTCATTGACACCCTCATTCTCAGCATGGGCAGACGCTGTGAAACCTGCCTAGCAGCCAGAGGAGGTCATATCCCCTACTAAAGACCGGATGTTTCTTGCTGGACACCCATCACAGGGATGTTTCGGCCTTCAGTCGCATTGCGCTCCATGCTACTTTTTCAATCAAGCTTCTTTTTATCCCTCTGATTTCTCTTTTAGTAAGTGTTGCTTACATTACACATGTCCTTACGTATTGGGGATCTTACGGTATTAAATGTGTTGATTTGGAAAGCTTTTGTACAAAGTTATATTGAAAAAACCGTCTCGTCCTTAATTTTTGCACACCAGTGTAAATATCAGGCTCAAAAAGTTTTATAGAGATACATTCGTAATATTTTGAGTTATCAGACTCGCCATGCTAGATTTTGAGCAATTTAAATGCCCAATTCTGGTAGATCAAAGACCTACTTCCGGTTTTTCTAACTTTATAAAATTGATTGTAACTTGGTCTGTTGGTAACGTAGAAACAAAATAAAGTATGTTTTTGTAAAGTCAAAAGGTTTCTCTTTTCTATAAAGTAAAAAACAAAAATATCTGTCTTGACCGAATTTGTTCATTTTCAAAGTGTTCGGATACCTTAAAGAAATACTTGTGAGGAACTGATACGGAGATTCAGCAAGCCATCTTGACGGAGTTGCCCAGTCTTGACACTAGTTTTGGTGGTTTGGTGTACCGATGGAACCCCACACATGCCTCGATAAATATGGTGACTAAGTAGAAAAGCAATATGTGCCTGTGTACTCCTACCTCGATTTATTTCTTTTCAATTTTCTGATCAAACGTTTACTCTGAATGGGCTTATTATCTTATTTTTTGAAGCTCCTACATACATATTTTGGATTTAATTTATTTTCCATATTAATATTATTATTATTCATACACTTGATATGCGAGGATAAAAAAAGAGAACACAAAAACTGTAATGCAAAGAAATATTTTATAAAACAAGCTAAGTAAAAAAAATCAGCTTTCTTTTAACTCTATAAATAGTAGGGAAAAAACATTAAAACATCGGCATTAAATGCTTTGTGTTATCCCTCTGACACATGTGATCATTCTGTTCATTGTTATGTGTTTAATTCCCTGTTTATTCACTCTTCATCCTCTCCCCTCCCCTTTTCCTCATGTTATTTACCAAGCCCTTTTTAGTGCACATAAAACATTTTACAAGAAGAAATAAAAGTTACTATTTAGAGGCAATCAAGGGAAAAAGTTCACTTTATTTATCTTTCAAAACATTGAGTATTTCTTAGCACGATGTTTTAAATTTGCATACGTTTTTTAAAGCGAGAGGACAAAAAAAATTCGAAAGAAGACATTTTTGCTTTTTGTACAATTCTATCGCTTTTTTTTCTTTTTGGTTTCACAAAACAGTAAAAAAGAAGAGTTGAGGTGGGTTTTTTTTTTACTTAAACAATCACCGAAAAACCTGCGCTATCTTACCCACTTTCTTTTAAATTTGTATAGTCCATTTACTCGCTTTAATTGCTCTTTAGAATTTACTCAGAATGTTCCGTAGTCTGCTTTTTCAAGTATCCGTTAAGAAGTGCTGCCACCGAAAAAAAAGAAAGAAAATGGCTAATTAAATCTTTTACCCTTAATGACAAGAAGTGGAAGCAAGTGGCAGCCATTAACACTTACATTTCCACGGGATATTGTTTCGAATAAAAGAATATGATTTATACTTTTTAATGAATTCGGTTCGGTTTTTGTTCCAGAAGCTTTAATGGGAAAAATAATTAGATTATTTAAATTAATAATTTTTCCCTTTTCGGTTCAGTGATTCTCAGAATTTCAAACTCGTTGAGAAATGGAAATATAAGAACAAAGGACTGGAAGGAGATCCGAAAAACATTATGGAAATCAGTTGCAGAGTTTTGTACAGCGTCGAATATGAGAAGAACCAGAATACGTGGGGCTCCTTGGGATAATTGATGTCAGTGGTCTTCAAACTGTATTCTATGGAACCGTGGGGCTCCCCACTGTATACCCAACGGTTCAACAAGGTATACCTAGAGGTTACACGAGTCACAATTAAAAAAAATCGAGAAGAAATAAATTTGTATGCACAAAGGATTCACGTTCTCTGTGAAGTTTCTATAGTTACAAGTATCTAAAGCTCATCCTATTCATTAAAACTGAAAAGTTTATTTATATATATACAGTTGTACCTTCATATAACAAAGTCGCTAAATCCCGGAAAAAGTTCGTTATATGGAAAATTCGTTACATAGAGGTTCATCTTTTAATATACTTTTAATACACAAAACAAATTTTAAATTCATAAACATTATATAGATATTAAAAAAAGTAATTATGTACACCTTTTTTCAAATTAATATATGTTTGCTTTATATATCTTACTCATCAAAAAAGAAAGTAAAAAAAACTGCAAGGAAAACAAGAAGAAAGAATGTCAAAGAATTCAGTGTATTTTCAATATTAAGAAAATAATTTTATATTAAGATTAATAAATTTTAAGGACATTTTCTAATTTAAAGCATACAAGTAATATTAAACGTGCGTTATTTATAAATAGAACATGGGAACACGAGACAATTCCACTGAGGATGAAAGGGGATATCGCAGATGTTTCTAGTGAACTGGACAATGGAGATTAAGGGATGCACTTTTTGGATGTAACACCCAGAACTCTATTGCTCTCGGCGAGTTCGGGTCTAATAAAACCAGTTCAAGCCTTATGACCACCATAAAATGTGTTAAGGGGACTTGGTACCCTAAAAATCACAAACCTATCGTTGTTTTTATTTTCATTTAATCTTATTCTTTGCATTATTATCTTTCGATTTTACCATTTGTGCCATTTTTTACCATTTGATTATTTTACCATTTGTGCATGTCGGAAAGTTAGAAGTTGAATAAAACTTCATTTGAAAACAAATTAGGCAATTCAGCCACACACCCTTTTTAGAAAAAAAAGCTAAAAAATGCGTTATAATAAAAAAAAATCTATTTTATAAATAGAAATAATAACTATAAAAAAGAATGTGTAGTATTAAAAGCAGAATATTTCCGAGGCAATACAATAATGTAATTTTTCTTCCTTGTGAAATGTGTGCATGTAAAATCTTTAAATTAAGGCATTTTATATTAATAATTTTATAATTTCAGTTCTTATTCCTGATATATTTTTCATACAAATGTAATACTTTAATATTATAAGAAGAAAAACAGCTAAAAATTCTGTCGTGACAGAAAAAAAAAATTTTTTTTAAGTTTTTCTTGAGTTTTCTTGTGCAATTACTACTCTCTAAAAGTTGATCATTTATAAAAATGTGTGGGTTGAAAACATATGAAAATGCAATTATTTTAAAGAAAAACGTATAAGTAATATCTTAAAGTGGTATTTTAAGTTTAATTAAGCTTATAATAATTATTTTTCAGAATTATAAACTTTAAAGTGGTTTTTCTCAGTTTGTGTTTTTCGAAACCTTAGTGCATTCAAAATGCTACTCCTTCGACAATTATTTACCAATCACTTCCATTTTTTCCTGCGTGTTAAAAATAAAGCATGTAATAAAATTAGGGATCCGTTTTGCTATAAACTGAATACTTTTTTAAAAAAAAATAAAATGTAAGACATGTTGGCTTTTTCGTTGATTTTTAGCCTGTATATCAACATTTTATTTTTTTTCTCGAAAACGAATGAAGTTATTCTAAAATCGATCCCCAAAGTTGTTAAGAACATCCATAAGAATATTATAAAAAATTTTCAGGTCAAAAAATTAATTTTTACAAAAGAAGTAAGATTTTAAAATTTTCCCAATTTTCTTCAAAAAATTTTAATTTTTAAAATTGTGTGAATAATATATGAAAATTTTCATCTGGTAACATTTTCTTAAATAGAAACATTGTATAAAATGTTAAAATATAATTTTTAAATACGTAAATAAAGAAGTTTGCTTAAAGGGTGCCAAGTCCCCTTAAAGAGAGAATAACTTGAAATGTTCAGAAATACTATAAAAATAGGGACGAAAAAATTGAATAAAAGAAAAAGTTCGTTATGTAGAAAATGTGCTTCGCTATAGAGAGGTTTTTTACGAAGAAAATTGTAAAATGTTCAAGGTTCCAGTAAAAAGTTCGCTATGTAGAAAAATTCGCAATATAGAGGTTCGACTGTAACTTTATTTTGCAACACTTTTTAAACACTTTAATTATAATATAATATAAGAATAGTCAGTTTAGAATAGTCAATTTCGCTTAAAAAGAAACTTGTATATAATTTCTAAATTATATTTCTGATTTTTCGAGTTTATATTATTGCTCTGAGATCGTTTCTCATTAACCTTCGAGCATGTATTATTTTCAGGATTATCTTTCCTTGTGACTTTTCAAGTAGGTTTATAAGGAGTTTTGCTGCATGGTCTTAGATTGGACGAGCAAGGTCGGAAGGATTTCAGAATCGGAATATAGACTTTAGCAACATTAAAATAAGTAAACTTGCTAAGCATCCTGCTCCCGAAATTCTAGCCTTTTTATTGCCGTTCATTAGTAATAATAATAGTTCATAGAATAAAAAGTATTTTGAAATATTTTTTTAAAGTTTTAATTTCAGGCTTCACTCTAAAATCTATAACCCGATGAGACCAGATTTTCTGAAAACATCTATATCCTTATAACATTGATGCATTTTAGCAATTTATTTTTTCCTATTAAATATAATTCCACTATCCCCTATAAAAAAAATAGCGTTCTGCATTTCGAATAATTTTACAATCGAAAACATACTATTCCTATCCAATAGGTTTCATGAAATCAATTTCTTATTCTTCAATGTTACACCATAAAATTCAACAACACCACATATTACCCATCTTTCTAAGCACCCTATTTTCACACCTCCAGGTCTTTACCATTGGCCATTAATTAGAGATTTACGAGATTTGGGGGACGATTACCGATTTTTAAAATGCCCCCTCAACCTCTGAAAGTCATTCGCACAATTTGGAATTCCACAAGGTTCTATTTCTCAAACTTCCAAAGCGAATTAAGCCTTCAAGTATTTCCACTAGCAATTAAATGAAGGTTGTATCCTATAACTCCGGGGTTTAGCTCGCAAAGAATGGAGAATGCTACCCCGCACGGAGGTCATTCATTTTCTCGGGATTTATATTTATTGCGTATAATTCCACAAACGGCGGTTTAATTCAGGAGCTATGTTTTATCTCGGTTGTTCTTGGTCTTTGCTTTGGTTTATTTACTTTAGCGATTCTTGTCTGTCTTGGATGTAATAATGGTAAGGGCTGCTTCTAGTACCTTCTCGTAGATACTATTTCATGCACTCGTGTTTGTCAGGAAGATGTAACAAATGAGAGAAGTGTTGGGGAAGATATTTGCGAACTGAAACTGTATATTTGGCCGTAATTTATACTGATTATTACTGCGAATGAATGGAGGCTACAGTTCTCTAAAATTAACTCTTAGGATTCCAGAAAACTGGGCTTTGTAACTGTCGTTGTTAGATTTCTATGGATGCACTTGACACAAAATAGATGGTTTTGGCGGAGGATTTTGATACTTTTTTTTTGTTCTAACTTTGCATTAATCTGCAATTATGGAATGAAGGATCTTCATTATATATATTATAATAAAACAAGTATTATAAAAAAAATAAGTCAATTCCTACTTGGGTCAACAAAGAAAAAAAAATATTTCGTTTTTTTTTAATTTAATTAATGAATTAATATTTGAAAAAATTGTAATAACATTTAGTGTCATCCACTACAAGTTTAAAAGAATGTATTTGACGCCAAGAAAAAATTCGCTAGAAAAACGTACTGGCGCCATCTGTTGCAGGTTGTTCTAACTACGCCAGAAATAACGCAGATCAAATTTAAAATTAAAGAATAAAATTTAAGTAATGAATTAATATTTGAAACAAGTAATATAAAAAAATTTAAGTCAATTCCTACTTGATCAACAAAGAAAAATTTTATTTTAGCTACTTTTTATTAAATAGTTAAAATTAATATAAATATGTATATGACAGAATCACAACATTAAGTGGTGATTAATTTTTGCATTAAAGTATTGTATTGTCATCCAAAACAATCGTGTATATAAAATTTCAGTTCAACTGAATACTTTAAAACGTGAGAAAAAAAAACCTTTACAAGTTTTGACACAAGTCGCTAAAATGGTCGCTAAGTCGCCAAAGTACCTGTATTTGTAATTCTTTAAGTAATTAGTTTTAATCAATTAATTTTATTAATTATACCAAAATAATCATGTGTATAAAATGTCAGCTCATTTGAGCGCTTTAAAATGTATTTTATAAACGATTGAAAATTCCACGAAGATAAATAAATAAATGTATATAGAGTGTGAGCTAATAGTAGGAATTGAAAAACTGTATTAACATCAAGTGTCATATAGTAAGAATTGAAAAATAGATGACGTAAATATGAGAAATAAATTGTTGAGCTTATATATGTGTGTGCATGCATGTGTGTGTGGGTAATTTTTTTTCAAACTCCAAGGGATTATTACTTTAGCTATCAAAATAAATTAAAATGGCGTGTTAACATCCAATGTAAGCATTTATTATTTATTTATTCTGAATTATCTAAACAAAAGTAAAAACAGATAGCAACTGCTTTCAGATGTGTTCATTCATACTGATTTTAATATAGGTTTCAATAGTTCATCTAGGTGAAATAGTATATAGATAGAAGGAGTGGGTGTTATATTAATACAGCACTATAATGCAACACGTGAGTTATTGGCTACGGACCACACAGTTTTGAGCCATAGTCAAATGACCAGGACGGCACCTGATCTGGCATTTCATCTCCTACCGCAAAACACCAATGGGAGGACATTGAGACTCGACAGATTTGACGTGCATCTACACCCTCAACACGGCAAGTCTTCAATGGCACCCGGACTTAATCCCACAAACACTCTGGCTATGAGTTCGTAACCATATCACTAGGCTAACGCGACCACAGTATATAGTGATGCGACGCTATTTTAACTTATTAATATTCTCAAATCAACCCAGGTTTCCTAATTTCACATCGCATCATGACCATAGTTAAAATAAAACAAGAATCAATAATTTAACAGAATGAACTTTTAACGTTTAAGATAAATTTATTTTAAGCCCACGTATAGAGGATCTTTACTTCTACAACAAGAAGATCAAAAATAATTAAACTTAGCTTGAGAGAGAGAAGGCGCAAAGGGGCTGGACATGGTTGACGACCGGTCCGGGTGGAATTTCGGCGTCTTTTGTTTGAAGGTTCTTCTGCAACTCTGGGAGAGGCTCTCTGCCTCTGAAATTCTCTGCGTCATCTTTTATCCGACCCCTAATCACTGCAAAATCCTGGAGCCGAACTATTTGCCTTGTCCAGTATAATTTCTCTGATTGGTCCCGATGCCAGCGCAGTGTTACACCACCTCAAAATTTATGCGTTTACTAAACTTTGTAACGAGGGAACTTTTTTTTGACACGCCTTACCAAAAGGAATTTCACCACATCCGGTCAAGGGGGACTCGTATAAAAATTCCAAGCCGTTTCAGGGCCGATTTCTAAAACATGAACAAATCTGGCCTCCCATCAATAGATAGAGATATATAGGTATATAAATCAGGAGCGTACACACGCTACGTTCATGAGAGGAGTTATATTTTCAAGAAAACGCAGAGATCCCAGAGATGCTAAAAATTAAAAACGTTTTGGTGAAGGAAGAGTTTGAACCCTCAAACATCAGCCTTGTGTACCTCACTGAGCAGTGGCGTAATGGAGAACATATTAGGCTCCCCCCGCAAAGTCAGGTTTTGGGCCCCAAGACAAATCTTACAAAGGGTAAGATCTAAGATTACAACGGGTACTTGGTGTCAGTCAGGCCTTAGGCCCCCTGTAACCCTGCCCCTCCCCCGCAATGCGGGAGATCGGGGTGTACGTTACACCACTGTCACTGAGGTAGATAGTATCGGTAGATAGATGCTAATTAACCAAAATATGTAGGAATACAACAGTGAGAGATCTCATAGATCTTTTTTAAAACATATATAATTTAAAATGCATCATCCCTTTTACTCTTTTCCTCACACACCTGTGTACTCTGATCCATCACAAGGAGATTCGATCTAAGCATTTTCTGTTCCGAAAACGAGTATCTTAGCCATCACGCCAAAACGATCGTTGTTATGTGTTGGCTATTACTGGTTTATATCGATATCACATCACTACACTATAACCATGCCAGTGATTCGGCGAATAGGCGAACGAACGATACCATATTCGTGGCGAGCGTGTGAGTAGTTGCGTCACTTTGTGGATTGCGTCATGTTTTTGACGGCTTAGTTGCTTTTTTCGATGGATAGAGGGTACCACGACTGCTGCGCGTGAAGGGTGCGGTTATCTTTGGGCGGCCAGAGTCACTAATGAAGGAGGTTCGGTCTGAGCACCTTCTGTTCCGAAAACAAGTATCTTAGCCATCACACCAAAGCTATCGTTGTCGCGTGTTGGCTATTATTGGTTTATATCGATATCATACCACCACACATGTTCACATAGTTTTTTTTCTTGAGGAAAATCACTCTGTCAATAGTGTTTTCTATCTTAATGAACTCTACATAACCTTCTAGGACGCTAGGGGGCAACGAGACTGATACGAGGACCAAGTGCCGCACCAGAGAGGATTCGGGTATTGTACCTCAAAAAGAGAGAGAGGTTGTTGATGTGACGTCTGCTCAATAGCAGAACTCTCCCCTATACGGGTTAAAATTGACTATGGATGATCAAGTTGTCCAGAGGGAGCATTGTGCCTCCAAAAAATCTACCGGCTGATTTTTCCTTAAGCCTGGGGTATAACACGAGTGAACTGTCTCGAAAAATGTGTTTGATGTCGCCACCCCTTTCTCTTTTCCCGACCTACAGACGATTGCTTGTCAAAACGCTCAATAGGAAGGAAGCTGCGAAAAATGATCCGTTTGTGTTGGGTTCCCTTCGCATATACAGACAACTTGAATAGAGAATACCGTCGGCAAGGAGAGACAAAAACGCACTCTCATTGAAAATTTTACAATGTAAGTTATAGCCTCTAGATGTTGGGCACGCTGCCGTTTCGTATTGGGGATCACACATGTGCCGGCCGATTGTTCCCACGCTTTAATGGTCTGATTACGGTTCGGAGAGCCGGTTACCCGCCAGTGAGAGGTGACTGGAGGTGTGAAAGTGACCCACCTTGGAGTTTAAAGGGGTCGGCTCGGAAGTTGAGACGGACTTTTTGATCTCCATCAACGGACTGAATATTTTTTCACTCTTCAAATTTTGAGTTCGCAAACGCAGCCGCACTCAAGGACCTACGGATGAATTGTGCCGACTAATAAACCTTTCTTAACGCAGAAATGCAGATTGCTGGAGTCCACATTTCAGATTGCAATTGAAATAGAACTTTTCTATTGTCTAACCTGTGATGCATGGCATTTTAAGGTTGAATTTGTCATTATTTATTATTTACTCTAGAAATAAAATTTCTTTTAGCAATTAGCTATGAGACTTTTGACGCTGCCAAGTCACGATGTTACAATGGGCTCCGCCAGCGAGCTAAGTTTTGAGATTTTGTATCTGCTGAAGACAGATGTGTTGGATGCCCTTCTGGTCCATTTTTACTTTCTCTAAAAGTTACCCAAACTCGGGAAGTTTTATTATTCAATTCCTACTATTAACTCATTCTCCCTATATATTTATTTATTTATTCATTTATCTATCTTGGTGGAATTTTTAATCGTTAATAAAATACATTTTAAAACGCTCAATTGAGCTGAAATTTTATATATATGATTATTTTGGATGACAATACAATAATTTAATTAAAATTAATAAAAATTAATTGATTAAAAGTAATTATTTAAAGAATTACAAATACAACTACATTGGCTACTTGAGTTAAAACTTGAAAAGGTTTTTTTCTCACGTTTCAAAGCATTCAGTTGTACTGAAATTTTATATACACGATTTTTTTGGAGTACAATACGATATTTTAATAATAATGAATAAAAATTAATTACCACCTAATGTTGTGATTCTGTCCTATGTTTAAACATATTTATATTAATTGTAACTATTTAATAACAAGTAGCTAAAATAAAATTTTTCTTTGTTGATCTAAGTAGCAATTGACTTACAAATTTTTTTTGTTATATTACCTGTTTTTGTCTAAAATCTGTACAAAGTGTAATTTAAATTTTTGTGTGTGAGTGGTCCTGTGTGTTCGTGTGATTGAATAAAGAAGTAGAACATCTTTAGAGACTCATCCTTGAGAAACACACGGCATTACACTATTACTCAGTTAACACTAGAACGTCCGACGGTATCAACTAGACACCGGAGCCTGCTTACTTTGTACTCCTTTCCGCATTTTTGCTGGGAATTTGAAAATTTTTCGTTGCTTTTAACTATTTTCCCCGGTGCTTCTCAAAGTTTTAATATTCGTGACCCAATATTGAATCATTATTTTCATCGCTCCAAGACTTTGACGCTACAACTACGATAAGACTTTAAACTCTTAAGTGCCACCGTTGTAAATAAACGTGTATTGTAATAAACCAATAATTGTTGTTATAAACCAATCTTGGCTCATTATTTTCTTCGCACCCCCTCTCATCGCTCCTAGGCTTTGACGCTACAACTACGATAAGACTTTAAACTCTTAAGTGCCACGGTTGTAAATAAACGTGTATTGTAATAAACCAATAATTGTTGTTATAAACCAATATTGACTCATTATTTTCATCGCACCCCCCTCATCGCTCCTAGGCTTTGACGCTACAACTACGATAAGACTTTAAACTCTTGAGTTCCACCGTTGTAAATAAACGTGTATTGTAATAAACCAATAATTGTTGTTATAAACCAATATTGACTCATTATTTTCATCGCACTCCCCTCATCGCTCCTAGGCTTTGACGCTACAACTACGATAAGACTTTAAACTCTTAAGTGCCACCGTTGTAAATAAACGTGTATTGTAATAAACCAATAATTGTTGTAATAAACCAATATTGAATCATTATTTTCATCGCAACCCCCTCATCCCTACTAGACTTTGACGCTACAACTACGATAAGACTTTAAACTCTTAAGTGCCACGATTGTAAATAAACGTCTCACTCAGTCAAAGAGTTAATTTCCCCGGACGTGAATATACGTCTTTCCGAAGTACGATCTTTTCTGTGAACTGCTATCCATAAAATTATTTCGAAGTCTTTGGAATGTAGTAAAAGGACCTTGACAATGGACAATGTTTGCGAAAAGATTAACTTATTTCAGATTTTTTGCTTCCCCCCCCACCAATATATCCCATACGCGAGCCTACGTGGAAAACAGTTGGCATTGGGGATCGAATTGCGTAACTTTTAATCGGTGGTTAAGGGATTAATTATAAATCGTACATTTGATCAAGATAAGTATTAATTTGTGTATAAAATTTTATATATGAAAATCCTACAGGGTCACCGGTAATTATTAAACTTGTTCTTAACTTAGTTTTGTTAAATTAATTATAATATACATTGTGTAGCACTGATACATTTATAAGTTTAATATATCAGTGTAAATGTGTATTTTTTTTATTATGTCAGAATATATTTGTTTGTGTTTACTTTCAGTAAATTTATAATTTTTTTAAATAATCTGTTGTTTTCGACTTTTCAATATGCTCGCCCCCCCGTCGTAGTGTTGTCACGCCCCACAGTTTGAAAAACGCTGGATTACACAGAAAAAGAGAGTTTTGTGGATCTAGATTCATTATGAGTGATTTTACAACTAAATATACCTAGAAAGTCTGCTAGTGTCATTTCGACACCAAGGCAATTTATCATTATAAAAAGCTGTCGTTTAATAAAAGATAATTCACTAAAAGTAGATGCTATCAGTAAAACAAACTTTCCAAAATTCTATCACACATTTTTTTACCTTGACTGCAGCATTATTGAGATCCCAGTGGAAATGAATCGATTATACTAAAATTGCTATGTCTAAGTGTTTCGTTACATAGTGTTTGCTTAACTGCTCATAAAAGAAAAATTTTATTCGATTTTCGAACTTAGTGTAGAGTAGACACCCTGAAACGATGGCTCTTAGAAAAGGTCTAAGCCCTAATGAAATTGCTAATTTGTTGCGAGAGCTTTCTGAGAATAAATTGTCTCTTATTTATAGATTCCGATGAAGACATAAGATTGAATGAAAGTGACTGCGAAGAGTCTGAAGAAAGTGCAGATATAACTGATAATAGTCCAGCAAATCCTGATATATACGTCGCTAGGGATGTCACAGAATGGATACCGCATAACAGTAATGTTCCTGGCAGATTTGCGACTCCAAATGCTTTGCAACAAAGCAGTGGTTCAACAATCTTCGCGAAACACAATGACAAAGTCAGTATTTTATGATAAAAGGCAGTGGTTTCCAACCCCCAGTCCTCAAACCGGTACCGTTCCGTGGATCAAATACTACTGGTCCGCACAAGAAACATTAAATTATTTCCATTTTATTTACTGAGGCTTATTTTTCTTGGGTTTGGGCTACTGCGAGGAACATAAAGGGAAAATCGCTTTATATTCCTTGTTAAATCACTTTATATTCATTTTTGGTGTAGCTATATTTTATCTTGAAGGCGCGTTCAAATACATTTAAAATAAAATTATTTAAAACAAAACAATCTAAAATATAAACAATCCACGTCCTCCCCCCTCCGCGGGCCGCGGTAAAATTATCCAACGTCGATCGGTCCGCGGTGATAAAAAAGTTGGGGAACACTGATATAAGGGGTCAAAATCAGGCACGTCTTTAAGGCCCCTATGTAAAAGTAGGCCCTCCCTGATATCTTTAAAATTAGATAGTACACAGCATGCTTTATCAAATATTCGTTCAAACGGTAATTTGAAACAAATAAATATGCTCGACTCACAAATCTCCAAGAACCTAGGCACAAACTGGCCCGACCGATGGCCACATTTCGACTGAATGAGTTGAATGATTGTTTGTGGTATAAGGCCTAGGCCTAGACATGGACAACGGTCATCACATAATAAAACAATTTTACCACTTTAGCCAGTAGACATGCAATTTGAAATTCCCTGTTTTTCGGAGAATATGTACGGAAATAATATTTGACCTCGTTAAAATTATACGGTTCATGATCTTATGAAGACAGAGTCGAGAACGAAACGCGAGGCACCCACTGAGGGCGAGGCCCTGGCCCCCGGCCCAGTTGGCCCAAGCTTTAAAACGTCCCTGCTCCTAATATATGATGATTATATGAAATGGCATTAAAAAGTCTTAAAATTAAACCCTATTGAACAGTAGTTTTGCAGTTATTTAATTAAAACAATTACTTTATATATTTTATATCGTGGTGTCGAAACGACACTGGTGGACGTTTAAGGGTAATGGAAATCTCGGACGTTCTAGTGTTAGCATTAACGATAGGTTCGAAAAGATAATGTATATATTAGATCTGTATATTAGCGCACATTAGAACTTTCAATTATGAGGCAGGAGTACCACTACTCATTTTTTATTTTATTTTAATAGCATTTGGAATATTTCATACGGATAACGAGAACACACATTGTTATTCCCCACAGCTAGCATTTTCTACTCTAATGGCTAATTATATCTCCTCTCATTAGTCATAAGGGTTTCACTCGGAGAAATAAAAAATTAAAAAAAATGCAATCAGTTTGTGATTTCTTGCCTTCAAGAAACTCAATTAAATTATGTCCCTCGGGGGAAATAAAATAAATATTAAGATTTTTAAGACGAAAAAATACATATCACGGACTTCAGGTGGCTAATGAGCTGTCCCATACTTTCGAATCGATTTTTTAGATGCTCTTCCTTATTAATTCCATAATTCAATTAAATTCCTAATTTACGTTCCAAATGACATTAAGTTAGGCTTTTTTTCAATGAGTTGAAGATGACAAAAAATTACGGAAATAATTGTCACTTTCATCAGAAGTAAGCTCAGTTTGTAAAGAGAAATCATTAAAGTGTTCGAAAAACTTATTAGTTGAAGATAAAGGCAAAATATAAAGGTATAACAAGGATATTATTATTATACAAATAATAACTGATAAAATAATTATCTTTCATTTGTTTGACAGTGTAATATGTGTCATTTTATTTTTTTTAATTATTAGAAATTATAACTTAATTACAAATCTAGAAATATGTATATACTACGCATACTACATATATACCTTGTAACCACGGTAGTCTAGTGGTCAAGGTAACGGATTCGTGGCCAGCGTGTCATGAGTTCGAGCCACCACCGCTGAAGACCCGCCTTGTAAAGAGGGCGATGCACGTTAATTCTTCTATGCTCAAACGTCTTCCCATTTGTGTGGTGTGGAAGCTAAGATAGGGGTGTGCCAGCTTAGGTGTCGTCCTCTTCTCTTGACTGTGATTCAAAACTACGAGGCTCATCACCAAAAGCCTCGAGTAGCTGAACAATGCGATATTAATTTTCACTTTCTCAAAAAAACGAACACCATATTTTAAGAGTCAATCAGAAAAATTAATGCTCCACGTGCGTGCTCGCCCATACATATGTGATGATTACCATACATTGCATAGCAACACTAACATTGTATATTATGTAATTATTACTACGCAATTGTACTAAACAATTATTGTGTAACAAATGGTAAAAAACCTAATATTGTGATTCGAAACTGAATGTAGTCAGAATTATTGGTACATTTGTAGAAGATCCATAGAGAGAGAAGTGCAAATTATCTTTAAAAGTTTTAATTATTTTATAATAAGAATATACTACACTAGTCTGTTAAAGAGTTTTAATTCCATTTGGTTTTACGATTCAAAAAGTTGAATTCATTCTAAATATGACACCATTTTTAAAGTCTTTGAATAAAGATATCAAAGTAACTGCAAGCACAGTACATAATCCTATAAATATTAACTGCATCTACAAAAGAAAATAGTATTACAAGTCCATTGCCCTTTTGTTTGCAGCTGAGATAAATCTGTATAAAAAGTACATCATATAGGGAGAGATGTAAAAATTAAATTAAATCTGAAAGTTTGCGTTTTTAATCAGACTTTATTTCGACTACGACTTTACTAATTTCTCAACAAGATATTAATCGTATGATTGTTTCAAAATAAGATGAGGATTAATGCCTCATACACATACTTCTTATTCATCCGAATTTTTAAAAACTTCCTTAGATGTTCAGAGAAATTTAAGAAGATTCAATTAGAAATACAGTAGAACGTCCGAACACGAACATTCGGATACGTAGAACGTATCCGAACGTTTACTATCCGGAGAGTCAAATATCCGGACCAGTTTTTTTTTTTTTTTTTTTTTTTTTGTCAACTACATATACTGTATATGAATACGTTTTCGAACAGTACAATGCTGAACAGTTGTTTCGCGTGAGACCAAAACTGACGGGAAAACACAACGTCAGGGATAATTGGGGAAATAAGTTGTGTGATTTGGTAAACATCTGCGCGGAATATTAGGCCAGTTTGTTTCCAAGTGAGGGGGGTGTATACGTGTTCTTTTGTTGAATTGTGAAATGTGTGCGAATTCAAAATGAAAAAGCGCAACGTCTTGAACATAAAAACAAAACTCAAAACTTGAAATACATTATTATGTATTAAACAGTATCACGAAGGGAGAAAGTGGAGCGTCTCTAGCACAGTTTTATAATGCTGGGAAAAAATATGACTAAAAAGGAGTAGAAACCTGGATGGCATGCGATGCAGAAGACTGTGGATTTCAAATGCTAAATGATTAGGAGATTGTGACTTCCGTGCAAGAAGAATCCAACCATGTCGACGATGAAACGGATGAAGACGAGAACAACAACAACGGCGAAAGTAGCAAGGGTCCATAAAATGCTGACGCGTTTTCTGCGTTAAAGACAGCTATGGAGTGGTGCGAACAGCAATCAGAGTGCTGTCCTACTCAACTACTGCTGCTCAAGATTATCAGAGACCTTGCAGCGAAAAAACGAAGGGGTACAATGGTACAGTGAAAAATAACTGATTATGTGCCACAATAAAGGTTAAATTTCGACATTTTGCACCTATTTTGCTTTTTCTTCAAGCACGTTTTCCACATGGGATGATTTTCAATATTCGTATAGAGTCCGGTTTCATTTTTTGCATGGATTGCATTCGGTTTTCAGTTATCCGAGCAATCTCTATCCAAACGGTGTCCGGTCCCAATTGATTCGGATAAACGACGTTCTACTGTACAGGAATGTTTCATTACAACGGTTACTAACTTACAGGTCAGATAGAGTAATCCTAGACGATAGGAAATTACATAATAATGCATGGACGGAATCTTTTTCCTGACGTGGAAGAGATGACACGAAACACAAGAAAGACAGAACACGAATAAGAGGAGAAAACGTGTTTATTATCGTTAGTAGAGAAAATAAGAAAATTAGCATTAAATAGACAACGATTGTCATCAAAGTACGTGCTGGATGTGGTAGGAGTGCATGTCATTAGTATGCTGGATCCCCTTGACTAGCGATCCCCAACCCCTCCCCCCCCCGTTGGCGGACTGGGGCCACACAAGGAAAATTAAATTATTTCCGTTTTATTTACTGTGGTGAGTAAATGGTTTGTGACTTTTTATGAAAATAACTTTATATTCCAAGTTAAAACACTTTAGATTCATTTGTTGGTGTAACTATATTTTATTCTGAAGGCATGTTTAAATACAATTAAATCAAAATTATTAAAATTAAACAATATAAAATGTTCACAATCAACGTATCCCCTCTCCCTCCCCTCCCCCCCAGTGGTCTGCTGTAAAATTGTCTAACGTTGACAAGTCCGCGGCGATAAAAAAAAGGTTGGGAATCCCTGCGCTAGACGATCACATGGGAAATCTCGACATTACTGGCCCGCTTACTGGTACCGGGATCACTCTGTACCAGATCCAGCACTGTCTGGAGTTCTTACACTTCGCTCCCGCTCTTGTGTACCAACGATGAAGAATCAACTATCGGACAATCTCTGATCCAAGCGTGCTAAGAAGACCCTGCAATTCTTCTCCTGGGGTAATAGAGGGGTACAACCACTGTGCGGATCGTCCATTGAAATCAGTGGCCCTCGTATGCCAGATGAATATCAGCGAGCTCAGCGCTCGTGTAACGTTCCATCTTTCTACCACTCTGTCAACAGGCGAAAGGAAGATTCATAGTGAGCGTGAGAGCAAAATCAGAGTGTGAGCATGCACCTTCATCTGATGCTTCGGTTTGTGTAGCGCCATCTATCGCATACACCAGCAAAGGGCTTCCAAGAATTTTTTTTGTGCTAAGAATAATAAATATTGTTACTTTGATCCGGGGTTTCAGGATTTTATGCCAATCATTGCAAGGAACAAGATAGTTCTTTAAGAGCGATGAAAATTTATTGTCGAAAAATTCAATCCTTGAAATACAGTATTCAGCAGCAATATTTGCAGAATAAATCTCAGAAGGTTTTCACACTTTCAACACCACTCAGATACAATTATCGATGTCTAAAATGCACGTATATAAAAGATTAGCAAGCAATCGCTCGTTCAAAAGCCGAAGTAATCACAAATCGCTTCAACAGTCAAAGCAATACTAACTGATCGCTAATCAAATCCAGACTGAATGACTTTCGGCGAGCATCTCTCTATTTATATCCCTCGCGGATAATTCGAGAAAGACCCGCTTGCGCCGTAGGTCTCGAAATTAGTGAATTTCTCTACTAATTTCTAGAAAAATCCAGAGGGTTCCGAACTCGCCAAAAATGGTTGCCAACATGATCTCCATGTCGCCAAATTGGTCGCCAAGTTGACAACATTTCTCTATCACCAAGATTTCACCAAGTTTCGATTGAATCACCATTATAACGTAAGGGACGGCGTTGCTTGTGAAAATTACAATTTTAACGCAAATTAAATTTAATTTCGAGTGAGATAAAGGCATTTCGCATCCAAATACAAATTATTTACATTATTTTACACAAAATTCGTAACAATATGTTTTCTCCTCGTATTCGTGTCGTCACTGCTACGTCAGGGAAGCGTTTCTGACCATGTATTCCTACATGATTTCCTATTGTTTGGGTTTACTCTATTTGTTTTGAAAACTTGAAACCGCTGTACTGATACACTCTGCATGGGATTATGAGAATAGAATAAGTCACTTCCCTATACTTCCCCTTCTTTTCTGAGGAACGATTTATTTCTTTACGAATTAGATGGTATTATCCTAGTGTATGAAACAATAAGCCCAGTGGCTGAGGGGTAGCGTATCGCGCTTCCTCGCCATAGGTCCGGGGTTCAAATCCCGGGATGAGAAAGGTCGAATCAGCCTTTTCATCCCCTCAGTGCGTCGATAAATGAGAACTAAGATTGCTTGGGAACTAAACACTGAAGGTTGTTGTTGCTGTTGTTACTAATGCTACCTGGTTGGCAAAGGCCAGATCAAGGCCCACGAAATTCATCATGGCAAAGGGCTAAGTGACGCCTATTGTTAGCCGTAGCTTTGAGCACTATACAGATGACAAAACAATTTAGCTCAGTTTCATTCCAATTTTGAGGGAGAGCAATCTGGGGGTGATGTAGAACACTGGAGGTTACACGTCAGACTGACTAACTGACCGGAACATCTGCTCATGCATCTCAGAGCCCAAGGTCCCTATAACTGAAAAGGGCTTAGTAGACCTTCGGCCCTTATAGACTGTGGCGCCACTGAGTTTAGTTTAGTGTATGAAACATTGAAAGCGTATTCTAGCATTTAAAAAATTTTAGTTATTTATACCAATAAAATAAAATAAAATAATTTTAAACTTTTTCGGTCTTTTTCGCAAGTTTTGAAAAGAATGAAAAATCTCGGAAGTTTAATTATTATTTTTTAATCAAATAAAAGCATTTAAATCTATAAACATGCTATGAACCTGAAGTTGTTTATTTTTTTTGCGCTATAAAACTATTCACCGATTCGTCAAATTAAACGACTTCACCAAATGCCCCTTTGTGCTGCCAATAGCGAAAAAGTGTTCTCGTGCATATACAAACACAATAATCTTGTTCATACTTTTGTTGATAATATTTCGCGATGTCTCTTGATTTGGAGAAATTGGTCGATGAGGTATATATAATACATAAGTACCTTGTTTTTTCCTTACTAAATTAGTATATATCTATAAATAAAAAAGTTTTTTGTGATGCTGCAATAAATTTATTTTTTACATAAGGTATAAGAAAAAGGAGAAGTAAAAAGTTAAATTTAACCGAAGAGGAGCGCCAAGAACGATTTGCCAAAGAGGACCTTTCAGCACTTTCTCGAAAAATCCACTTACGGCATTACGACATAGATCGTGATGTTATAGATATCTCTAGTAATTTCTAGAAGTATCCATTTGGTCGCCAAGTCATCAGAATTGGTTGCCAAATTTGGTCACCAAAAATAATGCCGAAATTTCTATATCACCAATATTTCGCCAAGTTTCCATTCAAACGTTATTATAATGTAAGGGATGGCGTTGCTTGTGAATATTACAATTTTTATCATAAAATAAATACAACAGAAAGGAAAATTAACGTATTAAACATCCAGATATAATACATAATGCATGTAAATTACACTTTTACAATTTCAGCAATGAGTATGAACAGTTTTACAATGTGTTCAATAAGGGTTGATCCGTCGTTTGGCGGACAGGGGATACCTCTCCCCCTACTAGTACTATATCAAAAGACACAAAAAAATGCCCTTGTGTGAATAAAAAAACTGGATCATCTATAAATTTTGATACATTTACAAACAAAAAACAGCCCCCCCCAAAAAGATTCTAACTAATTTTTAGCAAGTGCATTGAATATTTATTGGAAGTATACATGAGCCACGAATTAAATCTGAAAATGTACTGTTCCCATCATTATGGTAGTAAGAAATAAAAGAAAATTTATTAGGTTTTGTCCTCAAGAAAATTCAGGACATTTTCAATTAAAGAAAAATCATTTGACGAGAAACGTAATTATTGGCGAGAAATATAATTAGAGATAAAACATCTGGTATAAAGCTACTTCCTTTAAAAGATTTAAATTTTTAACAGTAGTGAAATATAGTGTTTAAAACTTAAAAAAAGACATGTTAATTAATTAAATTAAAATTTAATTAATACATATAAAATAACTGAGCAACAAACAAATGCTTTTAGTGGGAGGGAGGAATCTGGGGATGCAATAGCAAATTTTCAACATTTGACATCGATCTTGTCGGGTTTCACCCTATATATATCCTCGGTTAATAAAATGTCCAGTCTTTTCTTCTTTTTTTTTCTTTTTCTTTTTTTCTGGAGGTAGGCAAGCGCACTGTAACTCCTTCTCAATCGGAAAAACAATTAAAAACTTTCTTAAAATATTCCATAATATGAAATAAATAGCAGGGATTCTTTTTAAAGCCCAAAATTATTGTGTGACATCTTTTTCTAAACTTTGTGTGCTTTAAGATCTTCATTTTCATTAGTGCCTAATTCTTGTAATCTGACTTTCTTTTCAAAGTGATCATATAAATTCATTGCCTACTGTGGTATTACGATAGGCAAAACATTCCCAAACCTAGACTCAAAAACCTAAAAAGAAAAGGGCACTTGAATGTTGAACGTACGTTAAAACGTCTTTTTCCTGGTAGAATGTCTGTAAGTATTAGCGAAAAATTCAGCTTAATTCTGGCAAGAAAGGCAAAAATGTGGTCCTTGTTTTAATAAAGTTTATGCTGTCACCTTGTAGCTGCAAATTAACCTCATTTATAATTTAGTTAATAAATCTTTTAAATAGGTAAGTCTGGTTTCCACTTAATTAAATTTCCTTTTAAAATTGAAATCACGATGTGGTATAATGAGAGCCACTATTGCAGAACCACCCCCCACCCCCATTTACACCTCATGAACCCCCAAATTATCTTTTCGCTGACGTGGACCCCTTGCAGATTGTCATAGATTGCCGGGGATCTATATGGACCACTTTGGGAATCACAGGCCTAACTGTTCAAAAATAGGAATTTTCATCTATAATACCGGAATTTTCATCGACCCTTGGAAGTCAATTTTCAAGAAACTCGTTCTTAGCGAAACTCTAGTTAACAAAGAAGCCAGTGCCGATTTATCCATTGGGCACTCAAGGGCCCGGGGCTTAAGGGACTTAAGGGACCTAGATAAGAATTTCGATTCCCCAGTGCCAATGGAGTCCGTAGATCTTCTGTGCCCAGAGCCCGAAATGAGTTTAAATTGACACTGAAAGAAGCATACTTACCAAATTTTAAGTTTGTACGCCCGATAGATTAAAAATGGGAGTTTTGATCTATAAAGCCCCCTTAACCCCTCGAAACTCCCTCCCCCGGAGATCGATTTCCGCAAAAAAACATTTTTATTGGATCTCTACATCATGAAAAGAACATGCCTATAAAAATTCAAGTCTGTAGCTCTTATAGTTCTCAATGAGTAAGTGAATTAGTCGATTTTTTCTTTATATAGAGAGATTATAAACACACCTTATAGCAGGGATGGCGAACCAGTGGCAAGCGTGCCATCAATGGCACGCGACACAATGTTTTGGACACGCGAACGATCAAAATAGTTTGCATTTTATTTCAAAACTAGCTGGTATACCCGTTCTTCGCACGGGTGAACTGAAAAATTAAACAACACAGATTGAAGGGAAAAGAAGTTTTTAATGAGTTAATTTTATGTGAATTGCAAATTAAACAAAAAAAGCTTTTGCATATCTCAGCTAAACAAAAAAAGAAAGAAAAAAAACACCTTTGTTAAATTTTAAGTATGTAGATCTAATAGCTGATAAAAGTATTTTTTTATTTATAATTCCTCGTAACACTCTTGAGGGTCGATTTTTCAAAATATCTCCCTAAGCTGATCTCTGCTCAGCAAAGGTAACACATTGTTAAAAGTGTTGCGTAATGAACGCTTAAAATAGTGTAAATAATTTATATCTCAAAGTGTAATACATTAAAATTACTTTCTGTTGTATTTATTTTATTTTAAAATTGTAATATTCGCAAGCAACGCCGTTCTTTAAATTATAATGGAGATTCAATGAAAAACATAGCGAAATGTTCACGATAGAGTCAAGTTGGCAAATGCCTAGCTACTTTCGTAGCTCGAGCTTTATTAGAGCTTTGTAAGACACGCCGTGTAGGGGCATGATGCCCGTTAATACTTTATCCAACCGCATTATGATTCACTGCAGTTTTTTCCATACAATATATTTTTGGATCACTGCATTTACAAATTAAGGGATGTACATAAACAAATACTCCACTTGGGAAAATTTATTCCGTTAGAGCTAATAAATTAATTAAAGATATTCCACTGTAAAATTAATTATATACACCGTTCACTTAAAATAAGTAGTCAAATCATTTTCCAAGGTCTTCACTAACATACAAAAACATAAGACACTTAAATTTTGACATTAACTATTTTTTCAGGAAAAAAATAATAATCTTTGCAATCCGCTGAAAACGCAATATCTGCTACAAAACTATTTGGCTTCCCCGCTAAAATACTCATCATAGAACCCGTGCTACCATATATCTTGGAAGAGTGGATTTCAAAGAATATTCCTTCTAAGTTGGTGTGGTGTGGTAGTTAGGAGAAGGGTGCCAGCTCAGGTGTCGTGCGTCACTTGACCATGGTTCAAAATTACGTGATACGTTGCCAAAAGCCCTTGTGTAACAGAACAGTGCGATGTTAATATTCACTCACTCACACGCTCCAAAAAATACAGTACAGTAGTTATAATTATTTTTATACTTAAAAACGCAATATCTGCCTATTCAATTAAAATTATAGCATTATAATTAACTACTAACCACAAACAAATTTTGAAAATTTGTCCAAATGATGCAGTGTGTGAAGGAGAAAGTTTATTTACTTTAAGTACCAGAATCGATAAAAGCATTTATTTTAAAAAAGGATCAATTTCGTACTACCAAATGTGTATAGTAAAATCATAAAAAAAAAAACATTAAAATAAAGAGAGATTTATAACAACCTCTCCCCTTCAAAATTTAGTTTTAATTTGAAATAAAAAAAATAGGCATTATTCTGATCACAGGAATTAATTAGAAGCGAGCCCCTTGCGTAGCCAAAACAAAAGAGTTTTTCACAAACAAAAAGATGCTGACGCGGGCTTTTTGCAGTGCACGCCAGAATTGCTGGCAGATGGCAGAACTTTTTCCTACTTACTTGACAAATATCGTTATATTTTGACACTTCTCACAATATCTTTATAAATTATAGCCTATGTGTTATTCTGATGTATAAGCTATATTACTGTAAAGTTTCATTAAAATCCATTGAGTTGTTTTGCGTGAAAGACCCACAAAGATCCTCACAAACTTTCACATTTATAATATATACTAGCTGGTATACCCGTTCTTCGCACGGGTGAACTGAAAAATTAAACAACACAGATTGAAGGAAAAAAGAAGTTTTTAATGAGTTAATTTTATGTGAATTGCAAATTAAACAAAAAAGCTTTTGCATATCTCAGCTAAACAAAAAAAGAAAGAAAAAAAAACACCTTTGTTAAATTTTAAGTATGTAGATCTAATAGCTGATAAAAGTATTTTTTTATTTATAATTCCTCGTAACACTCTTGAGGGTCGATTTTCAAAATATCTCCCTAAGCTGATTCTGCTCAGCAAAAGTAACACATTCTTAAAAGTGTTGCGTAATGAACGCTTAAAGTAGTGTAAATAATTTATATCTCAAAGTGTAATACATTAATATTACTTTCTGTTGTATTTATTTTATTTTAAAATTGTAATATTCGCAAGCAACGCCGTTCTTTAAATTATAATGGCGATTCAATGAAAAGCATAGCGAAATGTTAACGATAGAGTCAAGTTGGCAAATGGCTAGCTACTTTTCCTAGCTCGAGCTTTATTAGAGCTTTGTAAGACACGCCGTGTAGGGGCATGATGCACGTTAATACTTTATCCAACCGCATTATGATTTACTGCAGTTTTTTTCATATAATTTTTTTTTTTGGATCACTACATGTACAAATTAAGGGATATACATAAACAAAATACTCCACTTCGGAAAATTTAATCCGTTAGAGCTAATAAATTAATTAAAGATATTCCACTGTAAAATTGATTATGTACACCGTTCACTTAAAAGAAGTAGTCAAATCATTTTCCAAGGTCTTCATTAACAGACAAAACCATAAGACACTTAAATTTTGACATTAACTATTTTTTTTGCGACAAAAATAATAATCTTTGCAATCCGCTGAAAACGCAATATCTGCTACAAAACTTTTCGCCTTCCCCACTAAAATACTCATCATAGAACCCGTGCTGCCATATATCTTGGAAGAGTGGATTTCAAAGAATATTAAACCTAAGTATTGGTAGAATATTTCTGCTAAGTTGGGGTAGTGTGGTATTTAGGAGAAGGGGGTGCCAGCTCAAGTGTCATTCCCGTCACTTGACCATTGTTCAAAATTACATGGTCCGTCTCTAAAAGCCCTCGTGTAGCTGAACAGTGCGACGTTAATATTCACTCACTCACTCACTGCAAAGGTTTATTTACTTTAAGTACCAGAAGCGATAAAAGTAGTTATTTTGAAAATAGATCAACTTCTTACTACCAAATGTGCATAATAAAAATCATTAAAAAAAACATTAAAATAAAGAGAGATTTATAACAACCTCTCCCTTCAAAACTTAGTTTTATTCTGAAATAAAAAAATAGGCATTATTCTGATCACAGGAATTAATTAGAAGCGATTCCCTTGCTTAGCCAAAACAAAATGAGTTTTTCACAAACAAAAGATAGATATATGCTGACGTGGGCTTGTTTGCAGCTTTTTGCTTGCAGATGGTAGAATTTTTCCTTCTTACTTGACAAATAGCGTTATATTTTGACACTTTTTACAAATTTTTATAAATTATAGCCTATGTGTTATTCTGAAGTATAAGCTATATTACTGTAAAGTTTCATTAAAATCCTTTTGTTGTTTTTGCGTGAAAGACCCACAAAGATTTTCACAAACTTTCACATTTATAATATATATTAGATTAGGTAATGAAGTTCACTATGAAGTATTACGAACAAACACGAGTGATCGGTCGCTGGGTGGCTTGCTCACTCTGCTTGTAAGTGCCTTATTTACGTCATGGGCTACAGTTGTTTTTGATGTAAAATTTGCATACGCGTAGCATAGTCAATCTCGTTAACGCAAGAGCACTTTAGAGTTTATTTGCGTTGATTTACGATTTCCAACTGTTATTCAACACGGTAGTTCAGAAAAAAAGTGCAAGATAGTAAGTGTCACAGAGAACTTCAAACTTGTTTTACGTTCTGGAACAGTGGTATGCATAACATCGTCTCTGTCTCTCTCTGTACAAATTACAAATACTCTTGTCAAAAAGTGAACCTCAGCAAAAGTAATTAATTGCTTAGAAACCATTTGGCAGATGACTCCAATTCAGCATGCATTCTACTAAAAGTAACATCTTACAATCCTAATATAAGTAATTTGTCATCCACACAATCTTCAGTAAAAAAAAATCACACTAATGTTACTTTAATTTGAATTACACATATAACTAAAATATTTCCAACTATACAGTGCAAAAGGTATTTTTTACAGTAACTAAAGAGTTTTAAGTTGTTAGGATTTAATTTTATTATTTTCCCAATAATTACAAGTCAAAATATTTTGACGGCACGTCTATATACCTCATCAAACATTTCTTAAGAGAAATGGCACGTTGATCCATAAAAGTTCGCCACCCTGCCGTATAGCGTATTTGTTTAATTTGTTGCAGCAATTCAATAGTAAACTTACAAAACAGAATGAAAGTTAAGTATCCCTCAAATGCATATGAAATATATTTAAGTTCCAGTGACTCATCTGAATTGAATTAATTTCGTTTGAAAATAAAAGCTCAGCAAATGGCTCAATTTTATTTTTTGAAATGGGATATACTTTTCTTCCTCCAAATCTTCAAACCCGTTGTCCATAAAATCTCTTCTCCATTATTATTTTTTTTATTACCACCTCTCTCCCTCTTCGCTAAGCCATAAAAATAAAATATTCCGAATAAATAATCGTCAAGGTTTAAATACATAAAATATTCACTTCTTTTTTTCATTTTTGTCCTGTTTTAATTATTAATAGAATGAGAATATTCTATTCTATTACACAAGTTATTATTTACACATAATAAATTGGTAAGTAAAAACAGGCGTCATAATGGATAAAGAAAGAGAATTGATACTGTTACTGTAAAAAATGTGTAATCATTACTTGATACATAAGCAGTAATCGTGGCGCCATCTAGGTATCAACAAAGAAAACATTCTTACACAAACTGATAACAAAATTGAACCTCGAACCTTTAAAAAAATTCACATCCAATATTATTTGGTAATTATACCTTATACGTAATTTTGTTATTGATTATTGAAGTATCGAAAAGTATTTCTTAAAAATTCTTTCGGAATATTTAAAGTTTGGGAATCAGGTCAGTAATGGGTGAGTTTTTCAATGTTTTTTTTTTTTTATGTAAAGAGAGATAAATTTAGTAATATTATTTTATTATAATAAATATATTTCAAAAATGTGATTGCATTTGTTAATATTTAAATTTAACTAAAAATATTTTGAAATGATATTTTTGGAGGAAGCTAAAAGACAGAATTTTATTTGACTAAGAAATATAATGTATTTTTTATTATTATTTTAAATATTGTAGTCTATTTTTTGAGTATTTTTATTAGTGTTAATTTTACTGATTATTATGATTATTAATTTCTGGTGTTGTATTAATAAGATTAATGGTAAGTATTTTTTCTGTGGAAGTTGTATAAATAGATTTTTTTTTTTAGTTTAAAATTTATGAAAATCCATTCTATGTTTCTGTGCGTGCTATGTACAGATGTATATGTGGGCTTGCCACAAAAAAAAATTTCAGATTTTTAAATTTTAAATTAGAAAAAGATAAATTATTAGAATGTCCTTCTCTCTATATATAGTTATCAATTCTAAATATATTAACCATAAATAAATACAGTGTTTCAATAAAAGTAAAATAAGGGCTTTTTATTCTTTGTTTTAAATTTACGATAAGATTTTAGAAAATCTCAAATATATCTATTTTTAACAAAATGGAGCAATTTTTGATGAATTCAAATTTTTGTATATATGAAAGCAAAACACTCTATCAATTATATTATCAACTACCTTTCTACTTCTCCCATTTAAATTTAAGTATATTTTTTCAAAATTTTTAGGGAGAGCGTAAAAACTATCTGTTGCCCAATACAAAAGAAAGAGAGCTTTATTTTGCAGTTGTAGTTTTTAATAAATATTTCAAGTTTTTTGTATTTTATCTTTTTTAATAATGATTTTTTCCTTTGAGGAGAGGGGCGGAATTTTTCATTTTTGTCAGGGACGGCAAAGCTGCCCCTGACAAATTGCTGGCCATAACAAAAATCTTTTAATGTGCCTCACAGTTTTAAAATACGGTTAGATGACAATATGTTGGCATTTAACCCTTCCTTCTTCTCATCTATGCCGCCTTCCAAATATGAAGGTTTTGAACCTCGTTACGCAAGTCTTTGGATGAGCAAGACTAACACCCTCCACTACGTGGCAGTTGCTTCACTAATTAGGTTACCAGGCCAGCCACGAGCTTATGACCGTAATACCAGGCTACAGTGGCCACTATGCAGTAATGTACACAAGGAGGAGAAAGGGTTGTACGTTTAAACTTCCCTCCCAAATAGACCAACAGATAATTTTTGGCATTTTGTTCTTGGCGCTGTAATCAATGCACATGCAAGAAATCTGTGTAACCACTGGTAGTATGATAAATTAAAAGGAACATAGATAAATTAAAGTAATATAAACTACCAACGTAACAATTGTATATAGTATGCCTCGTTTAGCTCGTAATAACCCTTGCCGGGAGCAAGCGCTAAGTAAGGGGAGAACAGATTAGCGATTTGAAGTACGGGTGTACTTTTTTGAGTAACCTGGTTTTTTTTTTTTTTTTTTTTTTTTTGTCTTATTGAAGACACCGAGCGTCTTTTTGGTCAAGTTTCTGAATTCAACCAAGGAAGAATAGCAGCCTATAGGGGTTGCGGATCATCCTTCAGAGAAATCGGTTATTGTGTTGAACGAAACTAAGCAGCGGTGATGCGAATCTGTCATCGCTGGATGCAGAACGAAACGACGGGGCCGATCTCACCCAACTCGTTCCAACACTGCCCCTGATGGCAGGCAGATTGTGTGTATGGCAATGATGGATCAGGAACCATAGAACAGCAGATTCAGTCCATTACGCATCATTCGGTGTCCGCTCGCACCATTTGATGCCGTTTACAGCAGAGTGGAATGTCCTCAAGGCGTCCATTGCTTCGTTTACCCTTAACTGGAAACCACAGGCCTATACGTCGCCAATGATGCGATGAACAAAGGACATGGACAACGGAATGGAGCTAAATTGTGTTTTCTGATGAATCCAGCTTCTGCCTGCAACATCACGATGGTCGGATTCGAGTTTGGAGACACCGTGGTGAGAGTCCGCTGAACTGTTGCATTATGCATCGCCACATTAGTCCTGTACCCGGTATCATGGTTTGGGGTGGTATTGGATTTCACTGTCGTATGCCTCTAGTACTCATTGCCGGTACACTGAACAGCCAGCGCTACAGCTCTGAGGTGTTAGAGCCCGTGCTTCTCACATACATTCAGCGCTTGCCATCAGCCATATTCCAATACGATAATGCACGACCACACATGACACGCATTGCTTCCTTGGCCGTCTTGTTCTCCGGATCTATCGTCAATTGAAAACGTGTGATCCATGCTTGCCCAACGACTGGCCCGGGGTATACTACCAGCTGCTACACCAGATCAACTCTGACAATATGTGGAAGCAGGGCCGGCACTAGGGGGGGGACAAGCCGGGCCCATGCCCGGGGTGGCAACCTTAGGAGGCGGCAAACTGGCTGTAAAATTAACTAGTTTATGAGGAAAATAAACGAGTCAGAATAAAAATTGAAATAAAAAATTAAAAATGTGTATGCAAAATATTCACGTTTTCTGTGGAGTCCTTAAGTTATTTCTTTTTTTTTTTTAACGAGTATTCATTAGTATTTAAAGCAGTGTTTTTCAACGCTGGTGTCTTGGAGGAAGGGAGAGGGGGTGATAAAGAAGAATTTCGGCATCCGGTTTCTTCTCTTTCAACTAATTTCATATAACTGTTACTGCTTTGTATACGTGAATTCGGGTACTATTGAAAGAGATACATTTTGGCAGAGATAAGTCTCAACAAAAGTGATGAAAAGCATGGTCAACTTTTATGAATGAAAAGAAAGGGGCAGAATGACCCTGAGAAAAAGACCCTTTTTCGAAGAAAATTTAGGGAATCTTGTGTTCAATTTGACTTCCGAACTAATTCTTTTAGTTTCCTGTGCTTAAACAGACAAGACAAAGTACGACAACAAAAAAGGTAACAATATTTTCATTTTCAAATTCTTTTTTAGATTTTTAATGTCCAGGAATTTTAATCATCGCTTAAGATAAAGTGAAAAGAAAAAATTATTTTCCTACATTTGCGCTTTTTCTATTTTATTTATTTATTTATACATATATATTAATGTCATCAGTTTCGTAGAATATTTTCATGTTGATTAACATTTTTAAGTATGTTTGTTTTCGTAGCTTGAATGTACCGTAATCTTCTTAAAACATTTTCGATGGACATTGTTATTCAAATGAAAAAAATATTATTTGCCTTTCGTATAAAAATAGCTTTCTTAGTCGCTTATAAAGGATGATAGTAGGTCATTTAAAATGCAAAACATTAATGAGCTTTTGAGTACTTACATTAATTATTTCCATACATAAAGGATCCTAACAGCAATAGCTCGAAATTGAAATACAACGTAGTTATATTTATTATGATGATTTTGTTTTGTAATCGTAATATATTGTGATAATTTTGTTTAATAATCAGTGAAATTGTCTGTAATTGCTAAATATTTCATTTATATTGCTTCAAACTGTTAAAAGAATTTTCAAAAAAAATAAGTTAATTTTACTTATATAGACACTATTTTTCCTTTTTATTGAATGTAACATGTGAAATAAAAATATAATTTTCTAATCTATTCTAAGACTATTAAGCTAGCCATATATATATATATATATATTCTTTTGTAAGATTAAATTACAAAAACTTGTATAATATATCTATATATATATATATATATATATATAGCCATTTTAAGAGGAATTTGCAAGATACCTTATTAATTAAGATCTTTTACACCAGTGATTCCCAAAGTGGTCTATGACGACTTGCAAGGGGGGTCCACGTGTCAGCAAAAAAATAATTTGGGGTCAATGAAGTGTAAGTGGTGGTCTAAGTGATATTGGCTCTCATTAAACTGGATCGTGATTCAATTTTCATTGAAAATTTAATCAATTGGAAACCAAATTTTACTTATTTAGCAGATGTATTTACTAAATTTAATGACGTTAATTCGCCCATACAAGGTGACACCATAAATTTTTTTTAAAAACACGAACCATCTCAGAGTTTCTTTCCAGAGTTAATTTAAAGAAGTATAATACTGGAGGTCCGGAATTTTCTCAAATTAACCCAGACAATCTGTCAGCACGTTTTAACCTACGTTCAACATATTTAACTGCCTTTTATTGAGATTTTGAAACCAATTTTGAGAATGCCTTGACTATGGTAATACCACAGTAGGCAATGAATTTATATGGTCACATTGGGGAAAAAATGTCACATGACAACGGGAACTGATCGTGATATACAACAATGAAGATTTTAAAGTTTAGAAACGGATTCCTGCAATTTTGGCTTTAAAAAATTAGCTACTTTCGTAGCTCGAGCTTTATTAGAGCTTTGTAAGACACGCCGTGTAGGGGCATGATGCACGTTAATACTTTATCCAACCGCATTATGATTTACTGCAGTTTTTTCCATACAATATATTTTTGGATCACTGCATTTACAAATTAAGGGATGTACATAAACAAATACTCCACTTGGGAAAATTTATTCCGTTAGAGCTAATAAATTAATTAAAGATATTCCACTGTAAAATTAATTATATACACCGTTCACTTAAAATAAGTAGTCAAATCATTTTCCAAGGTCTTCACTAACATACAAAAACATAAGACACTTAAATTTTGACATTAACTATTTTTTCAGGAAAAAAATAATAATCTTTGCAATCCGCTGAAAACGCAATATCTGCTACAAAACTATTTGGCTTCCCCGCTAAAATACTCATCATAGAACCCGTGCTACCATATATCTTGGAAGAGTGGATTTCAAAGAATATTCCTTCTAAGTTGGTGTGGTGTGGTAGTTAGGAGAAGGGGTGCCAGCTCAGGTGTCGTGCACGTCACTTGACCATGGTTCAAAATTACGTGATACGTTGCCAAAAGCCCTTGTGTAACAGAACAGTGCGATGTTAATATTCACTCACTCACACGCTCCAAAAAATACAGTACAGTAGTTATAATTATTTTTATACTTAAAAACGCAATATCTGCCTATTCAATTAAAATTATAGCGTTATAATTAACTACTAACCACAAACAAATTTTGAAAATTTGTCCAAATGATGCAGTGTGAAGGAGAAAGTTTATTTACTTTAAGTACCAGAATCGATAAAAGCATTTATTTTGAAAAAAGGATCAATTTCGTACTACCAAATGTGCATAGTAAAATCATAAAAAAAAACATTAAAATAAAGAGAGATTTATAACAACCTCTCCCTTCAAAATTTAGTTTTAATTTGAAATAAAAAAAATAGGCATTATTCTGATCACAGGAATTAATTAGAAGCGAGCCCCTTGCGTAGCCAAAACAAAAAGAGTTTTTCACAAACAAAAGATGCTGACGCGGGCTTTTTTGCAGTGCACGCCAGAATTGCTGGCAGATGGCAGAACTTTTTCCTACTTACTTGACAAATATCGTTATATTTTGGACACTTCTCACAATATCTTTATAAATTATAGCCTATGTGTTATTCTGATGTATAAGCTATATTACTGTAAAGTTTCATTAAAATCCATTGAGTTGTTTTTGCGTGAAAAACCCACAAAGATCCTCACAAACTTTCACATTTATAATATATACTAGCTGGTATACCCGTTCTTCGCACGGGTGAACTGAAAAATTAAACAACACAGATTGAAGGAAAAAGAAGTTTTTAATGAGTTAATTTTATGTGAATTGCAAATTAAACAAAAAAGCTTTTGCATATCTCAGCTAAACAAAAAAAGAAAGAAAAAAAACACCTTTGTTAAATTTTAAGTATGTAGATCTAATAGCTGATAAAAGTATTTTTTTATTTATAATTCCTCGTAACACTCTTGAGGGTCGATTTTTCAAAATATCTCCCTAAGCTGATCTCTGCTCAGCAAAAGTAACACATTCTTAAAAGTTTTGCGTAATGAACGCTTAAAGTAGTGTAAATAATTTATATCTCAAAGTGTAATACCTTAATATTACTTTCTGTTGTATTTATTTTATTTTAAAATTGTAATATTCGCAAGCAACGCCGTTCTTTAAATTATAATGGCGATTCAATGAAAAGCATAGCGAAATGTTAACGATAGAGTCAAGTTGGCAAATGGCTAGCTACTTTTCCTAGCTCGAGCTTTATTAGAGCTTTGTAAGACACGCCGTGTAGGGGCATGGTGCACGTTAATACTTTATCCAACCGCATTATGATTTACTGCAGTTTTTTTCATATATTTTTTTTTTGGATCACTACATGTACAAATTAAGGGATATACATAAACAAAATACTCCACTTCGGAAAATTTAATCCGTTAGAGCTAATAAATTAATTAAAGATATTCCACTGTAAAATTGATTATGTACACCGTTCACTTAAAAGAAGTAGTCAAATCATTTTCCAAGGTCTTCATTAACAGACAAAACCATAAGACACTTAAATTTTGACATTAACTATTTTTTTGCGACAAAAATAATAATCTTTGCAATCCGCTGAAAACGCAATATCTGCTACAAAACTTTTCGCCTTCCCCACTAAAATACTCATCATAGAACCCGTGCTGCCATATATCTTGGAAGAGTGGATTTCAAAGAATATTAAACCTAAGTATTGGTAGAATATTTCTGCTAAGTTGGGGTAGTGTGGTATTTAGGAGAAGGGGGTGCCAGCTCAAGTGTCATTCCCGTCACTTGACCATTGTTCAAAATTACATGGTCCGTCTCTAAAAGCCCTCGTGTAGCTGAACAGTGCGACGTTAATATTCACTCACTCACTCACTGCAAAGGTTTATTTACTTTAAGTACCAGAAGCGATAAAAGTAGTTATTTTGAAAATAGATCAACTTCTTACTACCAAATGTGCATAATAAAATCATTAAAAAAAACATTAAAATAAAGAGAGATTTATAACAACCTCTCCCTTCAAAACTTAGTTTTATTCTGAAATAAAAAAAAATAGGCATTATTCTGATCACAGGAATTAATTAGAAGCGATTCCCTTGCTTAGCCAAAACAAAATGAGTTTTTCACAAACAAAAGATAGATATATGCTGACGTGGGCTTTTTTGCAGCTTTTTTGCTTGCAGATGGCAGAATTTTTTCCTTCTTACTTGACAAATAGCGTTATATTTTGGACACTTTTTACAAATTTTTATAAATTATAGCCTATGTGTTATTCTGAAGTATAAGCTATATTACTGTAAAGTTTCATTAAAATCCGTTAAGTTGTTTTTGCGTGAAAGACCCACAAAGATTTTCACAAACTTTCACATTTATAATATATATTAGATTAGGTAATGAAGTTCACTATGAAGTATTACGAACAAACACGAGTGATCGGTCGCTGGGTGGCTTGCTCACTTGCTTGTAAGTGCCTTATTTACGTCATGGGCTACAGTTGTTTTTGATGTAAAATTTGCATACGCGTAGCATAGTCAATCTCGTTAACGCAAGAGCACTTTAGAGTTTATTTGCGTTGATTTACGATTTCCAACTGTTATTCAACACGGTAGTTCAGAAAAAAAAGTGCAAGATAGTAAGTGTCACAGAGAACTTCAAACTTGTTTTACGTTCTGGAACAGTGGTATGCATAACATCGTCTCTGTCTCTCTCTGTACAAATTACAAATACTCTTGTCAAAAAAGTGAACCTCAGCAAAAGTAATTAATTGCTTAGAAACCATTTGGCAGATGACTCCAATTCAGCATGCATTCTACTAAAAGTAACATCTTACAATCCTAATATAAGTAATTTGTCATCCACACAATCTTCAGCAAAAAAAAAATCACACTAATGTTACTTTAATTTGAATTACACATATAACTAAAATATTTCCAACTATACAGTGCAAAAGGTATTTTTTCACAGTAAATAAAGAGTTTTAAGTTGTTAGGATTTAATTTTATTATTTTCCCAATAATTACAAGTCAAAATATTTTGACGGCACGTCTATACCTCATCAAACATTTCTTAAGAGAAAATGGCACGTTGATCCATAAAAGTTCGCCACCCCTGCCGTATAGCGTATTTGTTTAATTTGTTGCAGCAATTCAATAGTAAACTTACAAAACAGAATGAAAGTTAAGTATCCCTCAAATGCACATGAAATATATTTAAGTTCCAGTGACTCATCTGAATTGAATTAATTTCGTTTGAAAAAAAAAAGCTCAGCAAATGGCTCAATTTTATTTTTGAAATGGGATATACTTTTCTTCCTCCAAATCTTCAAACCCGTTGTCCATAAAATCTCTTCTCCATTATTATTTTTTTTATTACCACCTCTCTCCCTCTTCGCTAAGCCATAAAAATAAAATATTCCGAATAAATAATCGTCAAGGTTTAAATACATAAAATATTCACTTCTTTTTTTCATTTTTGTCCTGTTTTAATTATTAATAGAATGAGAATATTCTATTCTATTACACAAGTTATTATTTACACATAATAAATTGGTAAGTAAAAACAGGCGTCATAATGGATAAAGAAAGAGAATTGATACTGTTACTGTAAAAAATGTGTAATCATTACTTGATACATAAGCAGTAATCGTGGCGCCATCTAGGTATCAACAAAGAAAATATTCTTACACAAACTGATAACAAAATTGAACCTCGAACCTTTAAAAAAAATTCACATCCAATATTATTTGGTAATTATACCTTATACGTAATTTTGTTATTGATTATTGAAGTATCGAAAAAGTATTTCTTAAAAATTCTTTCGGAATATTTAAAGTTTGGGAATCAGGTCAGTAATGGGTGAGTTTTTCAATGTTTTCTTTTTTTTTTTATCTAAAGAGAGATAAATTTAGTAATATTATTTTATTATAATAAATATATTTCAAAATGTGATTGCATTTGTTAATATTTAAATTTAACTAAAAATATTTTGAAATGATATTTTTGGAGGAAGCTAAAAGACAGAATTTTATTTGACTAAGAAATATAATGTATTTTTTATTATTATTTTAAATATTGTAGTCTATTTTTTGAGTATTTTTATTAGTGTTAATTTTACTGATTATTATGATTATTAATTTCTGGTGTTGTATTAATAAGATTAATGGTAAGTATTTTTTCTGTGGAAGTTGTATAAATAGATTTTTTTTTTTAGTTTAAAATTTATGAAAATCCATTCTATGTTTCGTGCGTGCTATGTACAGATGTATATGTGGGCTTGCCACAAAAAAAAATTTCAGATTTTTAAATTTTAAATTAGAAAAAGATAAATTATTAGAATGTCCTTCTCTCTATATATAGTTATCAATTCTAAATATATTAACCATAAATAAATACAGTGTTTCAATAAAAGTAAAATAAGGGCTTTTTATTCTTTGTTTTAAATTTACGATAAGATTTTAGAAAATCTCAAATATATCTATTTTTAACAAAATGGAGCAATTTTTGATGAATTCAAATTTTTGTATATATGAAAGCAAAACACTCTATCAATTATATTATCAACTACCTTTCTACTTCTCCCATTTAAATTTAAGTATATTTTTTTCAAAATTTTTTAGGGAGAGCGTAAAAAACTATCTGTTGCCCAATACAAAAGAAAGAGAGCTTTATTTTGCAGTTGTAGTTTTTAATAAATATTTCAAGTTTTTGTATTTTATCTTTTTTAATAATGATTTTTCCTTTGAGGAGAGGGGCGGAATTTTTCATTTTTGTCAGGGACGGCAAAGCTGCCCCTGACAAATTGCTGGCCATAACAAAAATCTTTTAATGTGCCTCACAGTTTTAAAATACGGTTAGATGACAATATGTTGGCATTTAACCCTTCCTTCTTCTCATCTATGCCGCCTTCCAAATATGAAGGTTTTGAACCTCGTTACGCAAGTCTTTGGATGAGCAAGACTAACACCCTCCACTACGTGGCAGTTGCTTCACTAATTAGGTTACCAGGCCAGCCACGAGCTTATGACCGTAATACCAGGCTACAGTGGCCACTATGCAGTAATGTACACAAGGAGGAGAAAGGGTTGTACGTTTAAACTTCCCTCCCAAATAGACCAACAGATAATTTTTGGCATTTTGTTCTTGGCGCTGTAATCAATGCACATGCAAGAAATCTGTGTAACCACTGGTAGTATGATAAATTAAAAGGAACATAGATAAATTAAAGTAATATAAACTACCAACGTAACAATTGTATGTAGTATGCCTCGTTTAGCTCGTAATAACCCTTGCCGGGAGCAAGCGCTAAGTAAGGGGAGAACAGATTAGCGATTTGAAGTACGGGTGTACTTTTTTGAGTAACCTGGTTTTTTTTTTTTTTTTTTTTTTTTTTTTGTCTTATTGAAGACACCGAGCGTCTTTTGGCCAAGTTTCTGAATTCAACCAAGGAAGAATAGCAGCCTATAGGGGTTGCGGATCATCCTTCAGAGAAATCGGTTATTGTGTTGAACGAAACTAAGCAGCGGTGATGCGAATCTGTCATCGCTGGATGCAGAACGAAACGACGGGGCCGATCTCACCCAACTCGTTCCAACACTGCCCGTGATGGCAGGCAGATTGTGTGTATGGCAATGATGGATCAGGAACCATAGAACAGCAGATTCAGTCCATTACGCATCATTCGGTGTCCGCTCGCACCATTTGATGCCGTTTACAGCAGAGTGGAATGTCCTCAAGGCGTCCATTGCTTCGTTTACCCTTAACTGGAAACCACAGGCCTATACGTCGCCAATGATGCGATGAACAAAGGACATGGACAACGGAATGGAGCTAAATTGTGTTTTCTGATGAATCCAGCTTCTGCCTGCAACATCACGATGGTCGGATTCGAGTTTGGAGACACCGTGGTGAGAGTCCGCTGAACTGTTGCATTATGCATCGCCACATTAGTCCTGTACCCGGTATCATGGTTTGGGGTGGTATTGGATTTCACTGTCGTATGCCTCTAGTACTCATTGCCGGTACACTGAACAGCCAGCGCTACAGCTCTGAGGTGTTAGAGCCCGTGCTTCTCACATACATTCAGCGCTTGCCATCAGCCATATTCCAATACGATAATGCACGACCACACATGACACGCATTGCTTCCTTGGCCGTCTTGTTCTCCGGATCTATCGTCAATTGAAAACGTGTGATCCATGCTTGCCCAACGACTGGCCCGGAGTATACTACCAGCTGCTACACCAGATCAACTCTGACAATATGTGGAAGCAGGGCCGGCACTAGGGAGGACAAGCCGGGCCCATGCCCGGGGTGGCAACCTTAGGAGGCGGCAAACTGGCTGTAAAATTAACTAGTTTATGAGGAAAATAAACGAGTCAGAATAAAAATTCGAAATAAAAAAAATTAAAAATGTGTATGCAAAATATTCACGTTTTCTGTGGAGTCCTTAAGTTATTTCTTTTTTTAACGAGTATTCATTAGTATTTAAAGCAGTGTTTTTCAACGCTGGTGTCTTGGAGGAAGGGAGAGGGGGTGATAAAGAAGAATTTCGGCATCCGGTTTCTTCTCTTTCAACTAATTTCATATAACTGTTACTGCTTTGTATACGTGAATTCGGGTACTATTGAAAGAGATACATTTTGGCAGAGATAAGTCTCAACAAAAGTGATGAAAAGCATGGTCAACTTTTATGAATGAAAAGAAAGGGGCAGAATGACCCTGAGAAAAAGACCCTTTTTCGAAGAAAATTTAGGGAATCTTGTGTTCAATTTGACTTCCGAACTAATTCTTTTTAGTTTCCTGTGCTTAAACAGACAAAACAAAGTACGACAACAAAAAAGGTAACAATATTTTCATTTTCAAATTCTTTTAGATTTTTAATGTCCAGGAATTTTAATCATCGCTTAAGATAAAGTGAAAAGAAAAAAATTATTTTCCTACATTTGCGCATTTTCTATTTTATTTATTTATTTATACATATATATTAATGTCATCAGTTTCGTAGAATATTTTCATGTTGATTAACATTTTTAAGTATGTTTGTTTTCGTAGCTTGAATGTACCGTAATCTTCTTAAAACATTTTCGATGGACATTGTTATTCAAATGAAAAATATTATTTGCCTCTCGTATAAAAATAGCTTTCTTAGTCGCTTATAAAGGATGATAGTAGGTCATTTAAAATGCAAAACATTAATGAGCTTTTGAGTACTTACATTAATTATTTCCATACATAAAGGATCCTAACAGCAATAGCTAGCTCGAAATTGAAATACAACGTAGTTATATTTATTATGATGATTTTGTTTTGTAATCGTAATATATTGTGATAATTTTGTTTAATAATCAGTGAAATTGTCTGTAATTGCTAAATATTTCATTTATATTGCTTCAAACTGTCAAAAGAATTTTCAAAAAAATAAGTTAATTTTACTTATATAGACACTATTTTTCCTTTTTATTGAATGTAACATGTGAAATAAAAATATAATTTTCTAATCTATTCTAAGACTATTAAGCTAGCCATATATATATATATTCTTTTGTAAGATTAAATTACAAAAACTTGTACTATATATATATATATATATATATATATATATATAGCCATTTTAAGAGGAATTTGCAAGATACCTTATTAATTAAGATCTTTTACACCAGTGATTCCCAAAGTGGTCTATGACGACTTGCAAGGGGGGTCCACGTGTCAGCAAAAAAATAATTTGGGGTCAATGAAGTGTAAGTGGTGGTCTAAGTGATATTGGCTCTCATTAAACTGGATCGTGATTCAATTTTTCAAAGAAAATTTAATCAATTGGAAACCAAATTTTACTTATTTAGCAGATGTATTTACTAAATTTAATGACGTTAATTCGCCCATACAAGGTGACACCATAATTTTTTTTAAAAAACACGAACCATCTCAGAGTTTCTTTCCAGAGTTAATTTAAAGAAGTATAATACTGGAGGTCCGGAATTTTCTCAAATTAACCCAGACAATCTGTCAGCACGTTTTAACCTACGTTCAACATATTTAACTGCCTTTTATTGAGATTTTGAAACCAATTTTGAGAATGCCTTGACTATGGTAATACCACAGTAGGCAATGAATTTATATGGTCACATTGGGGAAAAAATGTCACATGACAACGGGAACTGATCGTGATATACAACAATGAAGATTTTAAAGTTTAGAAACGGATTCCTGCAATTTTGGTTTTAAAAAAGCAAATCTGTTATTTGGTCAGAATTATAGAATATCGTGAGGAAGTTTTTAATTATTGATGGGAGGCGCGGATTCATTCAGGAATATTCAACAGAACTTCAAAATTGCGAACTCAGTTTGGTGGAATGCGTTTTCTTTCCCCATCACTGAGGGGTGAATTCCTCAGCAAAGGGTGCCTAACATTCCCACGCCTGGAAGGATCATTGCACTCATAAATATCGGGGTGCGTCATAGGATTTTCCCGCGCTTCCAAATGGCATTGAACCTTGTGCGGTAACTCTGCGCTGGTTCTGGACCAATCAGAGGCAATTAAGTGGACAAGGCAAATAGTCCGCTCTAGAATATTGTAGTGAAAAGGCATCGAACAAAAAGGGGATGCACCCCGATTTGGACACACACTCGGAGACGGACAGAGACAGACTGAGCAGATCCAGACCTTGAATCTAGACTCCGCGGGACTCCGGGCGGCAACCATGTCCCTACTCCATCCCACCTCCTATCTCTCTCAAAGCTAAGTCAAATCTTAATCTTGTTATGCAGTATATTTACAGTTACTTTAAAATATGTTATTCAATAAAATTGTCACTTTATACGATCGGATTTTTAATTTAGTGTACAGTAATTTGTCTATAGAATATTAGTGTTTAATTTTAATCTGAGTCATGATGCGATGTAAAATTAAGAATCTGGGTTTTCATCTTACAAAGTAAATAAGTTATCATTAGCGTCGCATCATTATTTTTCCTAGTAAGAAGAAGTTTCATGTAGTTACCTATCTCGAAAACAAAAAAAGAAACTTGACACTACTAACAGAGGATATTTAAGGTTATAAACCTGACAAAATTGATACTAAATGTAGAAAATTTGTTATTGTAGTGCCAGATTCAACCCTCCCATTAACATCAATTGTATGTTGCTTGGTTGTTTTATTTGATAGTTATTTTATATATTAATTAACTTTTAATTTAATTAATTAACATATGCTTTTTAAACTTTTAACTCTATAAATTTAATTCTTTTAAAGTAGTAGTAGTAATAGTACTAGCTGTCAAAAAGACATTTAAGTTGATAAATTTGCAAAAATTCAATATTAATTAAGCAGGGGTCTACCCCATACCGAAAAACATGGCAAGGGGTCTATGAGACAAAAAAGTTTGGGAACCTCTGTTTTACACGGACAATTTGAAAGAATATTTAATGCAGTCTAATAATTACTTATGTGTATAATTAGTTATATATATAGCGTGTATAATTAATTATATATATTATGTGTATAATTAATTATGTGTATGGGCTTAATTATATATGTTATGTGTATACTTAATTACATATATTATGTGTATACTTAATTATATATATTATGTGTATACTTATAGATATATATATTATGTGTACACTTAATTATATATATTATGTGTACACTTAATTATACATATTATGAGTATAATTAACTATAAAAATACATAAAAAAATGTATAAAATACCTTTAAAATATTGTTAAACAGTCCTGTATGCTACTAATAAAGCTCATTAAAATGCATATTTCGAAAAATTTAAAAATTGAGTTAATAAATTATCTGCAGTTTAATATGGAAGAATTTTAAGAAAACATTTAAAAGACTAAGATTTTAAACCAAAAAAAATACAAATATTTTATAAATACAAATTCAATGCAAAAACATCCTTTAGATAAATAAATTGCAAAATTTCAGGCGTAAATTTTAAATTTTGAAAAGACGATTATTAAATAGATAATTAATTTGAATAAATAGTGATATCTAAATAATATAGAATTAACATCCCTAATAAGCAGTTAACAATGACTTGAAGCCTGAATAACTTCCAAAGCATTTTTAAAATTAAGTTTCAATCTTATTAAACTATGTTTTATTTGTGATTAATACATAAAGGTTTTAATTCTCAATCGTTTAATTGCAATGAATACAAATATAAAATACTTCGGAACATAACCACTCATCCAAGACATAAACGAGAGGCTCTTAATCAGTGTTCCGTAGAACACTGGTGCTCTAAAAATTAAAAAGTCGATGTTTTCAGTGTGCAATAGTTTTTATTTACTATTTCATTTTACTATTATATTTCTCGAAAATCCTTTAAAATGTATTTTTCCTGATTGTGAAAAGGTTTAAAAGCGTTAGTATGTATATTTAAGAAAAAATTCTAGTAGTAATTGGTTCCAATCTATAGCAATATTTAAAATCTTTAGAAAAGGCAACAATAAGAATGTCAAAATTAGGACAGAAGTTCCTTATAAAAAACAACAGGAAAAGGATTTAATTAAAGTTTTATTGTTATATAGAAAAATAATTAATGTAGAAGAATATAAGTACTATATTTTTTTGTTGTGTGTGTTCCTAGTATAAAACTATTTAATTAAAGTGGAAGCAAGATGTGCATTACAGAAATAAAAATAAGATGAACACAATTTATAAAGTAGATAAATGATTTCACACAAAATCGTTGAGAAAGCCGAATAGATGCATTAAAACCACTAAGGTATCAAGTAGGAGGGCTATATGATGCTTTACTTGCTGTTTGTAATAATTCGAAGATTGACAACTCTATAAGAGTTGAGGATTTTAGACTATTAAATTGTGTTAAACAATTTAAGTTCTTATGCTGCATTGTAATTTGGTGCAAAATCTTAAATTGTATATAATAAGTATTGTATCCTATAAGTAAGCTCTTACAGACCGAAGGCAATGATTTACCATCTGCTATGGAGTCCTTGAAAAATCGTAAAGATTTTTTCAAGAATCTTAGATTGGACATCGCCTTAAATGAAATGGTTTGCGACGCTTGAGAATTCGCTGACGAAATTGACATACCGGCTAATTTTTAAGCTCACCCAGCCACGTCATAGAGTTCGAAGAAGGAATATTAATTTCGACTATGAGGCACAAGAAGATCCGTTAGAAGATCCTACTTTGAAATATAAGGCAGAGTCTTATTTTTCACATTAGATAAAGCTATCAATACACTTGAATCCAGGTTTGATTTGATCAGTACCCATAGCAACTATTTCCAATTTTTATACAATATTTGTGATTTAAAAGATACTCCCTCAAAACGACGAACTAAGGTATTGTAAAAATCTAGAAACAGTGTTAACTGATGGGAATTCATCGGATATAAACGTGCTGGACCCTGACAGATGAGATAGTAGCGGTTTATGCTTTTCTAAATAAAAATGGAAGTCCAATCGAGATTTTAAAATTCATATCGAACCTGGATTTTTGCTCCAAATCTCGGTATAAAGGATATTGCTTACTCTCCCAATAAGTGTGGAAAGGGGAAAAAGGAGTTTCTCCAAATTAAAATCAATTAAAATATTTTTACGTTTCACAGCTATCGAGGATCGGCTAAACGGCTTGACAACAATAGCCATTGAACAAGAACTGGCTGAAGAAATTAGTGTTAAAGAAATTATAAAAAAATTCTCATAATTAAAAGTGAAAAAAGAAACACTTTTAAGAGTAACTCTTGGTTTAGGTGTATTTTTAATATGTAATTAAGTTTTAATACTTAGTGGTTCTATAATTTGTTTTAGTATTTTTTTAATATCTGTATTTTATAATTATACACTAGAAATGACTTTTGTTGTGTGCAACCCTAATATTGATTTAGTGCCAAAAACATAAATTAATAAATTAGTATTTTTTGCTAACCAAAACTTCAACATTATTGATAGCAATTTTTTTGCTCTCGTTTTATTTTACCGCTAAGAGTGGAAAGGGTTTAGGTTATCTCTTTTAATTTTTGTTATAAAAGGGTGGCATTTTACCTCTTTGCCCGGGGTGGCGAAACTGCTAGCGCCGGCCCTGGTAGAAGCAGTAAGGACTGCTTTACCTCAAGCATACATCCAAAGCCTCTTTGACTCTATGCCGAAGAGTATGGCAGTAGTTACAGCTAACAATGGCGTCTGCTATAACTACTTACTTTGTCATCATCCACGCTTCACAAGAGGCTGTAATTTTAATCGCTTGAACTTTGTACAACATGTTATCTGCCAAATAATTTTTCGCTGGTCTATCTTGGTGTTACATTTTGTACGGCCAGCAGTGTAAAATGGATGTTTAATCGTTTGGTACAGTGGTCGATGTTATAAAGAAGTTGATTGATATACTTTTTAATGAAATTTCGCGATAAAACTGTTGTTCCAAAAAGGAATCTCAGCTGCGTCAGTCATATCTGAAGGAAGATGTAATAATGTGACATACGCAAGCTACACAAGGGATTGCAATTCTTGTTTAACTGTAACTTGGGTACCTAGAAGAATCACAGGGATTATCTCTAACCACCCATCATTTTCACAAGTTTTAATTGCCATTTTAAATGACGGCGGAAACATTTCATATTTCTGATGGAAATAGGATGGTAAAAATTTGTTTTGATTATTTAGGTTACCCAGTATCTAAATGTTCTAAGTAAACCATGTTGACATTAAAACGTTGATGTTAAAAAGGGGGAGTACCAGCGCAACTGTAGTCCTCGTCATTTAAATCCGTTTCAGCATTACGAGTGAGTGAGTGAATATTAACGTCGCACTGATCAGCTACATGAGGGCTTTTGGCGATGGACCACGTAATTTTGAACCATGGTCAAGTGACGTGGACGAAACCTCAGCTGGCACCACTTCTCCTAACTACCACGCCAACGGGAGGACGTTTCAGCTCTCGAGAGATTTAACGTACGGCAGGTCTTTAGTGGTACTGGGCTCGAACTCATGACATGCCTGCCATGGTCCTATACCTTGAACACTGGGCTACCGCAGCCCTACAGCATTACGAGATCCGTCACGAATAGCTATCACTCTGCTTTAGAGTGGTTCAGTAACGATTGTTGGTAGTAATTAGGGTCCTTTTTCTGAAGTTATTATCGAAAGGCATCCAAAATAAAACACTCAAATCACTAAAAATGAACGACAAACAGAATTTTTCTAAAATGTTTGGAATTGGAAATTCTTCTCTCCATCTGAAAAACCAATTGGTTATCCTTAGAAGTTAATTCTACTCATCAAAGGAGGGCAAAGAACCTTTCGACAAGTTGCATTATTTGTATACATTCATAAAATTATTCCGTACTTTTGGCTATTTTTGTCACACTACTTTCAAATCGGCTGATAATGCGAAATCATTAGAAATGTTAGAGCCATTGTGTTTAGCGTGTTGTGTTGGTCTTGGTAGTTCACTTATTATTTACCTTGGCAATCCAGAGTACTTTACTTATTCTATATACTTTAAATTTTAAAAGGGTAAACTATGAAACCAAAGCTATCCCCCAAGTGTCAAGATAGGAGGTAAAGATCTCACACAGATCGTGTGCTTCGTATGAACTGTCAACGACTGTTGGTCTTGCGGATACAGTCCATCGAAATTTCGGTGATCAGAGAGAAAATATTCTTGAATTTTTAATTGTAAAAGATACTCTTTTATCATATGAAATACATCATACAAATATAATTCATTATATTAATGAAATCAGATGAAACATAATTAATAACTTTTAGCTTGGAAGTAGTTAATAACCAATCAATCACCAAAGTCGCAATTTTCTTTACGTGAAGTGATATGAAGTCATGCAAGCTTAGAAATCGAAAAGCGGCGTAGCGTTAAATAAAGAGCACTTTTTGAGTTCCTCACACCCTCGGGCATTCCTCTTCGGCACGGTCAAAGGAAAAGAGGTTGCTTGTCATTGGTAGATGTGCAATGACGTCATTATTCCAGGTTGCCTGGTTTGGCGTTATAGCATTTTTCTATGCCGTTGTGGTTCATTGAAACATAAAAGTTTTGTCCCAATTTGGGAGATTGTTTTTCAGGCAGTTTTTTCTTCCGTGTCTTGAGTATAACAGCTAAATTCCCTTGCGTATGAAATTTTCACTGTAAAAATAACAATCGGTTCTTTTTTTCATTCACGTAAATCAAAATATTTTTAATGGATTCAATTTTGTAGAAGAAATATATATTTGAGCTTAGTAAATGAGGAACTCAATTACAAATAAAAAAAATTGTTATATAATTTTTAATAATCCATTTACTGTGATTAATAATACTTTGTAAATGAATTACATGTTTCGAGTTTTATCCTTATGTAAGAAAAAAGAAGTCACTTATAAATAAAGAAAATTTATGTTTTTTTATAATATATATTTATTGGTAATATCAATGTACATTTTAAAGGTAAATGAATTCGTTCTTATATCAGAATGAATTTGTACAGGCAAGTGATATTTTTAATTATTAGCTTAAGTTCATTTTTGTAATTAGTGATTTGTTTTTTCTGTATGTGTGAAAGACTCATTTATTCACATTTCTAAAAAAATTCGTCTAATACTCTGTTTCCTTTTAAATTTTAGAATTAAATTTACTGCAAAAATTTTAGCTATTATAAACTTAACTATATAAATAAACTTATACATAAATTTTTATTTTCTATCTTTAGTAAAATACTATAAATAAAGTGATTCGTGGCTATTGTATAAGAAACACCTCACTGTTCTAACTTCCACATCACATCCATATTATTCGCTCAAGTTATCATCAACACATTTATTCAATAATTCTCAATTTTTGCAATTATTTTAGAGGTTTCCTCTTCTAACATGCTCACACATACAAATCTTCATTCAGGGTTTAAATCAAAAGTCCTGAAATAGAGTACCACTTGAATCCCTTCATCAGGGGTTTGTTATAGAGAATAGTTTGTTTTTATAACAGGCAAGTATAATGAAGATATAGTCATTAATGGAATTTGGATTCATCTTAAGAAATATTTACTGATCGATGTTGTGTCACTCGAAGCACATCAATTTTCTCCTTTCCTAAAGTATGTTTCCTCCTGTAAAGCTACTGCTCGAGAATTAATACGAAAATATGACATAAAATAATACGTTTTCGAGCAAAAATAAAAATTAGCCATTAAATTATAATTTCCAAAAACTTATTTAGATTTTGCATATTATTTTACAAGAATTTTCCCACACTAATTATTGACTTTCTTATGGTTACAATTAGAGATAATCAAGAAAGTATAAAACGTAGCAGAAATTATTTAAACGAAATCTCTCTCTCTCATTTAGAAAAATTTCTTTTTCCAACATTTTCATTCTTAGAATATATATATATATAGTAGTAATTTAAAGTTTATTTTAAAATATCCAGAAATGGGCTTAATTTTCGAGAAATATATATCTTTATATTCACGTGTGTTCTGGTATCGTTTTAAAATGTATTTGTACTTTCTTTCCATTTTATTTCGTTATTTATGAGCACAATGGCGTTGGAAGTATAAAGTACGCACTCAGTAAATTTTCGAAACGCCACTAATATTATACGAAAAAAAAATGTAAGAATTTGTTTAAAAAAAATGATTATTTGTCAGTTAACCCAACAAACTAAACATATATGTCTGAAATAAAATAACCGTAACAGTTATAGAAACAATTAATTACCGTAAAAGCCGGCGTATAACGCACTATTTGAACACAGAAAATAAGATCGAAATTCATGAGTGCGCATTATACTCTGGGAAAAAATGTTAACTTTAAAAATAAGAAAAAAGCTCCTGGAAAAAAAAATTAGACTTCTACATATATCGAAATATTGTTCAGTTAAAAGAAATCAAATTCTTTATCCAAATGTATATCTGGAAGAGTACACTATTTTTTTTCTAATTTTTTTTCTTGGAATAATACCTTGAATAAGTGATTTCTAAATATATAGAGCCAGGACTTCGAACCGTAATTTTTTTTGTTCCAGTTCAACTATAAAAATATATATATCGTTTCTCTTCCGGTTTCCGTTCTGCCAAAAATAATGGTTTTCGGTTCAGATCTGAATGAATAATTTTACTTTACGTATATTCTTATATTTGTACTACAAATATAATTCTAAAAAACGGCAGATACCAAATATCTGATATTCAAAGGATTTGATATTTTATGCTAACGAAAGCAGTACATTACAGTTGGAAAAATTTTTAATTTTACATTTATTAACTTGTGTATTTAAAGGATTTATTTTTAAGAACATGCAAATAAATCGATAGTTTATTAATGTCTCATTCAGAGGAAACATGAGGGATATCGCAATGAGACGGACCTCATTATTTGAATAACAATCAAGTAACGAGGATGATATCCGACCTGGAACCCAGTCGATTATGTTATGACGGCAATGAAAGTACTTTAAGCATTTAGAAAGTTAACGTGTATTAGAGCCCTGCTAGATGATGGAATCCTCAATTGTGATCACTCGGCTACCACAGCTGTAAAAACATGTGGAATCTACAATGTGATACTGTTTAACAAGTGACATTTATTTATGATTTTGAGATAAAGTATTAAGTTAACGCCACATTCCTGCCATTTATCACATTTACCTGTCATTGTTAATCGATTATCATAATTTTCAGCATACATAGGAACAATTAGATCAAAGATGAACATTATCATATAATTTTAATCCTTGAAAAAAATGCTTGGTGTAAAAATGTAAACTTAATCTTAAGATTCAATAATTATTATGAAATCTAATGCATCAAAACAGAATGAATTATCGAGGCAATAAAAAATAGACATTTATCAATGTTTTTATTCTTTTAAGAAAGTAAGTACACAAAAAAATTCTTAACAGAGTGTTGTATAAATAACCAATTAATTCTCAGAGAAGCAATTATAAATTGATTAACCACAATATAGCTTAGTTGAATATTAACATGTCTATAGGTATACAGATGTTCAATAGTTATAAGATTTTTTTAACTCCCATATAGTTAATGTAATTTTGTTATTTGTTAAAGAATTATATATGTGTCTTAAAGCAAATATTTTCCATTATAAAAATATAGAGAGCTTCAGAGTACTATATGATTATAAAATAGCCCATTATCGATTTGAGATTTTACATTATGACATAGAGAGACAGGCAAAAATTTTGCTTTTTCTTTCCATTTTTTAAATTCATTGTATGTATCTAAATGTTCAAATAATTATATTATTATTTGTCTTTCAAAATTAATTAATTTAAGAGTTAACACGATAATTTGAGTTTGTATGTACGAAATTACTGCGTTTAACAGAATAAAAATAAATCTATAACATTTTCAACATTTACTGAAAATCAAAATATAAATAAATTTTACCTTGATAAATTAATTTAAATTTGCTTTAGGTTATTATACCTTTGACTGAAATGAAATAAGCGTTTCCCTTATATGTGCAATAGTTATCATTGTGATTAGTGTTTTATATAATATAATCAATGTTTTATACTATTTCATTCAATGCCTTTTAATAATACTGAAAAAGAAATCTTGGTGGAATGTGGTTTAAATTCGTAGGAAATGTCTCCTTTAAAAGGAAAAGAAATCTTTTGAACTGAAATCAGTAGTAATTATCACAGGCGATTTCCAAACACAAGTTTCTCTAAGAAAAGGAAAATGGGGACTTTCAAACTTAGAAAGTTCTACAGTATTGGATAATTTTAAAAAAAATTATCCAATCCAAAGTATCTGAAAAAATAAATATAATCTGAACGTAGTCGAACAGATAGTTACATTTAAATTAAAATAATATGTTCGCTCTCATTTTTTTTTCGCCTATTTATTCGTGAGTCACGCATTTTATGTACAATAGTACAATTAGTGTTCGGGGGCGCTCTAAGGCTATTGAACGTTCGAAACTCTGAATACAGAATAAGATGGTTCTTGTAAATGAATATGGAAAGCAAGGCGTGAAATCTTTCATATCAACAAAAAATGCTTCTCTCCCCGTTGATTATTCTTGATTCTTCATTTTTTGGTAATTGTTGATTATCATATGTCTTTTTGGTGTAAGAAAACCTAGAAATGTACATCTGCCTTTTTGTAAATCTTCTAAGGTTACTTTCAAGTAGCCGGAAAACTATTCTTCCTCTAGTTGCCGTAATAAATTTTAGAGAGTGGAGCGTATCGGTTATTGCGCTCAGACCCACGTGGGGTGCTTCTCGACGAAAACGTTGTATACACCGTTGTATACACCGTTCACTTAAAATAAATAGTCAAATCGTTTTCAAAGAATATTCCTGTTAAGTATTGGTAGAATATTCCTTCTCTAAATTGGAGCGGTGTGGTACTTGCGAGAAGGGGGTGCCAGCTCAGGTGTCATCCACGTCACTTGACCATGGCTTAAAATTACGTGGTCTGTTGCCAAAAGCTTAACAGTGCGACGTTAATATTAACTAACTCCAAAAAATACAGTACAGTATATATAATTATTTTTATACTTAAAAATGCAATATCCGCCTATTCAATTAAAATTACAGCGTTATAATTAATTACTAAACACAAACAAATTTTGAAAACTTGTCCAAATGATGTAGTGTGGAAGAGAAAGTTTATTTACTTTAAGTACCATAACGGATAAAAGCATTTATTGTGAAAAATAGATCAATTTCTTAATTCCAAATGTGCATAATAAAATCATAAAAAAGGCATTCAAATAAAGAGAGATGTATAACAACCTCTCCCTTCAAAACTTAGTTTTATTCTGAAATATAAAAAAAATTAGGGATTATGCTGATCACAGGAATTAATTAGAAGCGAGCGCCATGCGTAGCCAAAACAAAAAGGGTTTCTTTACAAACAAAAGATATATATATATGCTGTCGTGGGCTTTTTTGCAGCGCACGCCAGAATTGCTTGGAATGGCAGAATTTTTTCCTACCTACTTGACAAATATCGTTATATTTTGGACACTTCACACAATATCTTTATAAATTATAGCCTATGTGTTCTTCTGATGTATAAGCTATATTACTGTAAAGTTTCATTAAAATCCATTCAGTTGTTTTTGCGCGAAAGACGGCCAAACATCCTCACAAACTTTCACATTTCTAATACATATCTAGATTACACAATGTATCACTGTACAGAAATGTATTTTTACTGTTATCTTACGTTATGCTGAATGAAGAATTTTTTTAAAAAAATTTATATTGAAGCATAATAAAAGCGTATTTTTAATGGTGTATAAACAACAAAAAACAAAAAAAGAAAAGATATTTACAACAAAAAATTACAGAAATATTCGTTACAGATTCTTAAAATTATCCATTTTAATCCTTCGACTTTATTTATAAAATGCACACGAAACTAACTTCGACATTTTTATTATAACAATTGATGTATAAAAAAGTCGAGTATTCGAACCAGAAACTCTTAATTCCGATATAATTTCTTTGAAATTTGTAGAAAACATATATTACAAGCTCTTCAACATAAGAAAAAAGCCTCGATTTATACAAAAACCTTAAAAGCAAAAATGAAATCCTTGCTTTTGTTACACAATTATTCTTTGAAAGTTCTACAGTGTTGGATTTCCTGATTAAAAAAAATTAAAGTAAGTGTCCTTTATAATAATAATTACAAAAAATTTGCAAAATGCTCTAAAATCTATCTGAAGAATAAATATAATCAGAACGTAGTCTAATAGATAGATATTTTGAAGTAAAAAAAAATGTGTTTGTTCTCTTTTTTTTTTTCGCCCAGTTATTCGTGAGTCACACTTTTTAGGTATGATAGTACAAAGAAAAAAGTGTTCGTTTGCGCTCTAAGGCTATTCAACTTTTGAAACTCTGAATACAGAATCAGATGGTTCTTGTAAATGAGCATGAAAGCAGGTTGTAAAATCTTTTATATCGATAAAGAATGTTTGCCCTCTTGATTATTGTTGATGCTTTAGTTTTTGGTCATTGTTGATTATCCTATGTCTTGTTTTGGTGTAATAAAACCTAGAAGTGCACATCTGCCTTCTTGTAAATATTCCAAGGTTGCTTTCAAGTAGCCGGAAAACTATTCTTCCTCTAGTTGCCGTAATAAATCTTTAGAGAGTGCATTTCCTTTTCAATGAAATTATCGTACATAGGATAAATAGAAACTATGCCGACCAAGCCCTTCTTCAAGAATGTCCTATTCTACTTGGCGAACGTTATTAGGAGAATGAAAGTAACCCTCTTCGGGGAACTGATATTGTGTTAGATTTTGAGAGATAAGGTAAAAAGCACCCAATCACTTAGGGCAGTGAGCCGCAACCCCCGGTCCGCGGATCAAATGGTGCCGGGCGGCTATCTAAAGAACATTAAACTATTGCCATTTTATTTAAAGTGGTGCATTTCTCTCGGATTTGCGCAACTTTCAGAAGAAATCACTTTTATTCATTTTTGGTGTAACTATATTTTATTCTGAAGGCATATTTAAATGTAACTAAAATAAAATTGTTAAATCAAAACAATCTAAAATATAAATAATCAACGTGTCCCTCCCTTATGCACAAACTCACACACCAAAGTCAGTTCATTACCGCACAAAAATCAGAGCTGTAATCTTAGAATTTAAGCAATAATATGCAATTATTTTGAAATTTTAAATAAAAAGTAAGGATTATTCAAAGACTAAAAATATCCCTTTTTTGTACAAAAAGTGAAAAAAAAATTAAGAAGTCCCAATATGTTACCCTTACTCGCAAAAGAAACAATTAATTAGAAATAAGAATAATATAATCCTTTTGAATAAACAAGTTTGTCGAGATGCATGAAGCTCCTCGGCAACTTAAATATGTTTGTAGTCATAATATTTAGTCTTTGATATCAGCTTATTGTTTGCGTTTTACTATCAAGTATTCTAAAAATTCAAAGAATTTTCTCTTTTTTACTAATGAAAACAATTTATTAATGTTGGAAAAAATATAATTTTAAATTTCTAATGTATATTTAAAGAATTTATTTTTAGGAACACGAGGTATATATAAATTGATAAATTATTAATATTTCATTTACGAGTTCTATTAGGGTCAAAGTAATAAGACGGACCTCGTAATTTAAATGACGATCAAGTAACGAGAACAATAGTCGAGCTAGAGCCCCCACTTCTTATTTTCACACCACGGCAACGTAAGGACTTTGATTTTATGCGTATCAGCTCTGTTACACAATGGAACCTCTAATCATGACCATTTTTCAATAAAAACATGTAGTGACTACAATGTCGCACTATCCAACAAGGGCCAACACTTATAGGCTTAGGATATTCATATTTTATAGCATAATGCGAAACACTTAACTGCTATTAATTTCATATATTTGCCACAGTAAATGTTTTATCATAATTTTCTGTATATATAAGAAGAATTAGATCAAAATAAAAGATTTTTATTTTTGAAAGATGCTTGTTATAATAAAATGTAGATTTAATCTTAGGATTCCTTGAGTACTATGAATTCTAATGTATCATAATGTAATGGATTATGGAAAAATAAAAAATGACAATTATATACATCAAATCTTTCATTCCTTTATGGAAGATATATACGAAAATCCTTAAGAGGATTTAAATTTTTAAGATTTTTCTGGCATGTTCTAAAAAAGAAAAACAATTATAAATTGAGCAACAATGAAGTTTCGTAAAAAAAAAAGGATTTATGGCAATATGTTTATTGATATGCAGATGCTTGTAAGAGCTTTTAAACTCATTTTATTGTCGATTTGAGAAAGTCTGAACTTTGCATTATAACATAAAGAGACATGATCAGCAATTGGGCTTTTTATTTTATTTTGTATTTTTGCTTATAATTATGTGCAAGTTATGAAGAATCATATTATTTACTTCTTATTTCTAATTTGACTATTTTAAATTTTAACACCAGGTGTGTATCAAATTCCAGCATTTATATATATGAATAAAAAATAAATTTAAAACATTTTATAACTATTTTAATAAGTTTAATTGAAAATCAAAATATAAATATTTTTCTTAAATAAAATCAATTAAATTTAGATTAGTTTATTGTACCTTTTCCTACAATGATATAGGCGTTTAATTTTTTTTTTTTTTGAAATTCTTTATATTATCACCTCTGTTTTGTGCTAAAATTTCTTGAATTTTCTTGAACTGAAAACATTAGTAATTACTACATTGGATTCTTCAAGAAAACATGTTTCCCTAAGACAGGGAGACTATTTGTGTTTAGGGACTTTCTAAGCCGTGAACATCCCCACTATTCAGCGGGGTATCAACGACTGCTCTGCTTCTTTTATCCGCCGATGTATGGTGTCATAAATCAGCTCCGAAAAAGGGGGAGTAAAGTTCGCTAGAAGCGCCGTCTTTAAGGGCATTTTTCTCACAAAGACCGCCGTCTCCAAAAGGTTAATAGTTGTCCCAGTTATCTGCAACTCGATTGAGCAGTCAATGTGTTGAGAAAGAAAAATGTTTTTGTAATTGTTTTGAATGTTGATCGAAGGAGTTGTCTTCGTAGGAATGTTTTGGCTCTACCTTACGCACAAAATCAGTTCATCATCGCACAAAAATCAGAACAGTATTCTTAGAATTTAGGCATTGTTACGACCCGCATGTGCAGAGGGCGCTAGTAGTCCTCCTTGTTTACATTTCGTCAGTATGCTTGTAATGCATCCTCGGAGCGGACGTACCTACCGTCCTCAATAAACAAACATTTTTAAAGTATACAGTCCACGCCTTTTGCTTGAGCAGTCAAGTTATACATAACTCAAAGTCTGCTCATAATCCGTTATAGACATTTCTAGAATAACCACACCATTTGTGGTTAAAATCAGAGCTATCGACCTCACCCAGTTTTGTGGTCGGTGTCGAGCCCGAGCCAAAATTCAAAATGGCTCCAAAGGAACTATCAGAACTCACCATGTTTAACAGAAGGAAAGCACATCTGCTCGGTCAGATCACACGCATTAGAAACTCCTTGGAAAATGTGGATTCACCATTGAATCAAGTTGAAATAAGAACTAAACTCGCATCGCTTTCTGAAGTGAAAGCAAAAATAGACAAACTTCGGACCGAAAGCTACAGGATTCTTTCGGATGAAGAGCTCATGGATTTCGAGGCCAGTTTGGACACGATGGAAGTGGACGCAGATAATTTAGAGGTGAGTCTCAATACCTTACTTGAATCTTCTAATGTGAATACCTCTGAATTATCTGTGAAAAATGATTTTGCTAATTACAATGTGAAACTGCCATCCATTAATTTACCGGAATTTTCGGGACAATATATTGATTGGTTGCAATTTAAATCCCAATTTGTATCATTAATTCATGATAACGCTTGTTTATCAGACTCGCAAAAACTATATTATTTGCAATCTGCCCTGAAAGGCCATGCAAAACAATTGCAAACAGTAAACGATTCTTACTCATCTTTATTTGAAGCTTTAGAAGGTAGATACGAAAATAAAAGATTAATTGTAAATAGTCATATTGCTGAACTTTTAAATCCTAACAAAATAAAATTTGAATCTGCTTTTCATCTCAGAAGTTTAATAGATTCAATTCAGAGTCATCTTAGAGCCTTAAAACAACTAGAATTAGAACCTAACGCTTTGTGTGAATCAATGTTAATTTTTGTTATAACTCAACGTCTAGATGATGAATCGCGTAAACAATATGAAATGGAATTACATTCTAATGATTTGCCTAAGTGGAATAATTTTTTAGACTTTTTAATAAAAAGGAGCCAAGCCTTAGAAAACGTACAAAGAAATTCTTCGTTAAAAAAAACAAGAACGAATATTCTCCAAAATTCAGATCATTTGTCGTGAAAAGCAATGAAAAAACCTGTCCGTTATGTCCTTCAGAGACACACCCAATTTTTAAGTGTAAAATGTTTCACGAGATGTCTGTTGAAGAAAGAAGCAACAAAGTGAGATCCTTAAACCTATGCTTTAATTGTCTAGGCCATCACCTTATTAAGAACTGTTTGAAACTGAACAGGAAATGTAGGGTTTGTAATGCGAACCACAATTCTCTTCTTTGCAAAACAAGTGTCCCCCGAGCGATAAACAGAAACCCCTCTCTCCACAGAGTTCATCAGGTGTCATTTATGACCCGAGTCCAGCCAATGTAATAAATCCTCAAACCGCGACGTGTCTTTACAATGAGAGTGGGGAGAAATCCATTTTGCTTTCGACCGCGAAGGTCAAAGTTCAGAGTGCGACAGGGGGTTGGCTTATAATGAACGCGATCCTCGATTCAGGAGCCAGAAATGCCTTTGTAGCTTGAAGCGTCAAATTTCCTCGGGTTGGAAAAATACTCTATGAATTCAACTATTGTAGGCTTGAATGGAGCTTGCATTTCAGTGAGGAAAAGAATTTCCGCTGAAATTTCGAACGGAAGTTCATTTAAAAGAAAACTTAACTTTCTCATAGTCCCTAAAATTACTGGTTGCGTTCCTACACAGCCATTGGATTTAACAAAAATAAAATTGCCTCCAAATATAACATATGCAGATGCGGAATTTAATATTCCCAAACGAATTGATATTCTCCTGGGAGGTGAAATATTTTATGAATTATTAAAAAGTAAACAAATAAAATTACATGACAATTCAATAATATTGCAGGACTCCGTATTTGGTTACATTGTAACAGGTTCCATTCAAAACGAACCATCGAACTATTATTTTTGCAATTTCATCCAAGATCAGGTTGATAGAAATTTAACAAAATTTTGGGATTTAGAAGCAATAGGAATTAAAGCAGAGTCTAGTTGTGACCCAGACGACCAAGCCATGCAACATTTTAAATCTTCAGTACGTTTCAATAGTGGTCGTTATGAAGTTGGGTTTCCTTGGAAGGGCCATACACAAGAGTTAAATGACAATTTTTCCGTAGCAGAAAACGTGTAAAATCCTTAACAAGAAGATTCATTCGTGATCCAACTCTGTACATACAATATTCCGAAATTTTGAAAGAATATGAATCTCAAGGAATAATTGAAAGGGTTCTAGAAACTGAAAAACCAACTGATAGAGCAGTATTCTATTTACCGCACCAAGCGGTCTTTCGCCAAGAAAGCCTAACTACAAAAATGCGCATTGTTTTCGATGCAAGTTCCCATGAAGATGGACAACCATCTCTTAATGACTGTATATGGTCAGGTGAGAATTTAAACCCAAACATATTCCACCTGATAATTTCTTTTCGCTTGAACACGATTGCTATCACCGCAGATATAGAACGTGCATTCTTGCAAATCTCATTACGTGACGAGGACAGAGATGCAGTTAGATTTTTGTTTCCAGACATTAGATCAAATCAAACAGATCCCTACAAGTTTCAAGTGTATAGATTTAAGCGTGTGATGTTTGGAGTCAACGTAAGCCCCTTCTTGCTCTCCGCAACAATTAAGCATCACATCGAGAATTACCGTGAGCAATATCCAGCAGCAACTGAAATGCTTGACACTTGTCTCTATGTTGATGACGTAATCAGTGGTGCTGATGACATCTCCCAAGCCTTAAAAGTATCAAAGGATGCTGAAACAATCATGAAGAATGCCAGCATGAAATTACGCAAATGGAATTCAAATGATCAAACATTGATGAGAACTTGGGAAAGGGAAGGCCTTGAGACACATCCTCGTCACCCGGACGACAGTTCCAAAATCCCTTCGTCAAAGGTTTTAGGGATACCATGGGATGTTGTCCACGACTATTTTACAATTGATGTTAAAGGACTTCTGCAATTGGACACATCAAAACCCATCACAAAAAGAATTGTGCTTCAATCAGCTGGGAAAATATACGATCCAGTTGGGTTCTTGTCACCCTACACGATTAGGCTCAAATGCCTATTACAAGAACTTTGGCTACGGAAGTTATCCTGGGATGACGAGCTACCGCCAGATATTCATGCAGTATGGTCACAATGGTGGTTAGAACTTCCATTTTTATCAGAGTTAAAGATTCCGCGAAAGATCCTCGATTCCAGTGGAGATTCAAGTGAAGTCCAAATCCATACCTTTTCTGATGCCAGTCAAAAAGCATATGGAGCAGCCGCCTTCTTGAGAGTCAAGCACAAGGACAGAGTCAGCGTTGATCTTGTAACATCCAAGAGCCGTGTTGCACCTCTGAAAAGGTTATCCCTCCCTAGATTGGAACTGATGGGCGCTCTGCTTGCTGCACGCTTAGCAAAGGAAGTCAAGAAAATCCTAGATCAGAAGTGTTCAACCAGAGCCTTTTTCTGGACGGACTCTCAGGTCACCTTACATTGGATCAAAGGTCCAAGCCATAGATGGAAACCCTTTGTTGCGAACAGGGTTCGCGAAATCCAATCCCTCACCGATCCTAACTCGTGGTTCCACTGTTCCGGCAAGGACAACCCAGCAGATCTACTTACGAGAGGAATCAGCGTAGACGCTCTTACAACCAACTCCAAGTGGTGGAATGGATCCTCGTTTCTACGTCAAATTGACTTCCAGACCAAAGGACTAGATGAAGCGATCCCAGAAAGAGTGTATTTAACGGAAATGAGAAAGAACTCAAATCCAAAAGAGGACATTTCCTTGACATTGACAGTGACTAAAAACAATTTCCTTGAAAACATTATTGATATTTCAAACAACTATGTAAAATTAATTCGTGTTGTAAGTTTTCTTTACAGATTCATACACAACTGCAGAACCAGAATTACAAAGATAAAGGGACCCCTTACTTCACAGGAGGTAAGTCATGCTGAGAACTGGCTGATCCACTCATTGCATGAAAGGGAGTTCTATGAAGAAATGCGCAAATTGTTGGCAGGTGAGCCTATTCCTATGAAAAGCAAATTAACTCCACTTAATGTTTTTCTTGATGAGAGCAACATCATTAGAGTAGAAGGCAGACTTGCCAATTCAAATTTAAATGAGAAAGCTAAATTTCCCATGATTTTACCTAGTAGAAACGTTTTAACTGATATTATATTGAGCCATTATCATAAAAAATATTTGCATGCAGGACCCCACTCACTTTTATATCTTGTTCGTCAAAAATTCTGGCCACTCAATGGCAGAAATAACTGTCGTAGAATTATTCATGAATGTGTGAATTGCTTTAAGAACAAGCCCATCACTATGAATCAAATCATGGCTAACCTACCGAGAGATCGTGTAACACCGAATTATCCCTTTAATGTCACGGGCGTTGATTTTGCAGGCCCATTCTTCATTAAGTTTAAAAATCAAAGAAAAGGGGCATTAAATAAAATTTATGTAGTAGTCTATGTATGTTTATGTACAAAAACAATTCATTTAGATTTTGTGACAGATCTCACATCCCAAGCATTCATTGCAAGTTTAAAACGTTTTTTTGGTAGGAGAGGAAAGTGTGCAAAAATCACCACCGACAACGCTAAAACATTTGTTGGCGCAAATGCCGAAATTAAAAAATTGTTCAAAATGATTAAATTACCTGATCACACATTAGCAGAATTTTTGACAAATGAATCGATAGAGTGGAATTTTATCCCACCCAGGTCCCCAAACCATGGAGGGCTATGGGAAGCAGGAGTAAAGGCATTTAAATTCCACTTAAAAAGAGTCGGGGGAACGCACATTTAACTCTCGAAGAGTTCATCACAATACTTTGTGAAATTGAGGCTGTGCTAAATTCCCGACCACTCACTCCTTTGACGTCAAATTTCGATGATTTCGAAACACTGACCCCTGACACTTCTTAGTAGGTAGACCGCTAACATCCATAGTTGAACCGCAAATAACTAATATAAACGAGAATCAGTTGTCGAGATGGGAAAGAGTAAAAAAAATTACCCAACATATATATAAGCTTTGGAAACGCGATTATTTGAATAATTTACAAGAACGTCACAAGTGGAAATTTAACAAAAATAATGTTTCTGTAGGAACCTTAGTTTTAATCAAAGATGAAAATCTTCCTAGTACGAAATGGAGTACCGGAAGAATAACTGAAATTTTTCCTGGCACCGATGGTAAAGTGCGAGTTGTGAACCTGCGTATGCCAAACGGAAATATATTAAAAAGGACAATCAGAAATCTTTGTATATTACCTGTATGAATTTTGTTATTAGTAATTATTGTATGTGTATAAATTAACTTCAATCGTATTTAAGTATCATAAAATGTATTGTGTATTTTTCATTTAAGTACTGTAAATATTGTGTATGCCTTTTGTATTTGCAAATATTTGTGTATTTTGTATGTAAGTATCGTCAATTACATTATGTATTTGTATTGAAATTTCATTTCAATGGCGGGGACTCTGTTACGACCCGCATGTGCAGAGGGCGCTAGTAGTCCTCCTTGTTTACATTTCGTCAGTATGCTTGTAATGCATCCTCGGAGCGGACGTACCTACCGTCCTCAATAAACAAACATTTTTAAAGTATACAGTCCACGCCTTTTGCTTGAGCAGTCAAGTTATACATAACTCAAAGTCTGCTCATAATCCGTTATAGACATTTCTAGAATAACCACACCATTTGTGGTTAAAATCAGAGCTATCGACCTCACCCAGGCATTATGCAATTCTATTGAAATTTTAAATAAAAAGTAAGGATTATCCAAAGGTTAAGAATATAACTTTTTTTGTACTAAAGTGGAAAAAAATTAAGAAGCCCAGTATGTTGTCATTACTCGCAAAAGAAACAATTCAATATAAAGAAGAATATATATAATCATTTTATGTAAACAAGTTTAGCGAGATACATGAAGCTCCTCGGCAAATTAAACATGTTTGTAGTCATAATATTTTGTCTTTGATGCCAGCTTATTGTTTGTACTTTACTATCAGGTATTCTAAAATTCAAAAGCATTTCCTCTTTTTTACAAATGAAAACAATTTATTACTGTTGAAAAAAAAATATAATCTTAAATTTCTTATGTGTATTTAAAGAATTTATTTTTAGGAACACTTAGGTAAATTGATAAATTATTAATATTAACGGACCTCGTAATTTAAATGACGATCAAGCAACGAGAACGATAGCCGAGCTAGAATCCCCCACTTCTAATTTCCACACCACGACAATGTAAGGATTTTGACTTAATGCGTATCAGCTCTGTTACATGATGGAACCCCTAATTGTGATTATTTTTCAATAAAAAAACATGAAGGGACTACAATGTGGCACTATTTAACATGTGCCAACATTTACAGCCTTAGAATATTCACATTTTATAGCATAATGCGAAACACTTACCTGCTGTTCATCTCATTTATTTGCCACAGTAAATGTTTTATCATAATTTTCAGTATATATAGGAAGAACTAGGTCAAAGGAAAATATAATTTTAATTTTTGAAAAATACTTGTAAATGAAATTTAGACTTATTCTAAGGATTCGTTAAGTATTATGAATTATAATAAATCAAAACAGAATGGATTAAGAGTACCATGCATTCTGCAAATATATTCTAAAAGAGTAAATTGTAAAAGATGGAATTGTGTGCTTATTTCAGTTGGACAATTTCTTTCAAATGAGTCTTTTGAATCCAGAAATCACAACCGTTTGTCTTAAAGTAACCCCCTGAAGTAGAGTAAGGCATCGACTATGTGGGTCTTCTTCCAACAGCTCCCCCGTCCTTTTTTTAACTAGTTATATGACACCAGACATCCTGTAAGCCTTAGGCATATCCATTGCGACCCCACTCTAGGAATGGGAGAAAGTTGCAAAAAAAAAGTGTAAACACGTAAACCATAAATATTTCAATGCTCATGTCAATTCAAAAAGAAAAAAAATCCTGTACATGCTGTCGTAGACCCCTATTTACCCTTCGTGAACCCCCAAATTATTTTTTCGCGGGCGTAGACCCCTGGGGTCCATATAGACCACTTTGGGAATTACTGCTCTATACGATAGAAACAAATTTTGTTTCATAATGCTGTATTTTTTCTTTCTTAAATAAATTACCACAAAAATAAATCCTAATACAGCTGCTTGCAGATATGATCCAACATTAAAATACAGAGAATAGAATAATATGCAAAAGTTGAGATAAAAGCAAAGTAAACTTCGGTTTTTTTGGACAAATTATTGAAAATGGTGTTTTACCAAATTGAATGCAGTCGCATACTATTGAAATTGAAGCATCACAAATCTAATGTTTCCGTATTATTTAGCAAACAGTATCACAATTAGTCAACAATGTATTATATTCTAATTTTAAACTATGTTTTAGATTGTCTCATTTCAAAACTATTTATCAAAATAACAAATGTAGTCGTGTATGTGATCAGTTGAATTAAATGTGTTTTAAAAAAATAATGTAGTTTTTGCATTGAATTTACCAAATTTGTTAAAAGTTATGTGGTCTCTCTCTCTTACAAGTCCCAATTTCATGTAGGTTATCCTCTTTTTGTATGATATTTGGTTATTTGCACGCTCCCTTAAATATATATATATAATGCAATTATTTATGAAATCAAATGGCCTTTTATTTCAGCAAAAATTGTTGCAATTTGATAAAAATTATCTGTGTCATCACCTATTTTGCGATATTCAAGGCTTCACCATATTCTCTATCACTTTGCGTGATTAAATTTTTATACATCATTATAAACTAGGATTGGCACAATTTACTGTATTTAACATTAAATCAGTGCTTCTCAAACTTTCAATACTGGCGCCCCCTTTTCGATCACAATTTTTTTCGCGCCCCCCTTATACATTCACAATGTACTGAATGCAATAATAATGCACCTTGACGCTAAAGCTACAATAGGCGATCTTAATTATAAACCATACAAATCAGTAACATAAGTATTAAATTTTGTATACTACTTTTAAGCAAAATAAATAAATAAATAAAATAATAGGATAATTATTATGTTATTTTTCCTTTCTCTAATTTTTAAATTGAACATATTGCAAAACGCGGTAGCTCATAGAAGACAAAATATAGATATCTGCTAAATATAGAAAAAGATCTCAGAGGGTCAATTTCTAATCATAAGGATTCCTTATAAAAACTTTGCTTTCCAAGACAAGCTCATGGACGTCATTAATACTTATTAAACTTGTTCTTAATTTAGTATTAATTAATTAGTTATAAAATATTCTGTGCAGCACTGATACATTAAAAGTATACCGGCTGAAGTGCCCGCTCTGCACGAGTTCATTTATAAGAAAAAAAAAACATTATTGATATAATAGCTGAATTGTAAGGGAAGCACACAAAGCCAAGTGCTCGACAATGTTTACAAAAACGTAAAATGATTTTTTTTTAAAATGGTGTTGCTCAAATTATAATTAGTTTTAAGCCAATTGTAATTTTAAGCCTCACAGAATTAGCATTTATAATTGATGGTAAACAGTAGCGCACACAGGAATTTTCAAGGAGGATCTGGGGTCGAAAGTTCACCAATCTTGTATCAGGTTCCTTTTGATTTTGTCGATTTTCGGGAACAAAACACAGTAAAAACTAATTCTTGAATAAATAATTAGCATTAATTGATAAAATTAATCATTAATAACAAATACTTAACTAAATTTTGCGTACTATAAACTTAGAATTATAATCAATCGGAAAAAAATCAAGGGCTATGGGAGGGACCCCCCTTGTGTGCGCCATTGATGTTAAATAATGATCAATAATATAAAACATCGATGAAGAATAATTGTATTATTTTTAATATTTAAAGCGAAAAGACTTCAACATGTTTTAACCCGGGAGCAGGCGCGCACTCGATACGGTCGGGGTTATTGAGTCACCCCAATCCTTTTTTTTATAATCATTTTATTGTACACGATACAAATCATGATTCAAGTGAATAATTTAACTAAGAGAAAGTTTACTTACCTACTTTCAAGGACTTTTCAATTTTTCTTTCGTAATAAATAAACAGTTTTTTGCCAGAATTAACGATTTCGTAATTTGTATGTCCCGCGCGACCACTTCCGGGTAAAGTATATTCATTATGATAATATGTATGTTACTGCTAAAAAAATTGTGTGAAACGTTTTTCGTTATACTTTATACATTGAGAATATTTATGAAAATATGTCTTGGCCAAGTAATCCTTCATGTGCTTGTGTGTGTGTGTGTGCGTGTGCTCTATGTGGTTTTCCAAATATCATAAAACTCTTTTGCATGAAAAAAAGCGCAACAGAGAACACGTAAGAGAGGGGTCATAACTAACCGTACCAATAATTTAGAAGGTCAAACAGATTACAGCTGTAATGTGCAGTATTTCAAAAATAATGACAGTGATGAATTTTTTATGTTCCTAAAGTTTTCGATTCTGGGTCCGGGATCTTTTTTCTCTGAAAGGTTAGGTTAAAAAAAAGCGCAATAAAAAAATCTCTCATCACGGGATGACAGCAAATCAAATAAAAGTTTTTTTATTTGGTTATAGGATCAAAGATAGCTAATTAGGTATTGAAGAAGTTTTGTTTTTGATGGCTTAATATCGCCTATAAATTATATCAGAGTAAAAGTGCATTTTTTATTATGTCTGAAAGTATTTTGTTTTAATTCATTCCAGTAAACTAATTATTTTTTAAATCTTTTATTTTCGATATGCTCGCGCCCCCCTCGTAAAGTCATCGCGCTTCCCCAGGGGGGCGCTCCCCCAGGGGGGGCGCGCCTTACAGTTTGAGAAGCACTGCATTAAATGAAAAGCAATTGATTTACACTAGAGGACTGTGAATATTATCTTTGACTCAAAAGTAATTTTTTTCCCACTTCAGTATTTATCAAAAAGAACACGGAAGAATAACAAATAGAAGTAATACTATTATATGGTTGAATAAATAAACTATTTTCATAGTATATGCATGTTTTGAAGATTTAAGAAGCAGAAAAAATAAGATATCATCCTTATCCCCCACACACTAGTAGGAATCGCGCTTTTATGTGTTTAAAAAGTTTGGGAGGAGGAGGGTTGGAACTCGATAATTAAATTAAACAGGAATTTAAGTATGATGTCCAATATAATGGTAAACGTGTTGTTTCCTACACTTCTCACTTAACTGTAACTGAGTGCGCCAGACTTTCCACTCCTCACTTAACTGTAACTGAGTGCGGGAGATTTTCCCGCTTTCCTACCCCAACGGAAACTTTTTTGGAACCGGTACGGGGACATTCTGTAAAACTGAAACGCAACGGACGGACGCAAGGTCTTGTTCGCATCAATCCGCAGCACCTTCAAGGGTGTAATTTTCATTTAACCGCATTATTACCTTTTAGTGTAAACTTTAACTGTAAATATTTATTTTCTTGTAATATAAATTTAAGTACTATCTCCATCTCTGGCTATTATTCGAACTCAACCAACGGCATCATTTGGAGGCACCGACGAGATTCGTCAACGATTCAGAGAAACAAGAGATAAGTACTATTTTATATTTTCATTCAACGTTTGACTTTGGTTTCTCTTACTGATTCATTCCATCCATATTTCGTTTTATCAATTAATGGATGCCGAAACGGCTACAGTGCTTCGCGGCAGAGCGAAGGCTGCACTTACAAGAATTATAAATTTCATTGATAAAAATGATCAAACTTTTGACAAAAATGATATACGCAACAAGTTAGAGAAACTTGAATTAACTTATACGGAATTTGATAAAGCGGATGCTGCTTTACCTATCGAATCCTCTGAAATGGAAGAATTCGAAACAAAATATTACGAAACCAAAGCCAAGCTACAGAATATCTTAGAAAATTTATCTGTGAGAACATATGTATATAATGATAATTCTGATGTCTTTGAAAATGTCTCAAATATGAAATCTAGCAATTTTAAGTTGCCAAAAATTAATATTGAGCGTTTTTCTGGTGATTATAAAAATTGGCCTTCATTTAAGGATTTATATGTATCATTAGTGCATGATAATATGAGTTTATCGAATATACAAAAGTTTCAATATCTTAGAGGTTTATTGCTGTCAGAACCAGCAAATATAATTAAGCATATTCCCATTACTGAAACGGCTTATAACGAGGCTTGGAAAAAATTATTAGCTCGTTATGATAAAAAGAAGCAAATCATTTTTTCACTCATTAAAACCTTCATGGAACAACCTTCTTTTAACGATACTAACTCTCACAACTTACGCAACATAGCAGACACTTCCGACGAAGTAATTAGAGGTCTTAAATCTATTGATACTAAAGCAGAGTCTAGAGATGTATGGTTGATTTACATTTTGTTACAAAAGGTTGATCCTAAAACGCGCCAAGAATGGGCGCAATTCTCAAATAATATTGATTTTCCCACATTTGAAGCATTTATAGAATTTTTAAATAACAGATGTACATACTTAGAACTTTATAATGTTAGCGTTACTCATGAAAAACAACCTTATATTAATAAATCGAAATTTAAAAATAGTTTAAAATGTTCTGGTTGTAAAATGAATCATCTTGTTTTCAAATGTTCTAAATTTAAAGAAATGTCTGTTAAAGAGCGTATACAACTTGTTAATAAACAAAAATTATGTATGAACTGTTTATCTGATAGGCACACTGAGTCACATTGTAATTCAACTTTTACTTGCCACTATTGTAAGAAAAAGCATCATTCGCTATTACATGATAATAATTTTAAAAATTTCGCAATGTCAGCAAATAAATCTCATCGTGCTGAAGGTCAAAACCAGACAGGAAATGATACTAATCAAAACAAAGAAGTTGCAGCTTCCGTGAACTCTATACAAACATGTTTTTTTTCTTTATTACCAACTTTAAGCGTTAACATTAAAAATATTTTGGGGGAGAACTGTCAAGTTCGAGTTATGGCGGACAGCGGAAGTGAATCAACATTCATTTCGGAAAAATGTTTAAAACTGCTAGGCCTGAAAAGAAAAAACGCTAGATTTCAAATTAAAGGATTGCAAGATTCTAAAATCGCGATGACTAGAGGGTGTGTTGAAATAGATTTAGTATCGTTACATGACCCCAAGGTCAAACTACCAGTTAAAGCATATGTTTTGGAAAAACTAACTGCTCCGTTACCAACGGAAAAAATAAACGAAACACATTTCTCTCATTTAAAAAATGCCTGCTTAGCGGATCCGAAATTTTTTATCTCAAACAATATCGATATGATTCTCGGATCTGACTACTTTTTTTTTTTCTATTTTGCTTCCTGGGCAAATTACTTGCTCTCAAAGTAATTTAATCGCTCAAAATTCCATTTTTGGTTTCCTAATTTCAGGCAAATTAACTGAGTCTTTAAACTCAAATTCAATGCTAAATCTTCACATTAATGGTACAAATATTGACAATCAATTAAAAAGCAATTTTGGGAATTAGAAGAAATTCCTAACGTAAAAGATAAATTATTAACTTCTGAAGAGCAATTTGTGGAAACACATTTTCAAAATACTTATGCATGTAATTCCGATGGACGCTTTGTTGTAAAACTTCCATTTTATAAATCAAATTCAGAATTGGGAGACTCAAAACCCGCAGCAATTTCTCGCTTATTAGCAATGGAGCGGAAATTTAAAAATAACCCAGATTTTGAAAAACAATACAAAGAATTCATGAACGAATACGAATCGCTAGGTCACATGAGCTTAGTAAATTCCAGATCCCATACTTCCAAAGATCAGAATTTTTTACCGCATCACGCCGTTATCAAGCCATCCAGCCCTACAACAAAGTTAAGAGTAGTTTTTGACGCATCTTGCAAAACTACAAATTGTACGTCATTAAATTCTCTGCTAGGAGTAGGTCCCAAATTACAAAGGGATATTTTTGAAATATTGCTTAATTTTAGAATTCCTAGAATTGTATTTACAGCGGACATTGAAAAAATGTACCGTCAAATTTTAGTAGCTGATGAAGATCAGAAATACCAACAAATTCTGTGGAGAAATAACTCTAGTGAAAACATTCGCACATACAAGCTAAAAACTGTCACCTACGGTTTAGCCTCAGCTTCCTTTTTGGCCACTAGGTGTATTAAGCAAATCGCTCTCGATGATAAAGATAATCCCAACCTCTCCCGAGTTTTACAGGAAGATATTTATATGGATGATTTACTATCAGGAGCAGATACGCCAAATAACGCAATCTCCATTTGCAAGGACATTGCTCATGTTTTGAGTACTCGCGGATTTCATTTAAGAAAATGGAATTCTAATTCCACCGAATTTCTCGCTCAATTTTCAGAACATAGTTCTCATGATGCACGAGTTGAATTTTCCAAAGATTCTAATGAAAGTTCTAAAGTATTAGGCTTATTTTGGAATTCATCCAATGACACTTTTGGTTTCCAACCATCGCTTGAACTTACACCACCACTCACAAAGAGACGTATTTTATCTGAATCTTCCAAAATTTTCGATCCTTTAGGACTTCTTTCACCTTGTACAGTATTCATGAAGATTTTTTATCAAAAACTTTGGCTTACAAAAACAGATTGGGATTCTCCCATTCCACAACAATTAACAGAGGATTGGCTTAGGTTTCAAAAGGCCTTTAATGCCATCAACTACCTCACTGTTCCCAGATGGGTCATCCTTACAGCAGACAACATAGTAGAATTGCATGGTTTTGCAGATGCTTCTTCATTAGCTTATGCTGCTGCAATCTACTGTCGGCAGAAACACAACGGCAAAATAAAGGTTCAACTACTTGTATCAAAAAACTAAAGTAGCCCCTGTCAAACAAGTTTCCATTCCTCGATTGGAGTTGTGCGGTGCACATTTACTATCCAAGCTATTTAAATCGGTCTTACGGACATTAAAATATTATACCTTTGATGTATTCGCTTGGACGGATTCTAAAATAGTTCTCTCCTGGCTGTCTGGTCATCCTCGCCAATGGAAAACTTTCGTAGCAAATAGAACATCTGAAATTATAGAAGTTCTACCTACAAAGCATTGGAGACATGTGCCTTCTAAGGAAAATCCCGCAGATATTGCATCCCGAGGTATTGATCCTAAATGCTTACCTGATTGCAAGTTATGGTGGCAAGGACCACCCTGGCTAAGGCTAGAAACTTCTAGTTGGCCCAAGGCTGAATCCAGTTGCGATGAGGCTTCGGATGAGGTAAAAGCGGAACAAAAATCAGTCTCCATCTTCAATCTGTTTACTCACACATCAAATGATGTAATTCATGGTTTATTCGAACATTACTCTTCACTCACCAAAGTAATTCGCATTTTTGCTTATTGCCAAAGATTTATTAAAAACTGTAAAAAGATAGCATCTCAAGGATCATCGATCAGTTCATCCCATATTAATACTACTTCACTTACCTTTTCGGAAACCAAAACCGCTGAAGAAACCATCATTCGTTGGGTTCAAGGTTTTTACTTTCAGGAAGAAATACGAAGCATTAAAAAACAGATTTCTCTGCCACCCAAAAGTCCATTACGTTCCCTCCACCCTTTCATAGATGAACATGGTTTAGTACGGGTGGGAGGGAGATTGCAAAATTCCCAGCTTCGATTCAATTCCAAGCATCCTATCATACTTCCTTCTCAGCACAGTATTAGTGAACTCCTTATCAAGGAACAACACATCGCTCATTTACATGCTGGGCCGACTAGGTTAGCTCACGTTCTTCGACAGTCCCATTGGATCGTAGGAAGTAGAAAATTAATTAACAAATGTATTAGAAAATGCTTAAAGTGTAACAAATTCAAAACCGCCACCACAACACCACAGCTGATGGGCAATTTACCAAAACACCGTGTCACGCTGGAGAGACCTTTCTTCAGTTGCGGTATTGATTATGCTGGTACTGTACTGATTAAATGCAACAAAGGTCGAGGGACTAAATCTACAAAGGGTTACATTGATTTATTTGTATGCTTAGCAACTAAAGCTGTTCATATTGAAGCAGTCGGAGACTTAACAAATGATTCCTTCATAGCTGCACTACGTCATTTTAGTGCTCATCGTGGGGCTCCCCGCCACATTTATAGTGACAATGGAACCAATTTTGTTGGAGCTCGTCAAAAACTTGACGAAATACGGAAGTTATGGCTTTCCTTACCAACTAATGAAGCCATCTCTTACTACTTATCCATATCTTCAATAGATTGGCACTTTATTCCACCCTCATCACCACATTTTGGAGGTATTTGGGAAACAGGAATTCGATCCGTCAAATTTCATCTGAAGAGAGTATTGGGAGAAACCATATTAACTTTTGAAGAGTTAACAACCTTGCTCACGCAAATCGAAGGATTACTAAATTCCAGGCCTCTCTCCTACGTTAATGACTCTGACATAGAATGCATACCTACACTCACACCTTCACATTTTCTTACAGGTGATGTTCTTCTTTCAGTTCCAGAGGAGCTTCCTTCAACCTCCAACCACAGAGATCGTTGGGAGTTGCTACAGAACATCAAACGGGGCTTTTGGAAGAAGTGGAGCTCCGAATTTATCTCCTCCTTACAACCTCGCAAGAAATGGCAGGATGCACAACCAAACTTGAAGGAAGATGACATCGTATTGATCAAAGAGGAGGGTCCTCCTGGTACATGGCCAATGGCTCGAGTTCTTCAAGTGCATCCAGGCAACGACGGACTGGTTCGTGTTGCAACTGTGAAAACCCAAGACTCAGTGTTTAAACGACCTGTTCATAAACTTCACAAACTTCCCATATATCCGAACTAGTTCGGATATAGGGTGGGAGTATGTTTCCTACACTTCTCACTTAACTGTAACTGAGTGCGCCAGACTTTCCACTCCTCACTTAACTGTAACTGAGTGCGGGAGATTTTCCCGCTTTCCTACCCCAACGGAAACTTTTTTGGAACCGGTACGGGGACATTCTGTAAAACTGAAACGCAACGGACGGACGCAAGGTCTTGTTCGCATCAATCCGCAGCACCTTCAAGGGTGTAATTTTCATTTAACCGCATTATTACCTTTTAGTGTAAACTTTAACTGTAAATATTTATTTTCTTGTAATATAAATTTAAGTACTATCTCCATCTCTGGCTATTATTCGAACTCAACCAACGGCATCACGTGTCTTAAAATTTTAGTTTTATAATTAGATACATTTCTATGAATAAACTCGAATTAAATTATTTAAAATTAGCAAGGATATAAAATTACGGCCAGAAAATATTGTAAAAAATTCTGATCGCTTTTTCTTAAAAAAATTAAAACATGCTTCGTATACTTAAATTAATATAAATTTAGAAGTGTTCTTTTTTTTTTTTTTTTTAGTATTTTGTAAATAATTGGCCGTATGATTTTTAACATAGCAGAGAAATGTATCCCTTTTATTTAAAATAATTTACTGTAAAGAAACAGTTGTGTGAAATTGTAGTTTCTATTGTTCCTAAGTTAAAAAAATATTTCAATAAACCTTTTCGTTTATTTTAAAGGCATTTAAATAAGAGAATTTATTTTTAATTCGGCCTTTAATATAGTTATTTTTTAGAGGAAACCATAAGAGAGTATATCCTATGGTTTCTTATGGAACGAGAATTCTTGCATTTTAAATTTTTAACTTTCTCTTTATAATTTTTGTCTTGTTCAAACTTGAATTTTATTAGGTACAAAAAAAAAAAGGAATCGCTTCCATAAATATGTATTTATATATGAATAATTACATTTAGCAGTAACATGTAATAGAAATCCACTTTTTCATTTTATTTGCCACAAATTGAGTCGAGTTTACACATTATATGTGTAGATATATGATTATACTATGGAAGGATATATACTAATTTCCGTTTGAAAATGTGTTTAATTTATAATCTGATCTAGCTTTCAAGTATAAGAAAAAACTGTTTCTAGTTAATTTTGGAAGTATGCTCTTTTTTATTTTTACAGAGAGAGAATTTGATATAAAGTGATAAATTTTAAGCTTTTAAAAATTTTCCGTTTATATTATATTAAACAAAAATATCAGAGAAACTCGATTCATTGTCAGAGTGAAAACCATAGCTTCCGGTCAATCCATCATTCGACTTGTATCATTATGAATATACATACATATTGAATTGTTATTAATAAAACAAGTATTTATACGATTACGTAACGATTCAAGTGTAATTTGATGCCCCACAGAATGAGCGAAACAAATAACCGATTTAATAAAAATCTATCAATGAATATTTAGTGCACAAGACATCTAAAATTATAAATAAACATTGTATTTTGTAGAATAGAAAACTAAATACGAAAATAAGCATTTCAAATCACTTTAGTAAACGCTTTTTATTCTGTATCAAAAACTTACCCTTTCGATTTATAGTAATAATATTTTTGAAAGATCCGACTAAATTACTTATTTAAAATACTTATTCGTAACATCTATAAAATGTACAATAGAGGAGCTGCTTCTTTTTTGAATTTCCGTGTCATGAGTAATCGCATTATTTAAATTAATGCAGTATCGTTTCGTTAAAAACCCGGGGCTTCATGTTTTTTTATGCTTTCGATAAGAATCCAGCTTTAAACATACGAATAGGTCTAGCTGGGTTATATATCTAGAGCACTTAGCCCTTTTGGGGCTTTGATCTCTTGTCTGGAAAGAATATTGAGACATGATACTTTGAAAACATTGCCCTTTTTATTTTAGAGATTTAATTAAATAATTAAGAAGTTAAAAAATTTTAAATATAAGAATAATTTAAAGTACAGAAAAAAATTAAATTTAAGAATCAGAGTAAAAAATATTAAGTTACAAATGCTGAATTTTTGAAGTTTACATTAAAGATAATTTCCTTCGGCCAATAGGGACCTCAGGATGGCTGATTGCCTGTCCAATGGGGAGGCAGCTTTTCGTGTCTGTGTTGAGTGTGAGATGAGAGTTGATCGTTGATGAACTGGATGGAGTGCCTAGGCCTGTCGGCCTCTAACCTCCTATCAGGTAATTTTTGATATGCCTTTGACGAGTTCTACCATTGCCCAGTTTTAGGAATAAATCAGTTTAGTAATAAGAAAGTTCCGTAGATTTTAAAAATATAAATTACTTGATGTGAGATTAAAATAACTATTAAAATTTAACTTTAAAAACAGTGAAAAAAATCATTGAAAAATGCGAGAAAAGAGGGCGGAGTTATCCTAGCCAATCCGAGTGCAGCAAAAACTGACTACCAGAAAGCGCGGGAAAGTGATCTTGGTTTTGATCCAAGTCAGAAAATAAAAGAGGAGGTGGTGCTTTCTGGTAGTCAGTTTGACCCCGATATTATTGAAAGTATTACCCTCTGATTTAACTTTAGAATTCAGCAGAAAGAATAAAAGTGATAATTGGGATTTAAAAGTTCTTCTTGAGTTTTTAGGTAAAGAAATTCAGAGTCGCGAGAGAGCCCAATCTTTCCATTCATCAGTAAAAAAAAAAAAAAAAAAAAAATTCGAATAGAGTGATTACTCCCTCCCGTGTTGCGAGAAGGAGCTTTCTGATTTGTTGTTGCGTTAATGTGGTGACTTCGGTCCCGGTGGGGGTACCGTCGTCGTGTACGGGATCGGAGGCTTCCAGTGTCCGTACCGGGCAATGGGGCTCTCCGATTGGTAGTTGGGTGTTTGTGGATTTTTGTGTTCATGAAATGAGTGCTGTTGAATGAATTTACAGAAATAAATGGTGTTTTTTAAGAATTAAAAATAATATGAGAAATAAAATTTAGGTTTTAATTAATTAGTATGTTTCTAGGTCTGTGTGTGCGTCTCGTTGGAGTGTATTTCTCGATCTTTTGGATCGAGATGTTATCTGAGTTATCTATTTTCGTAAAGAATGTTTTTGCTATTTTTCTCTTGAAGTTTTTAATTGTTTTGTAGTTAATGGCATTCCTGAGACTAGAATTTCTCATGTACCAATCGGCTTTGAGAATCTGTCTCAGGGTTTTGTTTTGTAGTACTTCTAATTTTTGGATGTGTGTTTTAGCTGCAAAACTCCACACTGGAGAGGCATAGGTAATGACTGGTCTTAGAAGTGAAGAATAAATAAGCAGTTTATTTGATCTACTTAACACGTCCACTGCAAAAATGAATGATTGGCATCGAATTCAAAGCTAGCGCCGATATTGGCGAGAAATTTGCTAAGCTCTGTAACCCTGCAGAATGTCATCCCCCTGTTTCCTTCCCCTCTCCTCATCTAAAAAAGTGCTCTTTATTTAACGACTTCCGAAAAGCGTGGAGTATTTGCTTACATTTTGTTTATAAACCCGAAACTGTTTAGAATTTCTGTTGTAATAAATCATAATCATAATGGCTGCAGCATCTAATTCAGTCGAATTGGGTTTTGTGGAAAAACGAACTGCGTGGAAGTTAAGAAGCAAATTTTTTCCTAGTAAATTTGGCGGTTGCCCGGCATGGTTGCGTTTAAACAATTTGCCGAATCGATCAGACATTTTATGTAAAACTTGCAAGAAACCATTGTCATTCGTAATGCAAGTATATGCTCCAATCCTAGAGATTGAATCTGCCTTTCATAGGACTCTTTTCTTGTTCGTGTGTGTCAATGGAAAGTGTAATCTACGAAACGATAACACAAATTTTGTAGTCTTCAGAAATCAACTTCCACGTAAAAATGAATTTTATTCTTTTGAACCTCCTGTTTATAAAGAAAAGTCGTCTTCAGATCCTTCAGCTGGGAAATATCAACCATTATGCGTTGTTTGTGGTTGTGCAGCTTCGTTAAAATGTTCCAAGTGCTCTGAAGTGGACTATTGCTGTGAAGATCACCGAGATAATGATTGGAAATGGAATCATCAAAATGTTTGTGGAAAAGAAAGTGATGGTATGTGTGAATATAATTAATTTAAAATTAATTGGGTTAAGTTAGGTATTTTGTTATTGTATACTTTATTTACATACCTAGTAATATTTATTCTGACTAGAGTAGACTTTTATGACTTAACATTTTGCATCCTCTTTAGATCCAAAATTGCCATTCTGTATGTGCTATGGCTTGACAATCTGCGTTAAATAGATATTGCAACATTGTATTTAATCAAATCTAAGCTGCACCCGAAAGTCTAAAAAAATAGATTCAAATCTTTTATCAATATTTATCCGATTTTTAAGAAAATTATCATGAGAATTAATAAGCTGCGAAGTAATTTATTTTACCAGTATTATAAGCTTTTAAATACATACATGAACCTGTAATTGCTCTGTCTATATCATGTTCGATTTCGCCCATCCAATGGATTTTTTTACCTTTGATTCTAAACTGCATCTGATTTTCAACAGCACCAACACTGGGATAAAAGTACAGCTTTGATTTGAATAAATATGATAATTGTAGCAATTTATATATATTTTATACACATCATTTTTGCTATTTAGATCATATTTATTAACTAATTGCCCAGACGTATATATATATAGTTCAAAGTGTGATTCTTTTCCTTATGTTATTATTGATAAAACTATTCCAAAGGCTTTGGAATGCTATGTAATAACCTTGACAGTTTTTATGAAGGACTGACTTATTTCATAGAAAAATTTGCTTTTTTGCACCTTTTCTCTCCCCTTCCCCTAATACACCACATACACACACTTTTGTGAAAAACAGTAGCAGTGAGGAGCCAGTTGGGTAACTTTTAATTAGCTGTTAACAAGTTAATAAAAGATTAGCAGCGCTTTTTCAAATTGTAATTAATGATTAAGTGCTAATTATATGTGATACAGTACAGTCCCGCTAATCCGAACATCCGGTTAATCCGAACGGCTCCGCGGAAAAAATTTTATAATTTTAAGGACGAAAATCGGTCAATTTTTTAATATAAAACAGTGTAAACCTTAATTCAAAACAGTTCTTTATTTAATATTCACGCACTATACATCAAGTTATGGTACAAATTTTAAAATGGAATAAACTACAGAACAGAACACTAATGTTTAGTATGAAAAATTGTACAACATAAGATTAAATATAAAATATGTACAGTACAGTACTGATAATGTAGTGAACAAGTACCTTATTACATTAATTCAGTTATTTTTTTCTGACGCAACGAAGACAGTCTTTTCGATGATGCGTAATTTCGCCAGCGCCTCATAAATAACACATCAGCTGGTGTAGTGTCGGGCTGTTGCTCCAAGTAGCGCAGGGCAAGGTCAAAGGCAGCTGCGCCGTCTGCATGTGGCACCACGTCCTTCTTATCGCATTGCGTCTCGTCGTCACTCCCCTCCAATTTTGTCACACCTTCACTTTTATCTAAACGCTTTAGAACCTCTAGTTTGTCTTTAAGAGTAAGTGTTGAGTGTTTACGCTTACTCGCCATAACAATCTGTTTATGTACACTGTATGTGTAAATGTCCAAAACACACACAACAAACTGTTTTCACTGTAGAATATCACACTGTAACACTGTTATTAACACAGAGACAAAAGCGGACGAGTATAGAACGAGCGTGGAATGACTGAAGGCCAACAGTAGGGGCACACGCAGTCACACTAAGTCAGGAGTGGTGGAGGGAGGACACACGCGTCGAGGAGTGGGAGTACAGTCCATGCGGCAAAAAAGCGGACGCGTACGCTCACATTACGACAAAATACATAGACACAATAGACCCTGTACTCCCGGTTCAAATAGTGATTTTGCTGTTACTCCGGCTAATCCGAACAATCACGTAATCCGAACAGGGGTCGGTCCGATATTGTTCGGATTATCGGGACTGTACTGTAGTTGCTATTCTTATGATATTTGTCTTCATGAATATTTTAGATATCTTTTCTTATTAATCCTTATCTATTGGTTACTGAAATCATAGGTAAAATCCTAGGAGGACCCACTGCTGTTTTTTGGCGCCAAAAATTTTTCGCCAAAAAGCGCCAAATTGAAGGTTTTTAAAAAGGCGTCAATGACGAAAAACTCTTGAAAGCGCATGCGTCAGCGAGGGGGATGAAATGGGCGTTTCGCAAACATGAAATCGAATAAATACATTAAATTAATCATTATATAAAGAAAAAAACGGAGAAAGCAATGAAATTCATTTTAAAAAAGCATTCTAAAACCAGTGTGTACAACATGATTTACATTTTTAAAAAATGACGAAAGGGGCGTTTCGCAAAGATAAAATCGAAGAAATACATGAAATCAATCATTTTAAAAAATGTTAAAAAGCACTTACCTTATGCTTGCATTTCGTCATGATCTGTTGGTGGATACACTCTTGCGATGGATGCAAGGAATTTGTGAAAATTCTCATCCACCAACTCGTGACTGTTAGATCTTCGCCACATGTATTCTGCAAGGTAAGAGTCAAACTGGCCCTTGACATGTGCTTTATGAAGGCCCTTTTTAATCGCAGACCAGGTGCCTTCAATGGAGTTGGTATGCGCACCGGTCTCGGGATCCACAAAAGTCAGACTGTGGTTGACTCTTAAATGAACATACCCCTCGTCTGAGAGGCAGTCATAAGCCTTCCAACAGTCCAAAATAATAGTGGTTCCCGGAAGGATCCATTCATGAATTACCTTAAGTAATTCCTCTTTCGTTCTAGACTCAACCACACGGAAGAAACATTTATTGCTTTCTCTCTGCACTCCCCCAAACACCCATTTACCATTCACTCTTCTACCTTTTCCATATTTCATCTTTCCAAACAAACTTTCAACAATTTCACCTACACCACCCAGTTTCTCACTCTCTTTCACACATGCAAGCATACAAACCTCACGACAAAACATATACCAGTCCACGACGGTATTCTTATTAACTTTCAAGTCATTCACCACGAACGCATTCATGCTCTTGCCAAACCAATATCTCGTCAAACGCAAGATAATAGTTATGGCAAGTTTGCTTTCGCTAAACCACGTGCCCTTTCTCACACTCCGAACAACGTCGTGGCGATTATCTTTCGACTGGTTGCGGCAACGCCATTCGTAGCCGTCAACCGTTCCCTTTCGTTCTTGCAAACGCATATTTTCTTACACTTCGGACATTCATAATGAGAAGCAATTAAATTCGCTTTCATACACCATTCTAACGTCTCTTTCTTTCCCTTTGTGCCCAGAAGCACAAAGAAACCTGTCGTAGCCTCGCTTTCAACTAACTTCCTTTCACACGCCATTCTTAACAACAACCGGTGGAGAGCAAACTTTCTCAAACAAAGTCAAATGTCAAAATGACGTTTTTTTCGGAAAAAGGCGAAAAGCGTTGTACTTTTTAGGGTTGCCATTTTTTTTGGTGATGTCAAAATCCAAACTTTTGGATGAAATGGAAAGGTTACCATATTGTAACCTTTATCGCTCAAAATTTGGCGACCAAAAGTGGGTCCTCCTAGGATTCAACCAAATCATAAAGCCAAGCACAAAGAAAGGTTGAAAGCATGTCAAGTTCTGACTTATACCGATTAGTAAAATTCTAAATAGGTGGTGCTGTTTGTTTATTTCATTAATCTGTTAATAATGAATTGTTTGAGTTTAGTGCTGCTTCTTTTTTTTTTGGAGGGGGGGCTCTCAGATTAGTTACGTGAATAGTGCAGATCAATCCCTCTTCCATGTCAGAATGTGATAACACACAAATAATATGTTGTTTACATGTGGTTGCTTCATAAAGATGTGAATAATTATTAATATTATTACTGAATTATTGATATGTTTTGGGATGTTTAATGTGCAAGAATGATGCTTAATATTAATGTCACTGCAACCAAATTTGCGCTACATGAATCACACTATTTTCCATCAAAATCTGACAGATAGGTCTTTTTTGAAATAAATCAAGTAAGAGTCTTTTTGTTGTTTTGATATCATGGTGCAGTTTGGGTTTTGCAAATTCTGTTGCAGCAACACTAATGTGTAAGCACCGCAAGAACTTCTGTGGTTTGCTTCCTTTTAAGTTTCATTCTCTAATAAATAAACAGATGCTTTTAAAACATTTCCCAATATTTTCTTCTTCGGATTTATAAGTCTTCATTCTCAAATATTCTTTAGTTCCATTTTTATCTGTAATATATGTTATGAAAAATTTATTGCAATTATTAGTGTAGCATAAAAATAAAGAATGGAGAAATTTGTAATATGAATTAACAATGTTGCTTAATAAATTATTTGGATCCTTATAAACAAAAAGTAAATGTGATTGCTAGTTTTACATGAGAAATAAATGCCAAGTTTGTCAGTGTTGGCTTCTTCCACGTTTATTTTATTTTTTCAGTAGGTTTTCATTTAGTATGCATTTAAGTGTCTCTGGAGGTTACAAATCCAGATAAGATTACTCATAAACATGTTTTAAACAAGTAATTTTTAAAATAGCACAATACAAAGCCATAATTGTACAACAAGTTGATATTATGCACATATTCATCAAATGCCTGTTATAATAAAAGAGGCCATTTTCAATTTTTGAGATGTCATATACTCAAGTTTACCATAAAAAAAGACCTTGGTAAAAAAAGAAGTAGTACACTAAAGATTGTGACAAGAAAAACAGATCAGTATTATTAAATTGATGCATAAATTGTATTTGATCTGTACATGTTAAATCTTTCTATACTTTTTTTTTATGTAAGTGAATTTTTTCTCCCTTAGGTAGTGAAACAAAAAAGAAAAATATAGTCAATAAGTTTTTGGTACCTGAATATGAATTAGTTACTGAAACAGAAGAATTACCATCTACTACTCCTGAAAAGAGTGATGAAGAAAAGATGAAAGAATACAGACAATTTATGAAGTCTACTAAAGCTCCTAAAGATATGCAAGACGTCCCTTTGGATGAATTGGATAATCTAATGAAGAAAAATGATAAAGCTTTCAATAAATTTCAAAAGAGAATTAAATTAGAGCCTGAACAAGTAAGTTTTTTTTTTTTTTTTTTTTTTTTTTTTGCACACTGATGTAGTTGTTAAGATTAGAAGGGGGAGGAGAAGGTGCATAATCTGAAATGTTTTCTTCTATACATTGATTAAACTGTCATAATTATGGAAATGGTTATCTCTGGAGTGAAATCATGTAAGATTTTAAGATTCTAATTTTTTTCCCCTTTCTAAAATTAAGAGGAATAAGAAATTATATAATTTATTTCACATCATACATTATCAGCACTTTTTAATCATAAGAATGTTGAATTTAATGGACAAAATGTGGATTTGTACATTTGTTATATAATTCCAATGTGTTATGTAAAATTAATTCCTATTTTATCCAATCAGAATTAGTTAAAAAACTATAATTTTATATATTAATAGAATACATTTTATTTATTTTTTCATTTTAATGCCACTAAAGTGTGTAAAATTTTCATTAAAAAACTTTTTAAGAACTATAAATTAATATAACAATTTAATTTAATTTACTCATATTCTTAAAACTACATTAGTCACAATGCTTATTCTTTTATAGTTAAGTGCTGTCTTTTTCAGAAGTAGAATTTTGATTATTCTAATTATAATATTTAGCTATTTTATAATACATAAGTATAACATAATAAACTTAGTATTTATATGTATAGAAAGTGAGTCTTAATTCATTACTTAAATTAAGATTTTGTACATGAAAACTTTTCTTCTAAAAAGAAGACTTTCACATTAATATTTTTTTAAATATTGGTTGAATATCTAAAAAAATATAGCCTTTTTGTTTTTATGTAATTTTTTTTATTATTATTAATTTAAGGTTCTACGTTATCAAAAAGGTGGAATACCTTTATGGGTATCAGCAGAACATGTACCTTCAGAAAAAGATATACCTAACTGTAGTTGTGGAGCCAAACGTATATTTGAATTTCAGGTAATTTATATATATATATATATATTGATATTTCTAATTACACTGATAAACAAAAATTGACTAATTATTTTTTTCTTAATTGTAAAGCTAATATTTCAATTGGATACATTCTTTAGCTCATAAAAATGACACTAAAATTGCATAGTTGTTCTTATTTTTGTTAAGTAATGGAATAATAAATTATTATATTCACTTTTTTGCACATTTTGCATCACAGAATACACTTTTCTCTTAATGAACCAACAGTAGTCAACAAATATTTGATGATGACGTTGTGTCCATGACGAGACAATATTCAAGTCAGTACAATGGCCCAGGTGACTGTTCTGGCAATATATTTAATGTTAACCTCATAGAGGTTTGTTGACAAAAATAAGACCCCTATTTCTTGTAACTATACAGTCAAAAATATGAGCAGGTGTTAGCTATGTTGCATGAGATTGGCCACCTAACTAGAACATCTGCTAATGCACCTCAGGGCCCAATATTATGAAAACTGAGATGGGCACAGTAGGCCTTGGCCCTCATGGGCTGTTGTGCCATTGAGTTTTAGCTGGATAGTTGTCACAATTCCTATAGGTTCTTCTTCCATACCTATTAATCTTCGTTCTTCTGCAATGACATGTTCTTAGCCTAGTAATAGTCTTTATTATAAGGTGGTCTGACAACAAGCACTTGTAACATTCTATACTTTATAATACATATCTGTGAAATCATTCCCCATGCTCATTATTCCCATACAATTTGCAAAAAAAAGTCCATGTGAGATTGTAAGAAATGAATTTTTAATGACATTAGACAACATACATTTTAAAAATGTTTTACCATATTTAGAGTTATACTCTTTGCAGTTTGAAGCTTTGTTATTGCTTGTGGAAAATTTGTTTGCATTATCCTTTAATGAAAGGTGTGCACTATTTTCTGTTGTCATAAATAAAAATAGTTTTAAACTTTACTATTAAGTATTTGTCAATGAGAAAGAAATAAATGATGAGAGATGACTGGATCACAGTGTTGATAGAGTGAATATTTCTAGCATTCTTAGTTCTTGTTAACATTCAAGCAAAAGAAGTGTACTTTTGTATTGCTTTTACATACATTATCAAGGGAAAAGATAAATATTAAAATAAAATGTAATTCATGTATCAGAAATCGAGGTTTAATTTGTGAAATTTATAACAAAGATTTGGAATAAAAACCTACTAAATTATGTTAAAAGACACACACAGAAGAAGAAAAAGTACAATGAATTATTCTAATTTAAATGAATATTCTAAGATTGTAACATAAATACCTGCAACCAGTGGCGCACGCAAGGGGGATCTGGACCCCCAAGCCCTTGATATTTTTTCCAATTGATTATAATTCTAAGTATATAGTACGTAAAATTTAATTAAGTATTTGTTATTAATGATAATTTTATTAATTAATGCTAATTATTTAATCAATAATTAGTTTTTTACTGTGTTTTGTTCCCGAAAATCGACAAAATCAAAAGGAGCATGATACAAGAATGGTGAACTTTCGACCCCGGACCCCCCCCTTGAAAAATTCCTGTGCGCGCTACTGCCTGCAACTATGTTATTTTTATATCTTTTATTTATGTATATGAATTTTTAATTAAATTGCATTTTTAGTATGTATCCTCTGAAGAAAGGATGTCTGTTTAAGGGATAAAATTTCTAGTCCCCTATTGGGAGATATGTACTGTATATATATATATAAAGAGTGTTTTTTTTCCAGGTATAGAAGTTTAAGTTGGCATTACTTTCCAAGATGGCAAGTGATTTATTCTCAGTTTGGTTTGGCAATTCATCAAAACGATCATCAAGCAAGCGTAGATTCGTCGAATGGGCCCAAAACGAGATTGCCGTTGTTCCCGATTTTCATAAGCGAATTTTGTTTAGCGATGAAGCGCACTTCTGGTTGAATGGCTACGTCAACAAACAAAACTGCCGCATTTGGAGTGAAGCTAATCCACAAGTGTATGTCGAAACACCGTTACATCCAGAAAAACTGACTGTTTGGTGCGCTTTATGGGCTGGTGGAATCCTTCTTCAAAAACGATGAAGGCCACAACGTTACAGTCAATGGTGATCGGTATAGAGCCATGATTACTAACTTTTTCATTCCTGAATTGAACAATCATGATGTCCAGGAGCTGTGGTTCCAACAAGATGGCGCAACATGTCACACAGCTCATGCCACAATCGATTTATTGAAAGACACGTTTGGTGACCGCCTAATTTCACGTCTTGGACCTGTGAATTGGCCTCCAAGATCTTGTGATTTAGCACTGCTAGACTATTTTCTGTGAGGCTATGTAAAGTCATTGGTCTATGCGGATAAGCCACAAATGCTTGACCATTTGGAAGACAACATTCGCCGTGTTATTGCCGATATACGGCTACAAATGTTGGAAAAAGTCATCGAAAATTGGACGTCCAGATTGGACTACATCGGAGCCAGCCGTGGCAGTCATACGCCAGAAATCATATTTAAAATGTAATGCCACAAGATTATCTTTCGAATAAAAAAAAAAATTCATGTCAATCGAATAATACATCGTTGTTTTATTGCAATTTAAAGTTCTATACCTCCAAAAAAACACCCTTTATATTGCTGTTTTATTACTATGTCTATATTCTACTTCTTCCTGTTGTGCTGTCTTGCTATTTTCTGACTTATTGTTAAGCATTAAGGGCAGTTTACTATATTAGTGATTTTGCATGTGTGTGTGCAATTGTAAAATCACACTTTATTAAAAATTATGGTGGTAGGATATTTGAACCCAGTTTCTTCAAAATCATTAAACTAAAATTATTTTGTGTTATTTTTTTTTCACAGGTAATGCCTCAGCTGTTGAATTACTTGTCTATAGATAGTGGAGACATTGTTGATTGGGGTACTCTAGCTGTATACACTTGTTCTAAATCATGTGAACAAGGAATTGGAAATTACATGAAAGAATTTATTTGGAAGCAAGATGTTTCAGATAATCAGAAGGAATAAACTTATTTGTTCAACCATGTGTTATGATTATTTGTAGAATAGTATATGAAAAAGCATAACTTCTATATTCCTTAGCCAGACATTTTGTTTTAAAATTTTATACAGATGCTGTCAAAGTAATTAAATCTTTAAGCAATTAGTATTTTTCCACATGAATAGTATTGGAAATTTTAGTTAAAAAAGTTTTGGTAACTTTTTTAAAAACTAACTTAAGAAAATAATTGAATATATTAAATTAAATTATTGCACTTAATATGTGTCGTGTATTAAATGCAAATTGCATTTCATTAAAATGTTAGATACATTCATATTTTCATTATAGTAAAACAGCAATGTTTGTATAGAGGAGTTATTATATGCTTCCAATAGGAGAATAATAATTTGCTTCATGTACATAAAAATTCTAATTTTATTTAAAATATCCTCTCTATATTTAAAATTCTCAGTTATATTCTCTAAATATTTTTCATAGGTTTGATATATTCGCATTTTCCCCTTATTTTAATACTTCCAAATCAATTTAAATTGAATAAAACTTGGATTTGGATACATAATGGCAGACTCTGTAATACATTAACAATTTACTAGATTTGTCACCATTAACCCTTGGTTTGGCAATGTTGTCTCCCAACCGGTATAGTGGTTAGTGATTCTGACTGCTGTGCTATTGGATCTGGGTTTGAATCCCTGAGAAGGCATGGATGTTTGTAAATGTATAGTACCTTCACAGCATGGGGTACTCTTAAACAACCGTTGAGCCGCAAGTCTTCTCGTGAGTTTGGTGGAAGGGGAAGAAAGGTGTGAGGCCCCTGACCACCTCCAGGTGTTCTCCCTCAAAATTGGGATTGAGCAGAGCCAAAACGTTACTGTCACCTGCATGGTGCTCAAAGCTACGGTTAACAACAGGCATGCATCCGGCCCTTTGCCAGGTTAAATATCGTGGGCCTCGATCTGAACTTGTCAGACAGATAGCATTAGCAACAACATGGCAACTTTAGAGGATGATTCTAACAAACCAATATGTTATTATCTAGATATATATTATAAATGCGAAAGTTTGTGAGGATGTTTGGCCGTCTTTCACGCAAAAACAACTGAATGGATTTTAATGAAACTTTACAGTAATATAGCTTATACATCAGAATAACACATAGGCTATAATTTATGGCATAGACTATAATTTATAAAGATATTGTGTGAAGTGTCCAAAATATAACGATAGTTGTCAAGTAAGTAGGAAAAAATTCTACCACTTGCAAGCAATTCTGCGTGTGCTGCAAAGAAGCCCATGACAGCATTTATCTATCTTTTGTTTGTGAAGAAAACCTTTTTGTTTTGGCTATGCAAGGCGCTCGTTTCTAATTAATTCCTGTGATCAGCATAATCCCCAATTTTTTTATTTCAGAATAAAACTAAGTTTTGACGGGAGAGGTTGTTATAAATCTCTTTATTTGATTTTTTTTTTTGGTAGTAAGAAATAGATCTTTTTTCAAAATAAATGCTTTTATCGGTTCTGGTAAAGTAAATAAACTTTCTCTTTCACACTACATCATTTGGACAAATTTTCAAAATTTGTGGTTAGTAGTTAATTATAACGCTATAATTTTAATTGAATAGGTAGATATTGCATTTTTAAGTATAAAAATAATTATAACTACTATACTGTATTTTTTGGAGTGAGTGAATATTAGCGTCGCACTGTTCAGCTACACAAGGGCTTTTGGCAACAGACCACGTAATTTTGAACTATGGTCAAGTGACGTGGACGACACTTGAACTGGCACCCCCTTCTCCAAACTACCACACCACACCAACTTAGAAGGAATATTCTACCAATACTTAGCAGGAATATTCTTTGAAATCCACTCTTCCAAGATATATGGCAGCACGGGTTCTATGATGAGTATTTTAGTGGGGAAGGTGAATAGTTTTTTAGCAGATATTGCGTTTTCAGCGGATTGCAAAGATTATTATTTTTGTCCCGAAAAATAGTTTATGTCAAAATTTAAGTGTGTGTGTCTTATGTTTTTGTATCTTAATGAAGACCTCAGAAAACGATTTGACAATTTATTTTAAGTGAACGGTGTACATAATTAATTTTACAGTGGAATATCTTTAATTAATTTATTAGCTCTAACGGATTAAATTTCCGAAAGTGGAGTATTTTGTTTATGTATATCCCTTAATTTTCAATATAGTGATAAAAAAAATATATTGTATGAAAAAAACTTAAGTAAATCATAATGCGGTGGATAAAGTATTAACGTGCATCGTGCCCCTACACGGCGGGTCTTACAAAGCTCGAGCTATTAAAGTAGCTATATATATAGACATTTGCCAACTTGACTCTATCGTTAACATTTCGCTATGTTTTTCATTGAATCGCCATTATAATTTAAGAAACGGCATTGCTTGCGAATATTACAATTTTAACAAAATAAATATACAACAGAAAATAATATTAATGTATTACACTTTCAGATATAAATTATTTACACTATTTTAAGCGTTCATTACAAAAAACTTTTGAAAATGTGTTACTTTTGCTGACCAGAGATCAGCTTAGGGAGGTATTTTCAAAAATCGACCCTCAAGAGTGTTGCGGGGAGTTATAAATTTCAAAAATCCTTTTTATCAGCTATTAGATCTACATACTTAAAATTTAACAAAGGTGTTTTCTTTTCTTTTTGTTTAGCTGAGATATGCAAAAATCTTTTATTTAATTTGCAATTCACGTAAAATTAAGTCATTAAAAACTTTATCCTCCAATCTGTGTTTGATTTTTCAGTTCACCTGTGCGAAGAACGGGTATACCAGCTAGTACTGTTATAATAGTTAAATAAGAATGAAATTTGCCCATCAGGAATGTTCAATAATAACCATCTTAATTTTTAAGTATAAATTATATGTTTCTGTGGAATTTTAGGAATAATGTTGAGTTATTAGAAATCCCTTTAGTGATGGGATACTCAAATTTTTATAAGACAATTAAAAATGTTGTTTTATGTTGAATTTTTCTACCAATAAAGATAATTGTTTTAAATTATTGAACGTACAGGATTATCCTTGAAACTATTTCTAATAAAATCATTTCAAATGTGTATTCCAGGTTTCAGAAGTAGGAAAATGTGTAGCCTTTTTCATATTCAATCTTTAAAGAAGTCAAAATTGTAATAGTTTCCTCCCCCTGTAAATTTTGAAAGAGTAACCAATTGGATTTCTAAAAAGTCAATTTAAAAGCCAAGCTGTTGATCTTTTTTAAATTAAAAAATTACATAGTTAAAACTTCAAATGAAAACAGATGTGGTGACAAATTCCGAGTTCTAAACATAAATTTTATATTTTTTCAGTCTTCATCTGTGAAAATCTAATCTATCAATTTGACAAAAAAACTATATTCAATGCATTTTCTGGGGTAAAAATTTGATTTTGAACTCGTGAGTAGTTTTATTTTTTAATGTACAATTATATTTTATAGTTTACTCCTAAAATAAAGAACTATTTTCAAAATATAACCGGTCATAAGGTTTTTTGTAAATACTTTACACTTTTATAACTAAAACACAAAAATGTGTTACAGTGAGACAACACAGAATGGAAATAACATACTGATGAGATATGTAAAATGTTTAATATGTGTATGCTTCTGCAATTGGTTAGCAAATTTTAAGAAAAAAATTAAAACAATTTGATATTAAAAATATTTTAATGAAAACTTACATGATATAAATATATGATTTACATATTTTGTTTAGTTAAATATTACAACTTCAGAGTTTGCTTTTTGTAACCATCCTCACAATTCAGAACTATAATGAAGTAATAAGGATGACATTTAAATCATTACTTCCTTCACTCATTGCCACTTCTACAACCAACATATGAATAATTTGTATGGACATTTAAGTCATGATTTAAAGAAATTTTTGTTTTAGTTTGAATACACACTATTAAAGTAGTTATTAGTATTTATATCAACAGACTTATTGATTTTAATCATCTTTAACATGTTATTAGCAATGGACCTCCTAAGTGTTAACTTATATAACAAAACTGGTACCTGAATAATTTTTCAAAATTCTATTCTAATGAAATTAAAAAAAGATTAAAGAAATTAAAAAAAGAAATTAGGATTTAAAGAAATTAAATATCTAACCAATGCTGTTTTGAATGCATGGAATCAGAATATCATTGATTTAAATTTTGTAAAAATAAGTATGGTACTTTATATATAGAGAGAGACCATGAAACCAAACACAATATGTAGTAAACATGCCAAATTCTGATTTTCATCAACTGCTAATATTATAAATAGGTAAAGTTGATGAAACCCTTCATAATTTAACTTTTATCATTGTGTTTTGCATATATACATAATAAATTAATCATACGAGATAATATCGCTAGCGTTCATGTTGGTGGCAGCTCTGAGAAGCAGTTCCAACCCATTGTCACTTTTAACTGATTAAAAATGTTTACTTGATTCTAAAGTTCACATACACTTAATACAGAATTAACTTAATTACAGAATTTCAATTCTAAACTTTTGTGAAAAACATATACTCTAATTATAACGTTACTCAGTAGCGCAACAGCCTATGAGGGCCAAGGCTTACTGTGTCCAACTCAGTATATGTGACCTTGGGTCCTGAGATGCATGAGCAGATGCTCCGGTCAGGTGGTCAGTCTGATGTGTAACCCCCAGTGTTAAGTTCCCAAGCAACCTTGGTACTCATTTATTGACCCACTGAAGGGATGAAAGGCTGAGTCAACCTTGCTCCTGTGGTATGGAAGCACGATGCATACTCTAATTGTAATAATCACTAATATGAAAGCTATGTTAAATTAGAATTTTGTAATTCCTAGAATGCCTCAAAATGAAAAACATTGTTGCTTGTTAATTTTGAGTTCTCATGCTAAGGCAACTTCAAAAATAGAAATATTCTACACAACATAATCATACATAAAACTATTTATTTAACTAGTCAAATAACAAAATATACTATAAAAACTAATAGTATACACACCCAATTACAAAAAAAATTTACTATTTAATACATGGTTAAGTAGATTTTGCTTTACTTAGTAAAACCTCCTTCATACGTTTTGTCATAGATGGAATCAAATCAATATGAGCATCGGCACATTTAACAACACAAGATTCAAAGTCCTTCTTGAAACTGCTGACTTGAGCTTCTGTTGTGCTTGGTGTTACTTTGTCCCTGATGTTATCTTGACACTGCATGACGCATCGTTGTAAACGATCCTTCAAAAGAGAAAGATAACTTACTTTTCTTAAAATCATAACATATTATCAATGGATTTAAATTTTTGACTGAAAAAACAGAATTTTATAAATCCTTCATTATTCAGATATAACTCATTTTACAGAAGAAATATCACCTATATCATATATATCACCTCTTCTAGCATTCATGAAGACTCCAGTTTCCTTGTACCAACACATGATATTACAATCATAAAACATGAAATGTGCATGAATTTTAGATTTTTATCACAATGCTATCATTTTAATAGTTTGACACTCTATTTTGTTGTGTTCATTAAATCTGTTCATTTTGTTTGAAAGATGGACCTAAAAGAGACCAATTCTTTTGTGTTATCACAACATTTTTCAATCAAATACAAAGGTAAAAAGCTACTTATTATATGTGTAAATAAATGTCTGTACTGCAATATTTTAAATTTTTATTACTTTTTGATTTTTTTAGCAGGTGTTTGATCTTTTTCAAATTGAATTTAAATGTAATTGATTTAAAAATTGCTCCAAAGCAACTGTTATTTCTAATTTCAATACGTTGATTATAGTTTTTAACACTGAATTTCTAAAACACCCATTTCGCAAAGTATAACTAATTGCATGCAACTCCAAACTTTTGCACTTTCGAAATAAAATATTGTACACTAGAAATTTTATCACATTTCCCTTTGTTGTAGGTAAATTCCACAAACTCATTTTTAGAAATTTAGATTACGATAAAATAGGTAGAAAAAATATTGAAATGCAGGAACACGACATTTTGCAAAACATAATTTGAAATTGTGCATAGTTGATGTGAAGCACATTGTCGCCTATTAGAATTTAACTCTTTCATGATGGGATGCCTTTGTCTACAATATTCCCTGGAAATGGGAGGGGGGAGAAATCATTCTACACATTATGAGAGTTTGTGTTGCCAAGCCCAATTTTAAACCAAAAATAAAAGTTTAAATCCAAGAGATGTAATTTTTGGTACCATTTTAGGTTATTATGCAAGCTTTGCATATAACATGCAAGTACATCCTATAATAAATAATGCTTTTACCTCATAGGAATATGGAGTCAAAGCTTTCCAATATAGGTAGAGAAGCATACATAAGGTCCTAAAAAATTCCACATGGCAGTGGAAAAAATAAATTGGAAAATAATTTGGAATCATTGAGAACATGCATGTACATATTTTATATCAACTGGTGCATTTAAAGAGTGTGAGCTATATTTACATTACTCATCTCCCATGTAATTTCCATTTCCAATCAAATATCAAAATAAATAAAACACTACAATAAAATGAATAACATTCCCAAGTCTCAAAATATTCCACTATCAGACATATTACATTTAGTGGCAAGAAAAAAAATTCTAAATTCGTTATATTATACTGTTTTGTGTGTGTGTAAATATTCCACCTAAAAGTCATACCTAACATACCTGACCAAGAGACAATAAAAGGGAAAGTTTATATAATTCACCCAATATGAAGAGATTAATATATTTTTTAACTTTGGCAATTTCCACCAACATGGTTGCAATAATACACAGCGAGTGAGTTATATTAACATTACACTATAAAGCAACATGAGAGCTCTTGGCAATGTACCTCATAATTTTACAACTCGGTCAAGTGACAAGGACGATGCCTGAGCTGGCAACCCCCTCTCCAAACTACCATGTCAACACAAGGACTTTCAGCTCAACAGATTTAATGTGCATCAGCCCTCTCTACACGGTGGGTCTTCTGTGGCATCAGGACTTCAGCTGCGAAACGCCGGCTACGAGTTCAAGACCATAATCACTAAGCTACCACCCCCATGTAATTATACACAGACATCAAAGATTTTATTGCTTTCTGCACAAAATTAGGTTTGGAAGGACAAAATTTGAATACTAAATAATGATCAGAAAATATATACATAAAAAAAAGGTTTTAGTCAATGAGTATAATTAGGCTAAAAGAGATTAAAAGAATAAGAAATTTTTAAGGAAAAATAGAGACTTCAATATAGTAAACTGGTTAAGAGTGAAATATTATTAAAATGTTTTATGGTGAAAAAGATGAAAATACAAAATTATCCATATGTTAGAACTTGCTGTTGATGACCGAAAGAACTTGTGTTTAAAGTATCGAATGAAAATTGTATGAACTTGATTTAACTTTTGAAAATAGATACAAGATCTAAATTCAACAGGAGGAATAAAAGAGAAGTGGAAAATGGATATTTCACAGCATAGAAAGAAAATGCTTTCTCTATATGTGTTTGTACTCGAAAACAGACACAGATTAAGGTTTAAAAAAAGTTTTTTTTTTTTTTTTTTTTTTGCTTAAGAGCATGGTAAAATCTTAACTGCTTGAACTCATGTAATACATAGCAGAATTTTAAAGCTTTTCACACCTTAAACAACATCAATCATTCTGCTAAATCCAATGATACAAAAATTTAAGAGCAAACTTATTTGGTTTAAGTTTCCTTCAATGTATAATTTTTGTAAAAATGTTATTGAGAATAAATTTAATTAAAATCAATAGAATACAATTTAACACACTTTTTAAGTAAGGCAGTTAGGATCAGTTCAATATATTTACTGGATTATATTAGCATTATTATAAAATAAAAGTTAATGTCATTATTAGTTATTTTCAATAATTTCTTGGAAACATGTTACAAGCATACAATGAAAAAGTTGATTTTCAAGCTGTTTTATGATTCATTTTCCTTATTGATTGTGGTATTTTAGTTTAGTCTTTTTATGAAGCAAGGATGACAGTGTGGCTCCTTACTATCTCTAATATAGAAAGTAAATTATAGTAGAATCATGGGACAGTGTCTATTCAACTATGATGAACAAAAACATGACACTAATTTATAATTTTTTCTCTGAAATATGAAATATTACTGAGAAATTTAAAAAGTGAATAGATACATATTTCAGGAAGCAAAATGTTCCAAATATGGACAGCAGCGTGATAAAAATCAAAATTTATCTTTCTTATGTCCAAATAGAATTCAATTACCAGAGAAAAAAACATTGAACAAATTAATTCAATAAAAATATTAATACTGATAGTGATTTTGCAGCCATATATTATGAGGTTCCTCAGATAAAGCTATAATACTTCTTTAATATTAAAAAGAGAATAATTAAAATTTTTAAGTTGCATAACATTTTTTAGCAAAACCTTAATATTAAATAAATGGACAAAAACACTTGATGCTAGGGAAAAGGGTGTGTAGGTAAAATTTCCTTTTATGGTGCAGTGATAGAAGCTGTTAAGAGAGATTAAGTGCAACAAGCTAGGTTGAAGCTTTTGTCTCCAATCATCGCAGTGTCAAAAAGCAGTAACGAGAAAGGCATGAAAAAAAATTTAAAAATTAAATGCTGTTACTGAGACTAAAATAAATAAGAAAACAAAAAAATTTCTAACACAGAAAAAATAGAAAAGGATAAGTGAAGATTCTGCAAGAAAGTTTAGACATTAGATAGCTTACTTACTCCCGAGACTCTTTCAGAATTTTGACTAAAATGTAGAAGGGGGGCTTTGGTTTTTGGCAATTTTTGATTTTAATCTATGCCACACTCTGATGCAACAAGTAGGCTATAGGCAATGGACCTCGTAACTTTAAACCATGGTCAAACGACGAGGATCATACATGAAATGGCACACCTCTCCAAATTTTTCCATCATTCCAATGGGAGGACTCTGAACCTTGACAAATTTTATGTGCATGAACCCCTCTACAGAATGGGTCTACAGTTATACTAGGAAATAAACCCACAACTCGAGAACATTGCCCTAAGTTCGCTATCAGCGACAGCCAGAATAATTTGCAATCATAATCTCAAATTCTGTTTTCCACATCACATCATGAAATTCAAGACAAAAGCTCATTATAAGTCAGACTAAAATATAAAATAATTAAAAAATTCAAATAATTATTTTTAATAAAGCTAGTTACCTGGTAATTAGTAAGTTCATTTTGCAAATAAGCCTGTGCTTCTGTAATTGTTTTACTGCAGGATTCAATACAAGTATGACTTTCTTCCATGGAAAGTGAAGGATTATCACAACATTTAGCAGCACATCTGTGCATATCTCCCTAAAAATAATTAGTAAATATTAAAGCCATATAAAAATCTAAATTCATCAGAGAGATTTATTTATAAATCTAAAATCTAATACATTTTAAAAATATTTTACCCCCAAAATAAATATTTAGTTGATGTTGAAATTACAGGTACCTATGTATTAATATCACAAAAGCCAAATTTGTTTTACACAAATCACGCTTCTTTCCTTCAAAATCCGAGTAATTGGTTTTTCTTCAAATAAAACATGCAAGAATCTTTTTGTTTTGATATTATGGCACAATTTACAAAGTGCAAATTTTGCTGCAGTGACACTAATATGTAATTACCTAATTATACTATCAATATTTTGTCGAAGTTCATTAGTGAATCTTGCATTGTAAATCACCACAAAAAGGGTGAAAAAATTATTATAATCACTCATGATACTTATCAATAATAAAAAAGGATCATGATTAAAAAATTCTCGTTTAAACATGTTAATATTTGTAATTTCACATTATTAAAGTGTGATTAATATATATAAATATATTACTATTCATACGTTTACCTGCACTTATCGAAGAATAGTTTTCTAGCAACCTATTCTAGAAGTCTATTCTTCACTTTAAGGACCGAATTTTGAACATTTTCTCAGATATAAAATTATTAGAGCATTAATATTATACTTTAGCTTTGCTATCCTATAGAGATCAGCATATTTTATCATACTACTTATTTTTATCCGAGAGTTGATCCACTTTTTCTATCATAAAATGTTTTTCGTAATTTTTATCCTATACCGTAGTACGAAATGAGCTATTCTTTTACATGCTGAAACGAAAAAATTGAAAATTTCAAACCGAATGAATTACACTGTTGTATATTTACACGAAAATTTAGTCAATTTCCAATCTGAAAATGTACTCCGCGTTTTGATCAAACTCTCGTACATCCGACGACGACGGCCTCAAATCTTTACAACATTATACATACCAGGAAATAAAGCTTTTCACGATTTTATTTTAATCACACACTAGTGTATGAACAAAATATATTTATATCCAAAAAAAAACTTACCGGTATCAGAATCGGCTACTATTACATAATTTAACATTACTCTAAAAGAATTAACGAAGGAACAATATTTCAACATTTTTTTCCCAAGAACACTTAGTAAAAAAAAAATCATTCTTCTTACATTTATACAATAAAAGTACATAAAACAATTTAACAAGTAAAAAACACATTTTCACAAACAAATATATATGATTACACAATCAGTTTTGATGACCTTCATTCATTTCACGCGAAAAAAGATTCATACCGCACAGTTATATTTTGGAAAACTTACTTGCATTTTTCTCATGCATGATCGATCTAATTCTTCCAAGAGTGAATTGATACCTTCTTTTACACGTGCACTCGCTAATTCAGCCATAGCTGTTTGGGATTTAATGTGACCGGCAAAATGTGGCCAAAAAAAATTATAAACAAGCGGCTAAATAACGCTTTGAGTAAATAGGGGAATCGTCGTTGATTGGTTCTATCGACAGCGCACAATTACGTCATTCAACTGCTTTCGATTACGAAATTAAAATACATCTGTGATACACTAGTTCCATTGGATATAAGGTTATGCTAAAAAATCTGTTGAAATTAAATCTAAAACAAAAAATATATTTTTTTAAACCAGTGAGTATAAATGCAAGCTTTTACAGAATTATTCGAATTGAAGGGTTAACCACCATTATATTACTTCGAATTACATTAAAAAATTTAGTAAATTTCGTTGTTTTTATAGTATTATCTTAAAAATTTTGCAATCAACCGCGCATGCACTTTAAAAAAACATCAAGAACTACCTCACTTTTAACGGAGCATAAAGCGTTAGCCAAGTCTCCACTTTTTCAGTGTTTTCACTGAACTGAACTACCTCACAGCATTCAAGTCTTCATCTCTTAATTTCAAAATAAAACATAATTTCAATTACTTGAGCTGTGTTTATAGTTTCATTTTTAAACTTTAAACCAGGGCTTCGAACCGTAATTTTTTTTCGTTCCGCTTCAACTAAAAAAAATCACTTTAAACTATTGTGATATCGAGAAATTTCATCACTTCAAAAATCTTTACTTTTCAAAGAGATATAACTAGAAAAATAAACACAAGATTGTTTAGAACCTAGCGAAAGTTGTAGATCTTTTCGTAGCTAAACCTTAAAAATACATATTTTTTGCAATTCTTCATGTATATGATATTTAAATGATTATTGTTCGATATTTCATACTTCAATTGGTCTTTTAAGGCCTCAAATTAAGGCATCAGAAATTGTATGATGAAGTCATAAACGTGTTTAGCAAATCATTTGAATGCACAGATGAATAGAAATCATGTAAAATCAATCTAAAAAGAAGATGGAATGTATATCCATTTTGAATTTATAAATAAATCCTCGATTCACGACCAAAAAAATTTTTAAATTAAAGTAAAATGTCTATATGAGTAGAATGAAACAATCATTAGGACTGATGCTGTCCGAGATATAAAGCATAGTCATATATTTCCTCACTAACCAAAGTAATTATATTTCACAAATTTAATTTTTATGTTTTGCATATGATTTTTATTACCCACTTTGAATGAAAATAGTGTTGAAAAATATATATCTGACTTATAACCTATTTGTCGAAACAGAATGACAAATCTATTACTCTTATATTTTATATATTAATAAAACAAAATGCCAAAAAGGATCTAAAATTAGCACAGTCTATCGTTTTTTACATAAATTTGGACAAGCTTAATTTGTGACATTTTATGATAATTTTTATATTTTTTGACAATGACAATAGATGGCAACACAAAAGTTCAAATTCTAGTAGCAACGTGTATTTGGATTTTATTGCCATTTATTCATCAACCAATCAACGAGCTTGATTTATTATCCAATCAAAGATTACTTAGCTGTTGTTCACAAGCGACATGTAACTCTTTGCTAGGATCCATGGTAACTATAAACTGTAAACAAACTATGGGAAGTTTGCTTTCAAATCCTGTTTTAATGCAAACAATTTATTTTATTATTTTTTCCTTATGTTCTACTACTTGTACTTACGATGCCAAATCTCAAAAACATGAATTTTTAAAGTTAACTCGTTCGATTCTAAATTCTGGATTCCACAGGTATTAAATTTTTAAATCATTCAGTGTAAAGATTTTTTTTAGGTTTGATATTTTCAGTGTTGCTCTATTACTTTAATCAGAATTATTTAATTGATAAAGACGTGTAAACTCTTTCTATCGATTTATTTGAATTTTATCTTTAATATTTAGTTTGTTAGATTTTTAAGTACTTACGTATTATCGCGACATTATATGAAGCGAAGCACACACACACACATGGTCGCCAGTTCAGCACGTGCGACTCATAGGAAATCGGGTTGCCAACTTGGCAAGTTATTAATAGAGTTAGCGATTGTTGCGATAATACATAAGAACCGATTTTTGTTTTCTAAGATGCATTTAAATAAACTTTATTTTGAAACGTAAACTAAATATCAATTAATTTAAATCTATTGTTACTATCATCGATGGTTCAGTTAATCAGTGGTAGAATGCTTTTATATCAATCAACTTTCATATCATCACAATCCGTTAGACTCAATTAATTTCAATAAATCATCGAATACAAGTGTAAGATTAAATAATAAGTTTAATGGAATATAGAGTGCGTCTGCACTCGGTCACGTACAGAAGATCTCTGATGTAAAACAACACATGTTATTACAAGCAGCGCCCTCTATACTGAGGGGGGTTCTACCATCTATATTAGTTTGAAATTGTAAATCTCATGTTGATTAAAACAAATAATTCATCAATAACAAATTCTCCTTGCATTTACAACACAACTTTCAATTTAAGTGTATTGTTTTACAATTACATTGATTGGGATAATTTTACTATCATCCATCTTTAAAAGCAAAAAAAGATTAATATTTTTACATGCTGATTATTATTTATGCTTTGTTTTTAAAAAATTCCAATCATTTTATCTTATCATTCCTATTTCCTCTTGATCTATGGATGTTTCTCTTCTGAAAATATGAATTTCTTTAGATTACACTTTTGGGTTGAAATAAAGTAAAGCACCTCATCAAAATTAATTATTTTTGATGACCTCTAAAACAGATTTCCCATTCATAATGTACATGAATGGCTAATCCCTTGAATTTTGCTATTTTATCTCGATCATCTCTTCATTACTTCAACATTGCTGAATTACTCTTGGTAGTTTGGCGACTGATCCTGGTCACAAAAAAATTGGCTTCACTAAGGGGCCACCTATTTTACTCTTTAAGCATATGAATAATCATCCAAAAATAGCAGTACATCAAAATCAATTGCTTTTTAACTGCATAAAATATAAATTGTAATATATTTTAAATATAATTCAATGAACTTGAGAACAAGAGTTTCAATGTTCTGAAGAAATGATCATATCATAGCTAAAAAGAAAAAGGCATACTTTTTCACTTCTAATACTTCTGAAAGGAAGTAAACCAGTTAAAGTGAGTTATAGGGTATCCCTTAGTGATTTTTTTGGCAACCACTAAAAAAAGTTGTCAGACTACTAATATAGTTATACAGAATCTGCAGTATGTGAAAATCAAACACATGTTCTAACAATGGCAAATACAAATTTTAACATTCTTAAAGGAGAGTTATTGGACTTAAGTAAATAAAAGGAAAAAAATTATGTTATATAAGAATTTCACTATATCTAAGTTTTACTTTTTCGTAGAACTCTAATCTTTTTAAAAAGGAGATAAACTTTTTAAAGAGCACTAAAATATATGTGAACTGCTCATTAGTATTTCTGGTTTTTCTGCTTCCCTTTCAGTATGAATTCTAAAAGGCTAGTGTAGAACTGATTTCCAAATGAAGTGATTAGTTTACTTATTGTATTCATAGAAAATATCCTTTGCAGCACTTTTTTCTGAGAAATCAAATTAAAGAAAGAAAGAAACGCCAGTTGGCTATTCAAACCCACATCTTTGTTTTCATGAAAATCTGGATTATAGTTAAATAGTCTTCTTCAAACTATTTCTTCTATTCTCACAGACATACCAATACAATTTCTTTCTTGCTTGCTGAATTTCCCATTTTTGCAAATTGAACAGTCAGTATTATTCAAAAACAAACCTTTAGTAATGTATCATTGAATCACTGGTATTCCCCCCCCCCTTTTGCTTCAAATAATTAATATACATATACTAATTGTACTTCTGAATTATACTTAGCAAAACGATTATTGAAAGGAACACCCCCAACAAAATTAAAATACAGAAGTTTGAAGCATGCTGTTTAACAAACAATGAATTAAAATATAAACTCTAAAATTTGCAACAAAAACTACAAAATGCTTTTTCTTTTTTTCTGTCTTTTTAAGAATCATCTACTGATTTAAAATAAAGAATTTCAATCAAGAACATGTGATATAATTAAAATAATTTCTGTATTTCTATGAATCAGTTATCAAAATAAATAGCTTGTCAGAGTAAAATTATTATTGTTTTATGATATCTGAAAAACACTACCAAATCTGAGGGCACCTAATTCTTCCCAATTAATCTTTTTAAGAACATTGAGGATTTTTCCTTACGAATCCAATAATAGAAAATCTGATTGATTATTACACTTACATATTCCATGCAGCAGTGTGTTACTGAATATTCATTCTGTTGTAGAGGGGTTTGTGTGTAAAAAATCAGTTGAGGTCGGAAGTCTTCATGTAGATATGGTGTGGTAGTTTGGAGAGAGGGGAGTTTCACAGCTCAGGTGTTGTTTTCATTTAACTGTGGTTCAAAATTATGAGATTTGTCATTTATACCTCTTCTAAGTATGATGTTATAAAAAAGGGCAATCCATGTAATATATTTTCTCAATGGACTCAAAGAAAGTGTCCTTCATGACATTTTTCCCCAAGCATCAATCTTAAGGGTGTTCACCCATGTGACAGCCTTTTTTTTTAACATTTTTAGGAAATTTTTTTGACAACAAGTAAAATGATAGAACTTTACGTTTTTTATCATTTATTTATGTAGCTTAAGAGTATGTATATAAATATTTAGCCAAAAATATCCAATAGAACAGGAGTTACAGCGCTCTAAACATACCAGCCTTGGAAAAATGGATGCTCGTTTCCTCCACGACTCCAGCTGATTGGCTTATCTGAAATTTTAAAAAAATAACGGTGTTTTAATCTATAAGCTTAAATGCACCGATTGAACTATACTCAATTGAAAATATCGAAAATTGGATTTTTGGTAGACTTCCAAAGAAAGTTTGAAATTTCATGGGGTTTTTTGTTATAAAAAATAGAAATATTTTTAAATTTGGAATGATCATAGATCATTTGGTGCGTAAATTTGTGCAAAATCTACCCTATAAATTTGAAGTCATTCGGTCATACTGTTCTTGAGATATGATAAAGGAAAGTTTGAAAAACAGTTTTGAGAAAAACGTGTTTTAAGTTTCAAGTCCAATTAGAACAATGGAAATCTTAACTTAGCGCTACAAACAGCTGCTCTTGTAACACCTGCTTCTTTATAACCACTTTGAATTTTAAAGAATCACTTTACCACCCTATTCTAAACATGGTAAAAAAGCAATTTATGAAAAAAAAAGTTTTTTTTGATTTTTTGAACCCATCACATGGGTGAACCTCTTCAAAAGAAATTAAATAATTGTTAACCTTTTGTATCCATGTATTCATCATAAAATCTTTCTATTGTACTTTTATTTTCTCTTACCAGCTGTTCTTTTTCATTGACCTTCTAAAGTATGCTCATTCATGCTACTTTTACAACATTTCTGAGTAAATCTATTAGTAAATTATCTATTCCAAATCAATTTTTTACTACTGTATTGCAAGCAGCTTTCCTTTTTCCTCTAAATCATGTAAAAAGAAATCTTAAATTATACTTTTCAAAATAATTAACTGCAGGAATATATTCCATTTTCACCATTAAATAAATATAAAGAATTGGAGAATAAATTCTTTATAGGCACTAAGAGCAGTGCAGTGTATTTAAAAAATGGCTGCTTTAAAATAATAGAAGATAAAAAACATGTGGCCTATTTGAAAATATTCTGCATTTCAATTTATTACAAGTGCCAAAATAAATAGTTAGCTAGATCGAAATCCTTACTGAAACATTAAACTACCAATTTTGGGAGGCACTCTATTCTTTACCTCAACCAACATCTTGATATAAATTTAGTAAAAGTTCATTTCCTATTAGATTGTTAGATATGAAATAATGATATTTTTCTGTTACATTCTAGAACTCTACAGTATAATGTATCAATTGAAGGAACTGAAGGACCGACACAGATTTTAATTACTGAAACTTTTCCAAAAGATGTATATCTTGATCCATATCAAATATCAAAAAGACTAGAAAATAATGAAATTAAGGTAATAACCAAATTTTTAAATTATATTAATACATCACATGCACTCATTTCTTTATTTTACGGAAATGATTTTACAATTTTTATATAATATACAGAGTGAGTACAAATGTTGGACCCGATTTTAAAAATCGTATTATTGAAACTGCTGCACATATTACAATAAGTGATACATGAATGCAAAGAGAAATATATCAAGTTTTTTTTGTCTGTTATAAATGTTCAATATGTGACCGTCTTGTAAAACCGCATACGTCCAATCTGTAATCCAGTTCGTTCCATACATTTTGTAGCATCACTATATCAGTAGTTCATAATGCTGCACAAATACTTACTTGCTGCCTTTTGTCACCTGTTGTGTCAATTACAAATAATACAGCTTAAAATTTAATTTTTTTTCATAAATTTTCCATATTATATTGTTTTCTGGGGCATTCCAAGTTTATGGGCGGCAACTGTTGAAGACGGCGGACTTCAAACGAAGTCTAAAATAGTATTTAATTTTCTATATTAAAAAATGCCCCATTTAAACTAAATCAATGTTAGTTAATTTCAAAAAGTATGAAGAATTAACAATTCTCTCGAAGTAAAATTTTCTCCAGTAGTAATATTTTACTCACAGTATTAAAAGGGCTAAATGAATTTTAATTGAATAAAAAGGAGGAATGAAACACAATGACCCACATCAATTCTAATTTTAATAAGTGTGTCATTAAGATATTTTTGTTTATTACAAACATTGAAATGTTTTGTTTGTGCACACATTGTAAAGGATTAGAAAATTCAATCTAAAAAATGATAAACAAGTATTGAAGATGTGTTATTAATGTTTAAATATCAAAAACAATTTCATACAAGGATTTGATTACCAATTTTATTAGAAATGCATTCCATTATTTTTTTAAATTTTGTTTTCTGTTTAAATAAATGCTACAGATGTTTTGCATTCTAGAATTACAAGAAAGTTTTAATTTTATACTGTAAACTACTAAATGTTTTTACATACTTTTATTATTGAATACAGTAGTCCCTACGAAAGAAATGTTTATGATTTATATACTAATGATCTCTAAATATTTTCCCAGATAGAATTTTAAAAAACAAACATGGTTATTTTTTAACTACTTTCAAGTGAAAATAATATCATTCAAAGCCATTTCTTTGGGAGCAATGTATAACACTATTAACATTAACTACATTTTTTTTCCCATTATAGATCATGACTGAGGAACAAATTAATACAGAAATTCCCTCCTACCAAGCTAATTCATTTAATGTTCAACTTTGTTCTGTTTCAAAATCTAATTTTCACTCATTTGAGCTTCCTATTCATCTCAGATATCAAAAACCACATGACTGCCATGTTTTAGGAGATTATGTTGTTATAGGTCTAAGAAATCCAACAGTGTATTTTAGAATTGTTGGTATTAAAGGTAAGTTCAAAATAATTCTTATACTTATGACAAAATTTACTTCTTGTACTCTCTAATATTTCAATTTGATTTTCTATACTTGTGTGTGATTCTAATATCCTTGTTTTACAATAACTAAAAATGCTATATGGAATGCATCCAACTTTTTTTGAAAATTGTGCAAAAAAATGCATGCAACATATGGTAGGAAAACTTGGGAATATGTTCCACAACTTTAAAAAAATCATGTTAGATTAAAAAAAGTTACAATGAAATCCATGCAATGGTGTAACATACACCCCCACATTTGGGGGGAACAAGGCTTCTAGGGGGCCCAAAGCCTGACTGACGCAAAGTACGTATTTAGGCTTGGGGCTCCAAACCTGACTTTGCAGGGGGGGACCTAATATATTTTTATTTGGAACATCAACTTTTAGAACTTTATTGCATCCTTTTAACACAATTACACTGAAGATTGAAATGTTGTGTTCAAGCTAAGTGCAATAAAATAAAGGAATAGTAAAAATGGGCTCTTTTTCCCGTAATTTCTGAATATAAAGTAAATGTCACTCACACATGTGTGGCATAAACCGACTGTCTTTTGAAACAAAATTAAAATTTATAAACAAAACTTTCTGAGATTCGTGCTAGAACAAAAAATTTTGTAAAAAAGTATGTTGGTGAACCATGTTATTTTGAAATCTTGTAAAAAAAAAAAAGAGTTGGGTGTGTAATTTATTCCAAATTAACATATATGTCAAATTATTTTTGTCAAAATTTTGTATATTAGTTTTTTTTTTTTTTTCAGATGTTTTGGGCTACAAGTCAAATTCCGTGAATATTAAAAATTACAACATGAAAAATAAAATGAATTGATTTAAAACCAGAGACAATATGAACTTAACCTATAAAAATAATTTACTACATGTATTTTTAAATTTGAGAGTAATACTCTAAAATATATTCAATTAGAATAGTTAATAACAAAACTGTTACATATGTATTAAATTATAACTTCCTTAAAATTCTTAACAAAAAGACAGCATATTTTTTGCGATTTGTTTTTCTGTGATCTTTTTTTTTTATGCGGCATATGAATTTCAACGCTGTTGGCACCACTGAAATGTTTTCTGTCAATTTACATTATACACTTCAAGATGCTCAGTTTATTTGTTATAAACAGTCTCCCGACAATGCAAGTTCAATTGCTTTCTCTCAACTCACTAGCAGCATGTGCTTGATTGAAGGTGAAACTGTCAATGACAGAAACATTATCAATAATTTGATAGATTATGAAGACAGACAAGAACCGGATTCTTTGAGAACATATAAAATATATGCAGGGATCCAGCTCTCTAACAAATTTGAAAAACATTTTCTTGAAATAAATACCAATTCCAAAAGGAGCTTAGATCATGCTTATCTGGTTATCATGTCGTTTACAAGCAACTGACCATTGTTGCAAAAACTTATTACTTTCATTATAGTGCCAAAAGAATAAATCAATTTAAATTGTATACTTAAGTGACAAAAGCAATTTTGAACACTTCTCCATGTATACAAATAAGGAATTAAATGTTTCCATGTGTAATTTTTTTTATTTTGTTAGAAAGCAAGTTCTCATAAATGATGTATTTTCTAAGTACAATTTTTTTACGCTGTCTCTCTTTGCAGCATATCGACAAAGTTGTTTGTTGTATATAAGTATTTAAGAAATATATTTCCTTTTTTTGCGGTCTATCAACTGCGCAAAAATAGCATTCACTGTACTGATGTGTAAAATTCTTAGTAATTAACATATCAGTGGAACAAGTAAGAAAAGAAACTAAAAGTCGAAGTAGGAATCGGGTATAATTGAGAATTCATATACAGTTGGGCCTCCATTTTACAAATTCTTTCCTGAAACCAGGAATGAATTATCTTAAAAGATAGATCTCTATTTAATAAATTTTCTACATAACAAATTTTTTTTGGGGGGATTTTGTGACTTTGTTGAATAAAAGTCCAACTGTATATGTGCATATATGTACTGGAAGTCATGTGGGAGGGTATGAAGCATACTCAGTATTTCTGTGAGCGAGATTGTATGGTTTACATCAGATTAGATGACATTGAGTTGCTACTCAGCTTAACATATCTAACAGAACATCTGTATAAAGTCAAATCATTAGGAAAATGGAGACTGAAGTGTGATATAAAGTTCAAAATTGTTCACAACATTTCACAATTCTAGAGAGAATTTCACTCTAAAAAAACAGCTGTCCGCTGGTAGAAATTGTAAGACACATGAATGTTGACCACACAAACAATGCAGCATGGTCATTTGCTCTTGAACCAGTACTTTTAAGATACCAGTAAATTTGTGTAAAGCCATTTACATCTGCTCCCCGGATATGGTTTTTCCCGAAGCGACAGAAATTTAAAAACCGAACAGATTGTACAATTTAGTTCAATTAACAATTCTGAACAATACACATCTAGAGAAAGTAGGTAACAGATGACTCCTCCAATATAGAATGAGACCCCAGTTAGATGATATACTTCATTAAATCAAATTCCTTTTTTCCTCGTGAACAGTGCTGATTTAAGTTCATTTTGGGCCCTGGATGCAGAAGATCAACAGGCGGCACTGGAGGATCGAAATTTATAAAATCTGGTTAAGTCCAGCTTATCCGGGCACCCGCTCCAAGCGCCTAATGGATAACCTGGCACTGCTCATGAGCATTTTTTTACAGGTGTTATGAATCCTCAGCCCTGTTTCATGAATAATGCTTTCTCCTTAGTACAATAACTGTTGGACAATCTAGGGAGATGTTTGACAGCACATCAATTTTGGCTTTGCAATTGGCACTTACAAGAGAATTGGGCAGTAATGTCTCAAAAGCATATCAACAAACTTGTGCATGGACAGACTGGATTTTATTCTTGCCCCACATTCATTACAGATGTTAGGACTTACCGTCCAAATGGACTTGGAAGTTAGTTTTTCAATAAAAGTTCCTTTTAATCCTTTAGATTTCTTTTGTGGGGAATCTTAAGATATAATTTGTGTTATGGGACACTTATGCACATTACCATTACAAAAAAACTACCTCACCCTTTAATTTAAGCATGCCTGAAAATCAATTTTTCATTTCATATAACATTGAGGCTTAGTAATAGGCGTTTTACTGTCAACCATTTTAGTTAATTTGTTCAAAAAATTAAGTTTTACGATTTTAATGTTTTTTTTAAAAAAATACTTATTAAATACATACTACCATTTACGTCTGTAAGCCACATGTTATGCAATGTGGAACTTGAGGAGTTTTTGCAAATAAATATATAATAATTTTTCATTTTAGAATTCCCAGATTTAAAATGTCAAAAAAATGAAGAGTATGGATCATTGTCGCAACAAAAGGTAGTTAGAAATTTGTTTATAATTAAAGCCAATTCTTTACTATGTTTTTTTCTATACATCTGGTTCATATTTTCACTTCCTTTACCTCTTTAAAAAATCCCATAATTATGTTTCAAATATATGTAGAATTTATCATAAAAACACTTCCTTTCTATCTTAGGTGCAGATTGACACAAATTTTAAAGTTCCTGTTGGATGTTCACAGCATTTTCCATTAGCAATATTGTTAACACTTGTTACGATAAGTGTATCCAGTGTTTACATATGTTCATTATTACTAAGAGAAGTCAATAAAAAGAAAAACTTATGAAATTGAACTAATAGAAGTATATTTAGCAATTTCCTTGTCGCCATTTTATAATACTAGGTGTTTCTAAATGACTATCAGAGTTTTAACACTTTTATAGTATTTATTACATACGACTAACAAGTACAATTCATACATTGAATGAAAGAGTAACTGAAACAGTTTTACCTACAAGCTTGCAAATGTTTGATGTGGACCCCATTTGTCGCACGACACACATCAAGTCGATAGGCGAGTTCATCCCAAACTTCGTTCAGTTCTTGCAACATCTTGGTTGTTGGTTATTCTTGCAACATCTGCTTCAATCCTGTCTCAAATCTGGAAGGTCAGCTGGTAGCAGAGGTATGTACACACAATTCTTAATGAGCCCCCACAGATAAAAATCACATGGCATGAGAACGGGTGAAAGGTCATACGAAACAAACTTTATCATGAGGCCCTTTGTGGAAAATCCATTGGTCAAGTACAGTGATCTTGAGAGATGCCAGTGAGGCGGTGCTCCATCTTGCTGCCAAATAAAGATAACTGGTTCACTTTCCTTCAATTGAGGAAAAGCCATAGTTGTAGAGCATCAAGATAGGCAGAATCGGTTACAGTTGGTTCTCTGAAAACGTAAGGCCCATACTCTTTCTGCCAAGATATGGTGGAACATAAAAAACATTCAATTTAGATTAATCTTGTTGTGAATCTAACACCTCGTAAGGATTCTCCAAGCTCCAGATGCATGCATTATGAGTGTTCACATGTCCACTGAGGTGTCCACCGAAACGCTCATTGCACAGTAATAGCAGATTCAGTCTTTGCAAACTGGAGAACACAAAATGCATTCTGTTAACCTGTCACTATTTTTCTACTAGCTTGCTGATCGGCAGGGAAGAGGAAAAAAATTAACATGTTTCCCGCGCATGCACGAACATGCCACCAAACAAAACTGTTTCAGTTGGTCTTTCATTCGATATACGAGTTGTACTAATAAGTTAAATGTAATAAATACTATATAGGGTTAAAACTCTGATATTCATTTATAAACACCCTGTAAAATTAGCACAACACAGATAAATTTATGATAAAACCAAATATTAACACTGATCTTTTTGTTTTTCCTTATGAATACGATTTTCTCTAACATAGATATTTATTTCTTAAAAAAATACCATACCTGCCGACTTTTGAAAATGACAAAGTGTAGTAAAATACATAATCGGCATTTCAAAGAAACTTTTAATATGACAAGTAAATGTGTCTGGTATTTTAAGAGTAAACTTGAAATAACACAGAAACATTTTAAATTTTATAAAACACATGACATTAAAATATAAAGAAAAATGCACAATAGATATTGTTAAACGAAAACTACTCTGAGGAACTTGTTTAGGAACCAATAGCTAATGAATTTCTTTAAAAATGTGAACATGTTCCATTGTTTTTATTTACTTATTTTCAAATTGCTGTGAATATAAAAATGATAAACAAGACATCATCAACAAATGACAAAAAAATTTTCACAAATGCAAAAAAAAAAAAAAATGATCTAGCATAAAAGTGGGCAGGCATGAGAAACTACACTCTATAACAAAAGAAAAACGACACCAAGAACGAGTTGTCCAATAGAGAAAAATTGGTGGGTAGAAAGATTATGCACAGAATAGAAAATGATTAAAATTTCAGAAATTAAATGATTTATTTCGGAGTTACATCACTGCAAAGTAACAAGCTCAATAAGATATTGGCCCACCTCTAGCCTGGATGCAAGCTGCTACACGACATGACAAAGTGATAAAGCACCCCGATGGTCTCCTGCGTTATTTCTTGTGGCCCCAGGTCAACCGCTACTATCATGACTGAAATCTGCCATTGTCCACCCGTTCTTGCCAGAATCTTCTAATGGCCACATCGCTTCGACCCATATGACGAGTGATTCTCTGATTTGCCCAAACTGCCTATTTCAATCCAATGATACATCCTCTTTCAAACTCAGACAGCTGCTCGAATCCTGCGACTAAGCATTTTTTCAGTCGTTGACAGATATCCTAAATTGCAATGCAACAGAAATTTTGTCCATCAGTTTGAGAATTGCATCTTATAGACACCTGCTGAGTGCGCAATTCCGATGTGCGGTAGCTCCCGCTATTCATTCATTGGACACCAAATTTTAATCATTTGCATGTCGTTGCATACGAAATTTCATTACAATCGAGCAACTCCTTGGTGCGTCGGGTTTTTGTTTTTTTTTTTTTGTTATAGTATATTATCAAGTTGAAAGCTGTAATTAAGTAATTGAAACAAAAATTAACAAGATTTCCAGATTTTAAAAATTCACAAGGATTGCCATTATTTTTTTTTAGCATGCAATACTTAAAATTACAAAAATAGTCTAAAATATGTGTTTACATAAAAAGAACTCTGTATATTACACAAGTTATTAACAAGTCTGCTTGCAACATTCACTCAAATCTAAGCCGCATCCCAAATTCTCAACAGGTTTTTGTGAAAAATGGTTTATCGATATCCGATTTTAGGAAATGAAAATAGAACTAGTAAGAAGTGTGAATAATTCATTATTTTAAAAAGTATTATTAACTTTTAAATACATACATGAACTCGTAATTGCTCTATTGTCCCATCCAACAATTTTTTCTCTTTTCAATTCAAGCAGCGCCTTATTTTTAGTAGCATTAACATTGGAAAAAAGCGTGGCTTATATTCGAGTAAATACAGTAATTAAAATTTAGAATTCAATCAATACACACTCATTTCCCATATTCTACCTTGCAGCCAAATTTTCTTAAGATAATTTTTAATGAAATACTCCAAATTCAAAGGTGGGAAGCATTTTAACATTAGCTTTTATCTACATTGTCTAAGAAAGCTTATTATAAAGTCCAGTATTGAAGTGAGTAAAAAAAATCTTGGTATTCCATACTTATTTTATAAGTAAAATCCATTCCACATCAATTTCTAATTATTGCAGATAAAAGAATGAGTTATTTCATACATAAAAATCTATATCTTGATATTCATATTATACCTTTCTAAAACATCCACATTGTTTTAGGTTGCATTTTATGTTCCATACTTTTTCTAAAGAACATTTTTTTTTATAATGGGAGAGTTAAATTCTCAGTATAGCTTCTAATTGAGGGTGAAAAAAATGTACTCAGAGAAAATAGGAATTTGTATTTATCATTTTTGCATAAATTTTTAATTTGATAAAATTTACAGTTTTTATTATAACCTCTCCAAATCAGTCAACGTATCTGAATTCATTTTTCTTTTATCTTTGTACATTTAGGTTTTAAACAAATTATCTTTCATTATCGCATTATACATTAGCAATTTAGAGGCAAAATTTAATTTTAATGGGTGCACGTGGTTAAGAACTGCACTTGTCTTTTACATACAAACCCTTTAATACAGATTACCTAGAAGCTGATTAATAAAATAAGTGGTGTTTGCATGGTAACATCACCAAACTCTAAAATGATCTGTATACATTTTTATAAACTGAGAAATACTTTGGTATTATTTAATGCCAGGGCAATAAGTTCTACAGGATCTCAATTCTGATTTTTTCACAAAGTTTAACAATGTCAAAAGCTTCTAAATTGAAGTGACTCAGCTACGCTACAAAATTACAAGACTATCTACAGCAAGTAAAAGTTACGCCTTCCATCAAATTGAGAAAATTGTACATATGAAAAGAATTATGAATTTCAGTTTATTTTGCAACCAACAAGAATGAATATAGGATATTGTGAAAAAGGGTTTATAAAAAGAACACAAAAGTAAAGGAATTTTTTTTATTATTTATAACAATACATCCTTAAGCAACCAAAGCAGAAGCAGTAGCAGATTCACTGAAAAAAAAAAGTTTAATTAGAAAACTTGCTTAACAGTATTTCAAGACATAATTACAACAAAATGTTTCAATTATATTAACAAACAAATGCTCACATATAAACATGAGAATTATAAAGTTACTTATTCAAAATTTCTCAATTTAGAGAAATTGGAACTTGCGTATTACACCTTCAACAAAACTTAAAATAAAAATGTCGGCAAATGCTGTCAAAGTTGTGTTTGAACACTCAAAGTAATGGTTTTGCTGCTACTGGCTGCATTTAACGACATCTTTTGATTTTATAAAAGTTGACTGAATACTTTAAAAAACAGATTTCATAGGTAAGAAAAATATTAAGCATTCAATATTTACTATATGAATTCTTTTAAAAGAAATAAAATAAGCATATTTGGGAAACGTTTAACCAGTATGTTTAATTACAAAAATTAATTTAGTTTATATTCAAATCATAAAGTTACAGATTTCATCAAAAAATTTATAAGTGCTTCAGTTTAATTTTATTTATTAAGTTGATAAATATGCAACTTTTTTTGGTTGGATTGTAGAATCGGCCGCCTATCCCGCCAAGTGTTTTCTCGCCAAATCTGGAAACCCTCTTGAACATCTTTTTCAGTGAAGAAATTGTTTTGGTGAAATTTCATGCATGCACAGTATGTTTCTTTAATTTTAACAGTTTTCTATGATATCAGGCATGCATAAAACATTTCTTTAATCTTAACAGTTTTAATTTTCCAATGGCACCTTTTTAGGCATGAGGGCAGAACATTTTTATTACTTTAAAAATTAACGATAATTAGTTTATGCTCATGCACAGTTTTTATAACGGCCTTTTCTTCAGGAAACGGTAATTCTCTTGCTTCAGATATACCGTTAGTGCAGCTGTTTTTTTTTGGCTTCGTTGCGGAATTACTTTCACATAAATTTAAACAGATTCCCACGATGTCCAGTGATGCTATTAGGAATAATTTGAATGAATGCATGCATGAAAAAGTACGACTAATATTCTGAAAGGTTTGATTGAATCATCGTATTTATGTCTGAAATGTGGAAAAAGTGTGGAATTGAGAGAAAGAACAAGTAAGAAAGTGAATGATACTGAAGAAATCAGTCAAATGTGAAAGAGGTTAACCATTATGCGTTTAGGAGTGTAAGGAAAGGGTCTTGGTTTGAATTGAGTAATAAGGTTATGTGTACAGTTTTGTTAAGAGATGCAAAAATGTTTTGGATTGATTGAATATTAACGTCGCACTGTTCAGCTACACGAGGGCTTTTGGCGACGGACCACATAATTTTGAACCATGGTCAAGTGACGTGGACAACACCTGAGCTGGCATCCCCCTCTCCTAACTACCACACCAACGGGAGGACGTTTCAGCTCTCGACAGATTTAACGTGCATCGCTGCCATACACGGCAGGTCTTTAGTGGTACAGAAAAATGTTTTAGAAGGAGCTCTTAGAAATATGCAGTCGCAGAATGGTATAATTCCTGTTGGGAACACATCGTCATCATAAATGTCGGAAAAAGCAGCATTTTTTTAAAAGTAATTGATATTTTTATTTTCAAATGCATAATTTTTGCAGCTATTTTCAGTTTCAAAACTTTAAAAAGCTGATTTTTAATGATTTTCCTTCTGCCATCTTGAATTTTGCACTCCGGCGTTACATGTTGTGGTAGGGTTGCTACTCCAAAAAACAACACGCAAAAACGTACCAAATTGGTGATTTTTCAAAATTTGCCAGAGAGGCAGCCGATTCGACAATTTCACCCTCTTTGTTTCCAGTCACTCTAAACAAATGTTCTTTGTTTTAGTAATAAAATTTCAGCAAGCAGTTACCAAACTTAAAAATGTGTTTAACACAAAAAGCATTTTTTCGAAAAATTTGAAATGAGGTCAGGGTTTGCTGAAAAAGATAATTGATATTTGTGCACAATAGATGTTGTTGGGATGACGGAGCTCCTGATCTCCGAAGAGATCTTAACCTCCTATCAGTCAGGTTTTAGGGGAGTGACATTCAAAATAATGATTTGCCCATTTTAGATATTTAAGTAATTCATAAATAAAATTTATTAGCAATTTTTAAAGTTAAAAGTTGCCAGTGAAAAAATAAATAAAGATAATCATTGAAAAAAGCTGGAAGCTTATTGTTGGCGTTGTCTGTGCGTGTTTGAGTGAGGAGTGAATCTGCGCCTACCGGTCTGGCGCTCCGCAGAGCGAAGACACCGAAGAATGCTCTATTTCTTAAAAATCCCCATGTTATAACAAAATTAACAATTTACATAACATTGTCATCAAGTGAAATCACTTAAACAAAGATATGTTTTATTTCTTGTAAAAATTTCAATATTATTGCCTTTCAGGCAATTTCCAAACTGAACAGTAAATGAACAAATATTGAAAATTGAAAATTTGTTCATAAACAATTTGTTCAGAATGGGTTGAGTTTATATTATTTTAACAAATTTTTAGTATCTTTCTCTCCTATTTTGAATTTTTTTTCAAAATAAATTGTTACTAAACTTTTCTCAAATTTACTAAACACAAATCTGAAAGTTACACAAAAATATTTGTAACTCAATTAAAAAAAAAAAATTTTAGCACCAATGCTACCTTAAGTCCTTTCTATAACAAGAAAAAATATTAAAAATATGATTCAAATGGTTCTAAAAATTCTATTAAAAAGTTTCACAATATTCAAAATAGTATATGTAAATATTTTATTCAAAATTTTTTAAAGTTAAATATACTATAAAATATGTAACAAGGTACTTACTATTTCCAGTTAGGTGGCAAAACTCTCTTGCCCTTGAAGTAACGTGCTAACCTGTGAATTCTGCTTTCAATAAGAATCAGACGGAATTTTGAATCTTTGTCCTTCCTGTTCCTTTCCAAATGCTTGCGAACAGCAACAGCTTTTTTAATCAAGTGGTACAAATCTTCAGGAAGATCAGGAGCAAAGCCCTTTGCCTTCAATATTCTAAGAATTTTGTTTCCAGTTACCCATCGAACTTGAGCAACACCATGAGAATCCCTCAAGATAACACCTGAACATTAAAACAATTTATACATTTTAAATGAAAGATTTAATCGATAATTAATGCATTTAATATTTTAATTTTAGATCAAGATTTACTGTTCAATTACAACACTCACAATGAATTAACTTAAAAAAGCTGATTCACAAATTTACAAAAGAAATATCCTTAAAATCTGGCATATAATGCACACTTTTAACACAAAATATAAGATGAAAATTTACAGGTGTGCAGTTATACACTCAGCATAAAAATGAGAGCTTTAAAAATAAAAATTTCTGCATATATCAAAGTACTGTTTATTAAAAAGAAATGACATTCCTTATGAATTTAAAGGATTGCAGTTTTGAAGTACTCTATTTTTATTTTTCGGAAGCTTGGAGCAATACTTTGAATAAATGACTTCAAAACATAAAAGCATGGTGCACAAACATGTCACAATTTTTCAAAGGGGATGCACATTATACAATGAATAAAATTAAAAATTACAGCTTGAAAGAATTGGTTCGTGTTATATATGCCAGATTTTACGGTATATTACACAAACTTAACTATATTTCACTTTCATTAAAAGATTATAAAACTTCTTGCACTATAAAAAATTAAGTTAATTTAAAATACAAATATTTTGCTCACCAATCTGAGATGGAGTCAAACCCTTTTTGGCTAGTTTGCAAAGTTGTTCGGTAACTTCTTCAGGTGACAATTTCAACCACTACAAACACAATGTAAGAATAAATAAATACATATATAGAAAGTTTTAAAAAATTCAAAATAAAACACTCCCTTTAACATGTAACAAAAATAACTATTTCATACAAAAGCTCATTTTTTAAAAAAATTATATTTAAATACATTTTTATAATTAAAAAAAATGTGTTAACAAAACTTAGATTTGTTTGATAATTAAGTTACATGACATTAGATCATTATAAATAGATTATGAGAACATAAGATTAAGGTTTATAACGCAATCAGTAGGAAAATATCAAGTTGAAATATAAAACTTACTGTTGGAATACTACGTCTATATGGTAATGATGACTGGGAAATACCCTTTCTGAAAATCAAAAAATGATAATCAGAATGTATTCTACTTAAATTTTAAAGCAATAGGAAATTAAAAGATTTATGTATTTATAACATAAATTAATGCTACTTCACAACAGTACTTATGCAATATTCATGCCCTGTAGTTTTTCAAAGCTGGAATGAAAACTTTCTCCATTTATTAATTACAAATAAAATTTTAGTGTTATAAATACATTTACAATAAAAACTCAAAAAAACATTTCATCTTAACTAGCATTAATTTTAACATCAAGTCAACTACATATTACACAATTGCAATTTATTTGGAAAGACAGTAAGTTAGACTAAAGCAAATTTGACACCAAATTTTTGACGCAGTTTACAATTTGGCAACCATGCAAAAGAAAAAGTAACCCTACCCAAACAGGATTCTTTTAGTAATTCAGGATTTGGAAAGTAGTCAATTTTCCCGATGTTATTTAAGATTTTTCTAGAAAGCCAAAAGTGAAGGAAAAAGTGGATTTTTTCTCTTTTTGAACCAAACAGTGGAAAGAATGTTTATTTAGGGATAAAGGGGCATTGATTAATTCAATTTGGAGATGAAGTTTTCTTTCTTGAAGCCATTTTGGAAACCATGTGTTTCTTTTTTTGAAGCTCTATGAATGAATATTTTTTATTATGAATGAAAGAAATGATTGTTTTGCGAGAGAGTGAAAATATTTCCGAAATATGGAAGGAATTTTTGTTCCAAGAAAAATGGAGATTGTTATTTCATCACCCTGAAACATGTGTATCTGATGATTTTCCCCACTGTAGCATTTTTGAGATGACATTTTTTGTTTTTCTTGTAGAAGCTGTTTTAAAAACCCACTTTTCTTTGTAAAGAAATGAATTTTTTAACTAATGATTTTCTTCTAAATAAGAGGAAAGAAAGGATTGTTTTAATTTTTTTTTGTATGAATGAAGGATTCATAGAATCTTAGTATGGATGTCTGAAATTTGGAAAAAAATTGCATCTGATTTGACTAACTAAGCGTTAAAAATACGATTTAAGTGTAGTATAGGGAGGCCATTTGGTGCAGCCCTTTTTTGGTGACTAAAAGCGGTCACCAAGGTACTTCATTCAGAATTATTTATTTTATAAATAATTCGTTATCTCACCATGACATTTAGATAAAAATCGGGTTGATTTGTCGAATCGGGCACTTATCGCGCCAAGTGTTTTCTCGCCAAATCTGGTAACCCTTCTAAATTCATTTTCCAGTGGAGAAGTCACTTTTTTGGCAAAATTAAGCACATGCGCAGTAGATTTCTTTAATTGTAACAGTTTTAACAATTTTGCGGCAAGTTGGCGCATTCGTAATTGGGTTTTTTTTTATTTTAAGTTTAATTCTTCAACGGTCTTTCTCGCGCTTTTTTATCTTTAAAAAATCCGTTACACAGGAAACTGTTATTTCTTTTGCTCCGGTTGGGTCAGCTGTTCGGCTTCGTTTTGGTAATTACTTTTTGCGGGTAATATTTTTATTTCTCTCTCCACATAAATTTCAAAAGATTGCCATGATGTCGTGCAATGCTGTTAGGATTAATTTGAATAAATGCATGAAAAATTACGATTACTATTAAAGTTTTTTTGCCATGTTACCTGTGCTTGGAAAGAAAGCTGTTTTTGAATGGTGCATGAAAGAAGGTTTGATTGGATCATCGTATGTATGTCCAAAATGTGTAAAAAGTATGGAATTGAGAGAAAGAACGGGTAAGAAAGCGAAAGATGGTTTTTGAATGGTACTGCAAAATTCAGTCCAGTGTGAAAGAGGATACCCATCATGTGTTTAGGAACGTAAAGAAAGGGTTTTGGTTTGAATTGAGTAATTTGGATTCGCGCGTGCACAATTTTGTTAGTGATGCAAAAATAAAAATGTTTTGGAAGGTGCTCTCAGAAATATGCAGTAGCACACTGGTATAATTTCAGTAGGCAACTCATCGTCATCATAAATGTCGGGAAAAGCAGCATTTTTCAAAGGGAAGTGAAATTATTTCCATTTTTAAATGCCTGACTTTTGCAGCAATTTTCAGTTTCTAAACTATAAAAAAGCTATTTTTTAATGATTTTCCTTCCGTCATCTTTTAATTTCACGCTCCGGCGTTGCGTATTGTGGTAGGGTTGCAACTCCGAAACACAACACGCAAAACGCACCAAATTGGCGATTTTTCAAAATTTGGCGGAGAAGTGCCGGATTTGACACTTTCACCAAAAATCGCCAAATCCTCCTTTACTACACTTGAGCAAAAATACTTAAGTTTGACACATGTTCTAGTTGACACCACTGATTTTTTGATGCCATAAGATGGTGTGTCAGATTACATAACAGCAAATTATTCTCACATGACAATACCAACAAGAATGAAAAGTATAACAATCTGTTCTTAAGATCCTATTCCTCCAAGAGATTGAAAACATTGGACTCTCAAAACATTTTTATATAACGAAAAACATCTTTAATCATAAGGAATTGTGAATAAACTGCACGTATACGTTTAATTTTAAATTTGTCACTATTTATGGAATTTAGTACTTGCAAGATTAATTTAAGAAATAAAAATTCGAGATTAGTTTTATTTTCTCCATATTAATTACCAGATTTTAAATTTTTAATGCTAGTATGTTGACAGAAAAAACAAAATTGGCCGTAAGATGGAAATTTCGGCTTACACATCAATCGAAAGCGATAATTAAATACTGAATACCTTCAAGAACTACTTAGTGACCTATCCATTCTTTAAATGAATATTCTAGCAAAAAAAAAATTCGTCCAATTCAATACCATAGCTATATAATAAAGAAAATAAGCCACCTACAACGTGTTTGCATTAGGCTTAACACATGTTTCAATACAACCAACCCAATTAAAGAAAATATCAAGTACAAGCAAAGGCCCTAAATACAAAATTTTCTTACCCAGGAGTGTGCATACGACCCATGACTGGATTTTAATTTCAATAGGGAAAATAATTTCTCTACTGTGAAATACTCCACGTACACCGCAACGTGCGCGAAATAATCTTAAGACAACTCAATAGGAATAACAGTGACTATTGCCATTCTCAAAAACATAACTTTAATAATATCCAGCAAAGGCATTTTTGTTGTTTATTCTGATTATTGTTAACATTAAGTTGACTGCTTCGGAAGAAATCATCGAAGTTAAACCATTCATTCACTAGCCAAAAAAAATTCCGGTTAGCTCACTTTGCATATCTTTAAAGGGTTACACTAACGAGGGCTATCTCCATCTGTAATATATTTCGCTTTCTACATTGTTTTTTAAAAAAATGTTGGTGTTGCTAATACTCTAGAGTCTGACAAAATCAGACAAGACCCTGTATATCATATGCTCTTACAAAATCAAGCACAAAAAGGGAATCTGTACAAATATCTTAACTAGAAAGATTCAATCCATGAAGCTCATTATATACTCGAGAGAAGCTTGGTGACCACGACACTTTGCACAGATGGAAAAGATAAATATAAAGATAAATGCATAAAAAATATAAATATGTATCCAGAATCACTACGAAAAGCTCCCTTTCAATATTTTAATCTTCACTTCTAAAGGAACTATTTACTTATGTCACTTAAGGACTTTAAAAAATTGCCAAACAGAGTGAGTACCATTCAAATACTAAGGCAGAAGTCCGACAAACAATAACGTTAACGTAGTTGATAGTTACAAGTAAGTGCTACGTGGTTCATCCACTGGATAAAAAAGCCAGAAACACAATTTTACTTTTCAAGAGAGTGTTTATTAACATCCCACTGTAAAGCAGCTTGAGGGCTATTAACGACAGACCTCGTAATTCTAAGCCGAGGTCGAGTGACAAGGACAACACCTGAGCTGGTGCCTCCACACTAACACATCAACTGGAGGACTTTGAGTCACAACAGATTTTTCATTCATCAGTCCTGATACACTGAGGGTTTTCATGGCCTCTAGAACTCGAACTAATGCCACAAGCTCGTAACCATAACCACTAGGCCCGGGGTGGGCATTAAGTCGGTCGCGATCGACCGGTGGACCACCAAAACATTTTGGGGTGACCACCTTCACATAAAATCTTAGACGCGCATACTAAAAGAAACACAATTGGTTACCAAGATAATGAAAACACCCGTGAATAAAACTCCAAACCAAATTTGAGAGACTTTTTCAAGAATTTACTAGACTAGAATCCCACAAAAGTTGCATTCATGGGTTATTCATTTGGCAATGTTGATGTGAAAAATATAACTAAATATACACTGGATAGAAAAAGTCTACGTTCACATGCTATTGCTTACATGAAGAATGAAAAAAAAACTTTAAAAACTGGAATTTAAAAAACAAATTTTAATTAGATCTTATTTAGTTAATATGTTAAGTATATTCAGAATAACAAAAGTAAATTTGGTTTGCCTTCATAGATTTTAAAATAAAGACAGGTTTGTGACGATAATAACAAAAATCAAGTAAAAAAAATCTGCGTTCACTGTTTTAGTAGTAACTATAAAAATTATTTAAAAAGAGAATAATGAGCTATTTAGTAGCTGATTGGTTAATCTCATCATTTGTGAACCTGCTGAAGTCGTTTCAGCATTGAACTAACAAATCTTGGGGTTTTTTCAGCACTTATCTTCTCCCATTGGTCCTTAAGCATACTAGCATATCCTTGCTAGATACATTGTGTTGACGAATCCTGCGTTCCAACAAACCTCATAGGTGTTCTGTAGGATTCAAATCAGATGATTGTGGGGTCATGTGCAGTTCATTTGGGACATTAGACTAGAGCCAAAGTTTCACAATCTCAGCGGTGTTCTTAGGATCGTTGTCGCGTTGAAAACGAAACGATTATCCTAAGCCGAGTTTGGTGGCACTTTCCTTTAAATTGTTTTCAGGACATCAAAGTAATCATATTTGTTCACAATTGATTATATGTACTCCAACTTGCTAGCATCATTGCTCGCCATGCACCCCCATGACTCCACCACCGCCGTGCTTTACCGTTGGTACTAAATGCTCTTTTTGAAGCGCTGTGTGCAAGGTTTTCTCCACACTAATTTACGACCTTTTATGCCGAAGATACAAAATTTGCGCTCATCAGAGAATACCACAGTCCTCCAGAACTCAAGAGGCTTATGTATATGATCTTTTTCAAAAGCTATCCGCTTAAGCCGGTTGGTCATTGAAATATAAGGCTTTCTGCGAACCACTTGACTATGGTGTCCGGCCTTTTTCAAGATTTTTCTGGCAGTATCCACCCAAATATTTTTCTTAAACTGCTCGTGAATGTCTGTTGCTATTTAAGTTGCAGACAAACACAGATTTTGTTTTCACCATTGATGTCATACTTCGTTTTTCTCTGATTGTGAGTTCAGATGGACAACTTAATAGATGTTTGGATGTGTAAATTGTTGTAGATTTAAAGTTATAAATAACATGTTGGATAGATGAATACTGCCGTCCAAAACGGATCTGGCTATATCCCGACGACTTTTTCCATCTTTTCACATTTTCCCATTGATTTTACGCTCACAAGTACTAATTTCCTTCTTTTTATTTTCCAAGTCCTTGAATTGCTTCGTATCTCACAAAAACGTAACAATTATTGCGTCACAATTTTCTTAAGCTATTTTACTTGATAACTAAATGCAAAAACTCTGTTGCCTGTTGATACAAATTCCAAGAACCAAGAATATTCAAATAGTGAACGCAGACTTTGTCTGCCTACTATTTGTGTATTTTGCTACAAACTCCCGTTATCCTAAGTAGTTTTAATTCAAAATTAACGAATTCTTGCATGCTCAATATTTAAATAATGGTAAACAAATTTTCGTGAAATTTTGTTAGAAAAAAAATTATATTTCTATTAAATTTTATCTATGCTATATGATTTCTTATGGGTGAACGCAGACTTTTTCTAGCAAGTGTATATATAGATTGAACTTTCAAGTTATCCATTGGGTTATCCATTTGGCAATGTTGATGTAAAAATTGTAACTAAATATATGTTACATGTTTTCTTTATCTCTCGAGGAAAACGAAGCTTTTCTCTTTCAAAAGGACGTAATTTGTAAAGAATAGCTTTTGGAATCTATTGGTCGAAGTAAAGTATCCCAATTTTAAAAAAGCTGCAATTCATTTAACATCGTTCTTTCACTCTACCTACCTATGAGAATCTACATTTTCAACGAAGAATATAATTAAGACTGCATATTCCCTTTTCACAGACGACCACTTAGAATCCAGTGTAAGATTAGCAGTTAGTAATAATATACCGAGGTATATTCAAGATTGTGTGTGTGGGGGGGGCAAATAATACGAAGACTAAGACGTCTATTAAGACTATAGCTATAAAAACTAATTTTAAGGGAAAATTACTTAATTTAGGATGTATTGCGAATTGTTTGAAAATGCATCATTTGATATTAAATTTATAGGTTTATTATGTTTGTTCCGAGTACACACGGAGTACGTGCTCGTTAAATCAGTGGGTCCGTAGTCTTGTGGGCTTAATCACGAGCGCAGAGACTGGAGAATATTTCCCTCCCCTTCAGTTTACATGCAGAAATTGTGGAGGTGGAGATATAGGTCGTGTCGCCATCTATCGTCCCTTCGGGGAATTTCGCCGAGCTAAATCGTACTGTCACCTGTATGGTGCTCAAAGCTAACGACAGGCGTATCTCTTGTCCATGCCACGATGAATTTCGTGGGCCTCGATCTGACTACGTCAGACAGGTGGCATCAGAAAACAACAACAACAACATTATGTTTGTATTTTACGTTTTACTTAAAACATAGTTTTACAAGAGTAAGTTTTGTTTTTCTGCTGTAGTTATGTTGGTAAGTATACACATTCTGTATTTATTATTGTTGTAATGCAAATATTGTGTTGAGCTTTTTTTTTTTGCTTATCACAACTACGTCACATGGTGGACCGGCCACCTTGAAAAAATTAAAAGTAGACCGTGCCATGTAAAAGTCTGCCCACCCCTGCACTAGGCTATCAGGATGGCATTATACCTTTTAAAAACAAATTTCCAACGTTTCAAGCTTATTTACATAAGAAATTTTGAAACGGTGTTCAAAGAATATTTTCAAAGTACTTTGAGAGATTATATAAAATATGAGTAATTTGTATGTATGTATTAAACGCTCAAGCAACAGTTCCTTTACGTGTACATTTTTTTAAAATAAGATATCCGATTTTCTCTCTCTCTCTCTCTCTCTCCTTAGGAACAGTTAATATTTTTGTTAAAATCCCAGTTACTTCGTTATTTAAACATAAATGAGAAATTTATGAAAATTGTGTTGAGTAAATAGAACTTGTTTTTTTTTAAGTTTTTTTTCTTTATTTTAGTATATAAAATATTATATTTACTATAAAACTTTACAGTAAATACCTCGACTTAAATGGGTTTGGAGTTAAGAAATTTTCAAATCTCGTCTCGATTTTTTTTCCATATCTTAAACTCAGGCAGAATAAGTGCCAGAGCCTGAAGAAGTTGTCAATTTTGCCAGGCAAATAAATTTACAAGTGGATAGTGACAGTTCTTGAACGACAGTTCTAGAATTGCTGGATTCCCACAATCAGGAGCTGACAGCGGATGAGTTCAAAGAAGTGCATCAGCAAGAGCAAGACATCGAAGAACTTGAATCTTTAGACCCAATTCAATCAGGAGGTTGAATGACTGTTGGGAATTACACTGAAGGCATCAGTTTAATTGAAAAAAGTATGACAATTTTTAGAAAATACAAACTCCTACGAAAAGAGCATTTTTTTTTCAACAAAACAAGGAATGAAAGAAAAGTTATTAGCATGCTAAAAGGAAATTTTGCGAGAGAAAAAAATTCTTTTAGCTGGCAGAGACTACTCATTAGATTTTATGAAAACTTCTATATCAATATAACTTTGGTTTGCGATTTTTTGTATTTGTGTTGTCTAAGAATTTATTGAACCTATTTTTCTAAAATATTATTTTGTTTCATCTGTGACCCCAACTAAAAATAATTTATATGTATTTACTCGTACATAAGAAATTATACCCCGACTTCAGGGACGTCATGGGCCAACTGGGCCTGGGCCCATGGCTTTTCTCTATGGAGGGGGGTGGCTTCGTTTCGTTCTCGACTCTGTCCGGAGAATTTTAATGGTCAAATATTATTTCCGCACATAACTAGGTTTTTGAGATTGTGTGTCGTGCACATTTATTTGTTTCAAATTACCATTTGAATGAGTATTTGACGATACATGCGATATGCATGCTATATGTTAAAGATTTCATCTAGGGGCTACTTTTGCATAGCGGCCCAGGGCCCCAAATAATCTTCTTTGGGCCCAGGGCCTCAAAAAGTCTTAAGACGTCCTTGCCTGACTTACGCGATTATCACTCAGTCCCACCTATCGCGTAAGTTCGGGGTATTGCTGCACTTCATTATTACTATAAAACTAATTCAACATTTTACTTTAATTGTACATTTTGTCTCTCTCTAAAGGCCGTATCACACGCAGACTTATTTCAAGCAATTTTTCCTTCTACTGAGGGTGAAGGGTTGCCGTAAACAAAACGACATGCTCTGACGTCAACCGCGCACTTTCACCACATTGAAATGTTACTCGCCGATTTTTCTCCTTCGGAAACAACCATACATTATTTTTTTATACCGCTCGAGCTTACAGGATTCCTATTGGCTGGAATTCCAAGCAATTTTTTATTCCGGGCAATTTCTTGAGCTCACTAGCAAGAAATTGCTCTAAAGCGGTTGCTATGGCAACTGAGTAGAAATTGCTCGAATTGGACGAAAAATTGCTTGAAATGTATACGTGTGATACGGCCTTTAGTATAAAAAAAGGTTTTCGTGATGCTGTAATTAATTTATTTGACTGCTCTCTTGATGGTGGCGATTGCGATCATCAAGAGAATGTTATGTTATAGTATCCGCCTGAATATCTATCACCACTATAGCTGGGGGAATGCCACCTGTTAAACTGAATTTGAAATTATGCTTTATGGCAGGGATGGCGAACCAATGGCCCACGTGCCAATGATGGCACGCGACAGAATATTTTGGACACGTCATCGATCAAAAACGATTTGTATTTTAGCTTAAAATAATTAAGTTTACTATGAAGTATTATGAACAGACGCGAGTGATCCGTCGCACACAGTTATCGTCATGATGGATCTCATTCGCGCTTTTGAATCTAAACTATATGTTTTCAGAAACGATATTATTACAAAAAACTACAAGTACTTCCCAAACTTGAAAAAAAATATATCAAAGATTTAGATGCCCAAGAGAAACGAAATGAAGATAAAGTTATTGATGACTTTATTTCCATAATGGATTCTTTAATCAAAGAATTTTCAGCGAGATTTTCTCAGTTCAAGGAGTTATCGGAAACGTTCAAATTTATTATGTACCCTGATGTGATTTCGTTTGATAAACTGAACTTGTCTCAATTCGATTGGTTGGAAATTGAAGAATTTGAAATGCAACTGATTGATTTCCAGTCTAGTTCAATATGGTTCAAAAGTTTATTGAAACAAGGAAAAAGTTGGAATTGATTGAAGCAGAAAGAGTGACAAGCAATATAAGTAAAAATACCAGTAACGAAATTTTGGAAACATGAAATTCGATTCCAGACGCATTTAACTGTTTGAAGAAGTTGGCGTATTTTAACCATATTTTCATCTACCTATGCCTGCGAGTCATTATTTTCAGAGATAAATATCATCAAAGACTCGCTTAGAAATCGTTTAAGGTATCCGAACACGTTGAAAATGAACAAATTCGGACAAGACCTATATTTTTGTTTTCTATTTTATTTTATACATCTATATTTTGGCTTTACAAAACATACTTTGTTTTGATTTAATGCTTCTTAGAGGTCAAGTTACAATCAATTTTATTAAGTTAGAAAAACCGGAAGTGGGTCTTTGATCTACCAGAAGTGGGCATTTAAATTGTTCGAAATCTATCATGGCGAGTCTGATGACACAAAATATTACAAATTTATTTCTTTAAAACATTTTGCACCTGATATTTATGATATTTTCTAGAGAATGTACTAAAATATTTCTTATAGTATGAATAGTATTTGAGCTAGGGCATGTTATTTAAATAATGGTCTCATAAAGGCGTTATTTTTCTTATAACGTTTACTCAATCATCTCTAAAAGTTTCAAATTTTAATAAAACATTAAAATTTTAGTACATTCTCTAGATATATGCCTCTAGATTGCTTTGGTAATTCTTTTACTAATATAAGTTTATTACTTTTTTCTCTAATTGCTTTGAAGTTTTACAAAAATATTGCTAAAATTTCACATATAATTATGATTTTTATGAAATTCCGACAATTTATTTTAAATATTGTTGATTAAATATTAGTATTTATTGGTATTGAATCCTAAAAAGCCTTTATATGTTTAAATATGTTATTTTGTCAAAAATTACTCTGAACGTGTTCGGATACCTTAACAAACGACTCTAATTCAGCATGCATTCCACTAAAAGTAACATCTTATAATCCTGATACAAGTTATTTGTCATCTAATCTACAACAGCAGAAATCACACTAATGTTATTTTAATTTAAATTACAAGTATAACTAAAACATTTACGACTATACAGTGCAAAATGTATTTTTCGTATTAAATGAAGAATTTTGATTTGTTCGTATTTAGTTTTATTAGTTCTTCAATAATCACAAGTCAAAATTATTTGATGGCATGCCTATAACTCATTAAACGTTTTTTTTAAAGAAAAAATGGCACGTTGACCCAAAAAGGTTCGCCACCCCTGCTTTATGGTCACGTTATAAAGAAATTTATCTATTACTGAACTGTGTAATGGCATAAGTTTGGTAGTGAAATATATTCAGAAGAATATACTGCGGTGTAAAATTTCATCAAGAGATGAGAAAGGCGAAATTGTATGTATGCCAAAGATCACACTGGACACTGGAGGATATTTGGATATACCATTTGTACTGAAACGTACGCAATTCCCTGTAAGATTGGAATTTGCCGTGACTATTTATCCCTTTTAGAACTGGGCGATTTTTCCTGTTTCGTCTTTCATTTAAAAAATCATTCTATAAAACCATTACTGTAATCAAATACGTTGAAATTTAGAATCATTCCAAATTCAGATCACACCGGTGTGTTCATGAGCCTCAGAACAGGGAAAGCAAAAATCAGTTGTGGGTCCTGAAGGAAAATATGTGATCACATATATGTGACCATGGTTCTGAACAGGTTAATAAATCACAGGGACAAATTTTTGAAAAAATTGGTTTATGTGTAAGGAAATAATATCTACTCATTGCCAGTTGTATGTGTCTCGGTCAAGGTGAAGAAGCAAAAGAGAAAAAAAAAATTCAGTGCAATTTAGAGGAAAAGGGGATTAGGAACATTGTTTTTGAAGAGGCACTAAATAGAAGTACAAATTAAAATGAGGAGATGAAGACTTGATTTTTTTTCTGCTTACAATATACTGAGAAAAAAAATAGAACTAGATAATACATGCATATTACAGTTTTACAATTTTAGCAATGAGTATGAACAGTTCAATAATTTTTCCAATGTGAGTTGGTCCACCGTTCAGCGACAGGGGGTACCCCTCCTTTCCCTCACACTAGTAGTTTTTAAAATAAAAATTAACGTTTGATTTATTCCGGTACGAAAATAAAATTATAAAGGAATAAAAAACTTATTTTACCTAAAAAAATTACAACTTTTTTGTTTTTATTTCTTTAAAAAATTTTGAAGCCTTTTAGAAGAAAGCTTTTAAATTTTTTTTTTACCCTCTCAGTTTTTATTTCTTTAGTATTTTTCATTGCACTAAATTATGTATGCATAGTCAATTTTTATAAGCAGCTTTCCATTTTTCTAAGACATTTTAAATTAAAAAAGAAACATGATTTTTATCATTTCATCTCGATTCTTCCTAAATATATAGTTCTTTTTCTTAAGTTTAAATATATATCAAATTTTATGAGGATATATTGAATCGCAAGACTTATGACTGCAATCGTATCATTTAAAACTTTCTTGAATAGTTGTCCTGGGGTTTGCAATACCGTGTGATAATTTCAATCCCGGGATTTTGGGATTACATTATTCGAATCCCAGGATTAGGATTGGACTATTTATGAAAAATGCTTACACATTTGCAGAGTTTATATTAAATAATAAAACTGAGAACAATTAAAAAATTCGTTTAATATTATTATTTATTGAAACAAATAAAAAACAAAGCTTAATTCATCATAAAAAACAACAAAAAATAGAGCATGATGAAATTTAAAAAGATATTTCTTCATTTCTTGTGTTTCTTAAATAAGCTTTAAAAACAAAGCTCCTCCAGCGTTTCATTGTTCAAACGGCTTCTTATTTTTGTCACTAGTTTTTGTTTTTTAGTAGAAGGCTTTATCGTCATTAAATAGGAGTATGTTTTTTTCCACAGGTAGTCACCACGTCAACCACCATTTTCAAAAAGAGACATTTCTTTTTGAATTTTTGATGATAGTGTCTCAAATCTAATAGTTTGCATTGGTACACGTCTCACTTTCATAACTTTATCTAGTTTTTCTGCTATACTTAATGGTTATTGTGTACAGATTGATATAGTTATTGAATCTCAGAATGTGATTCAATTTTAGGTGTTACCTTATTTGTAATAGAATATTCAGTTGCATGAGTTGTTATTAATGCAGTGGGATTTGAAGCGTCAAGTCTTTCAAGCTGGTCCACTCTTAATTTACGGCATTTAATTGAAGAACGAACTGCGACAAAATTTATTTCTGAGACGTTGCTTACACCGTTGTGTGAGTATTGCAGTAAATTACTCAGATCTGTGTTATGTTCTCCCATAGGAGAAATTAGAGCTGCACATAAATTTTTTTTTTTTTACTTAGTATAGAATTTTTTGCATCTGTAAAGGACAGTTTTTGTAGAGATTTTCTCTCGCTAGATGGCTGCACCTGTCAACTGTTTTTCGAATTCTCTAAACGGATATTGGCAAGATAGAAATTAATTCTATTCAAATAAATGTTAAACTTAAATAATAATTGTTAAACTTATATTTTATGTAAATGCATTTAATTTCTGTTAATTTTTAAAATGGTTTTCATAATTTATATTTCTGTTTTTATATTTTTCTTTACTCATGTAGTCGTATCGATTGTATTATGCTTAACTGCAGCATAACTGTGTAAAATACAAAAAACGTGGCATTTTCTGTACAACGTGTAGATCTATGTTTGCCGCCGTGGAATGAACACGCAGAATAAAATTCCAGTAGATTTTGATAAAGTTTAATGTTTGAATTAAATGAAAACTCAACACACTTGAGTATTATTTAGAGTGCTATGAAGCAAGCACCTAATAACTGGTGACCCTGGATTTTTTTTACTGGAAAATGACAAAATAGCGCAATGGCTAACAAGATCGTGGAAATGGCACCAAGAACAATTGATGCTGCAGTGGTTCAGAAAAATTCCCTAAGAGTGGATGAACTCCTCTCTAAATTAGTAAGTCTGGAAGAACAACTTGCCTCTTTGAAGCTACAACGGAAAGTCCGGAGCTCTAGCCCTCATCACCATCAGAGGAGTAGAAGTCGCAGCAAATCAAGGCGCCACTACAATCCTCAGGGAAGATATTGCTTCTACCATTTCCGATTCGGGAAGAAGTGCCTCCCTGGTAAATGTACAGCCGTGCAGTTTCAATGAGCCGGGAAACGAATCCCAGCAGTAGACGCCGCGGCGAGTCCTGCTGCCGACATTTTAGGCCGCAAATTCCGATTATTTGTCAAGGACAGAGAAACCGGATGTCAATTCCTGGTGGATAGCGGAGCAGACGTTTCGATTCTCCCTTGGACAAAAACGAAAGGTGAGTGCCAAGCCTCTCAATATAAACTGTATGCTGCTAATGGCACTGAAATTCCAACATATGGTCTAAAAATTCTCACGCTGGATCTAGGCCTAAGACGCCCATTTCAGTGGCCGTTTATTATTGCCAAAGTTGAGCGAGGAAGCATAGGTGCTGATTTCCTTCAAAAATTCCAGTTGCTGATAGATCTGCACAACAGGAAATTAATCGATGGAGTAACAAATCTTTCAATTAAAGGAGAAGTTGCTACCATCCAAGAAAATAATGATCTCAGCACAGTCAATAGAGCCTCCAAATATTTCAACCTGCTTAAGTTGTATCCTGATTTAACCAAGCCAAACTTGGTTAACAGAGTTGTTAAACATGAAGTAAAGCACCACATCCTAACAACTGGCCAACCGGTTTATTCGAAGGCAAGACAACTAGCCCCTGATAAGTTGAAGCTGGCGAAGCAAGAATTCCAATTTATGCTGGACAACGACATTATTAGACCCTCAAAATCTCAATGGGCAAGTCCATTGCATTTAGTAAATAAAAAGGATGGCACATTAAGACCATGTGGCGATTACAGGCGACTCAACGCACAGACAATACCAGATCGATATCCAATTCCTAGAATTGAGGACTTTAATCACATCCTGAAGGATAAAAAAATATTTTCCAAGATAGATCTAGTAAAGGCTTATTATCAGATACCAATTGCTGAGGAAGACAAAGAAAAAAACTGCCATCACCACCCCATTTGGCTTGTACGAGTTCAATACTATGAGTTTTGGACTGAGGAATGCTCCTTCAACCTTCCAACGTTTCATTACTGAAGTATTGTATGGACTCGACTTTGTTTTCCCGTATCTTGATGATGTACTTGTTGCCTCATCTACTGAAGAGGAACACAGTGAACACCTAAAAATGGTATTTGAAAGATTCCAGCAATATGGACTTCGAATAAATGTCTCCAAATCAGTGATGGGAGCTGCCCAAGTTGAATATTTGGGATTTCTGATCACTGCAGAAGGTTCTCGGCCATTGCCAGAAAAAGTTCAAGCTATCTTCAACTACAAACTACCCGAAACTATTCATGACCTGCGAACGTTTCTGGGCATGATAAATTTTTACCGAAGATACCTAAAGGATGCTGCTAAGACCCAAGCACCTCTACATGAACTGTTAAAAGGAGCGAAAAAGAAAGACCGCAGAAAAGTGCATTGGACTGATGACACCAGGAGAAGCTTCGAAAAATGCAAAACTGACCTTGCCGAAGCTGCTCTTTTATCATTTCCAAGATCTGGACTACCCCTATCACTTTGCACAGACGCATCAGATTTTGCTGTGGGCGCAGTACTCCAGCAATTAGAAAACGAGCGTTGGAAACCAATAGCTTTTTACTCAAAGAAGCTAAATGAAACACAAACAAGGTATAGTACCTATGACCGAGAACTATTGGGAATATACCTTTCAGTGAAACATTTCAAACACCTGCTGGAAGGGAATGATTTTGTTATATATACTGACCACAAGCCTCTAACTTTTGCATTTAAGCAAAAAATGAAAAAGCATCACCAAGACAACAACGACAACTTCAATACATTTCAGAATTTAGTTGTAACATTCAACATGTATTGGGTAAAGATAATGTTGTTGCAGATGCCTTATCCAGAATTCATTCAATTTCCGAAATCAACTTTGAGGAAATTGCAGAAGAGTAAACTACTGACGAAGAGTTGCAAAAATTATTGCACAACAATTCTTTAAAATTTAAACCTTCGACATTGCCATCTGGAAAAAACTTTGGTGTGACATCTCAACACAAAAAATTAGGCCTTACATTCCACAAAAATTCAGGTTTCAAATATTCCAACTAATTCATGGCTTAGCTCACCCTGGTATTAAATCTACAGTTAAACTGATGATTGAAAAATATGTCTGGTCAGATATTAAAAAGCAAGTCAGAGAATGGGCAAAAGCTTGCATTAGATGCCAAAAATGTAAAGTCAGCAGGCATACAAAATCCAAATTAGGAGAATTCGAACAACCAGATGAAAGGTTTAGTGTAGTTCACATAGATCTCATTGGAAAACTACCACCTTCAGAAGGGATGCAGTATTGCTTAACCTGCATTGACCGATTCTCTTGCTGGATGGAAGCAATTCCTATACCTGAAATAACAGCTGAAATAGTTGGGAAGGCATTTTATGAGAAATGGATTTGCAGGTTTGGAGTACCTGCCAAAATAGTCACAGATCAAGGTCGACAGTTTGAGGCAGAACTATTTAGAAGCATAGCTGCAATATGTGGTGCTAAAGTAGCCCACACAACATCTTATCACCCTCAATGTAATGGGAAAGTTGAACGTTTACATAGGACCTTGAAAGGTGCTATAAAAGCTCACAACAATATTAGATGGACAGAGTCATTACCCACTGTGTTGTTAGGTTTAAGAGCTGCCATAAGACCTGACATTAGTTACACAATTGCACAGATGGTCTATGGTACTTCCATTAAATTACCTGGCGAATTTTTTGATCCCACTACTATTAACATGGATCCACAGAATTTTGTCGCCAAATTACAGCAGCACATGGCAGAGCTAAAGCCACTGAAGTCTCCTAGCAACAGGAAGCAAAATATCTTTGTGCATAAAGATTTGAAATCCTGTTCCCATGTGTTTCTTCGTATCGACAGAGTTAAAAAAGCATTAGAACCACCATATGAAGGACCATATACTGTACATAAAAAGTATGATAAGTATTTCACAATCTTAATCAAAGATAAGACAGTAAATATTTCTGTAGATAGACTGAAACCTGCCTATTTGTTAGCAGTGGACAATCAAAATGAACCAACTAGTGTTGGACAAAAAAATGAGATTTCAAATTGGAAAGAACTTTCCCCAATGCCTGATGAACAATCTACTACCAGCTGTGGTAGAAAGATAAAAAAACCAGTAAGATTTAGAGAATAAACAAAATAGCAACTATTATGTATGTAAGTGTTAAAGTTTGAAATTCCTTTCACTTATTACTAGTAAACAGTTATTAAAAATTAGTAAATTTGAAAATCACCATTTATAAAATGTATCTAATTGATTAAATATATACTTGGTAATAATTCTCTTGGTAATGCAATTCATGTACATATAGTGAAAAGTTATAGTAAACACTGCTTTAAATGTTGTAGATATGCTTATAAAATGACAATGTATGTTAATTCCTGGATTTTAGAATTGAAAATTGACTCTTAATTGGTTATATATACATGTATGATTTTTATGCTAGTATTGTGAAATTTAAATAATTATTCTTCCACTATCCTGATATAACCTCATCAGTAAGTTGTAAGCAAAAGTAGAATTGTGTGTAATTTCATAACAGCGAGAATCTAAATCAAACAAAAGCTTTGTAAATAAAAAGAAATTAAAGAGCATGATGTAAAATTTTCCATATATATTCTCACATTCAAAGTAATATATGTTATACAAAGTTTTCAACTTTATGTCACAAATAATTATTTATTACTACTGTTTTTTTACATTGTCGACAGAAATTCTCTCATTAGTATTACAATTTGTGGGCATCTCATCTCTTAAATGTGTTATAGAATGTGTTTTTTTTTTCTTCATTGGAAAGTATGTATTTTAACAAAATTATCTATTATGTATTTAATAGTGAACATAAAATTTTCAGGATATCAATATAAATACATGTGTTAGCATCAAATTCTATGTTTATAAATAAATATATGTTAGCATCAAATTCTATGTTTATAAATAGATATGTGTTAGCATCAAATTCTATGTGTAGAAATAATATGTGTTAGCATCAAATAAAATGTGTATAAATAGATACTGTTTTGCATAAAAATGCTCAATTGTGGTAAATGGATTGTATTAGTGATTAACTGAGTTATAATTAATTATGTGGTGAATTGAAACTAAAGTTTTCTGATATTCTTTCTTGTAAATAGGAAGTTTTCTGTATGTATATATTATAAAATTACCCATTGTGTATGTAAATATGAAAATTGATTTTTTTAACACTATTGGATTTGATATGTTTCATAATATTCAAAAAATTAAGGTGTTGTCATTGCAGAGTAACTTGACATGTTTTTTTTTTTAATGGCATGTTAACTTTCATTGGAATATGAATGATTTTTTTTTCGCAAAATATTTATGTACTCCTTAGTTTCCCATGTTCAAATATTGACTGAGTTTTTGTGTATTTGCAAAAGCATTCTGTAGTTTATTCTTTTTTGAGTTATTGTATACCTTATATGTACTCTTTTTTTCACTTTGTTTAAATTTGATTGTTGCTCAGTATAAATATACATTTAAAGTAATTGCTGAACATTTTAGTTGTATTTTTCCATGTATTTCTTAAGAAACAGGAAGGTAGCTGTGTTTAAATATTTTAAACTTGTAGCATATTTTGTGCATTAAGACTTCTGTAGCAATCCTGTAGTAGTAATTTTGTGTTGTGTAATGCAATGATTAGTAATAATTGTGTTAAAAGCGGTTTGTATAAGTTTAATTTGTAAAAAAAAAAAAAAAATGAAATTATAATCTGTTCAATAAGTCTGAAACTGTCCCTGCCATATATTTTTTTCTTGTATCGTAACTTTGTTACTGGCAAGGGAGTAATGTAAAGGACAGTTTTTGTAGAGATTTTCTCTCGCTAGATGGCTGCACCTGTCAACTGTTTTTCGAATTCTCTAAACGGATATTGGCAAGATAGAAATTAATTCTATTCAAATAAATGTTAAACTTAAATAATAATTGTTAAACTTATATTTTATGTAAATGCATTTAATTTCTGTTAATTTTTAAAATGGTTTTCATAATTTATATTTCTGTTTTTATATTTTTCTTTACTCATGTAGTCGTATCGATTGTATTATGCTTAACTGCAGCATAACTGTGTAAAATACAAAAAACGTGGCATTTTCTGTACAACGTGTAGATCTATGTTTGCCGCCGTGGAATGAACACGCAGAATAAAATTCCAGTAGATTTTGATAAAGTTTAATGTTTGAATTAAATGAAAACTCAACACACTTGAGTATTATTTAGAATGCTATGAAGCAAGCACCTAATACATCTTTAACCTTTAGAATAAAAAGTATGGTTATGTCTGCTGTAAACAGATTGCTATCTCAAAGGCAGATTACTTCACCAATTGTTTTTACTGGTACAAGAACAGTTATTACACTGCTGACCATACAAAAGGAAGCATGCTCTGAAGGAAGTATGTAAGCCAAGTGAAATTTACAGCATGCGTTGGTGGCGATGAAATATGCAACTCATTAGCATTATAGTGCAGATGCTCAATACGGGTAGCCTTAGTGCCACCCGCAAGCGCTACGTGCTTTTTTGCATAAGGTGTTTACCTATGCCTCGTAAAAGACATAGAGTGTCTTTAGATTAAATTTCTGAAATCCACCGAGGAAGAATAGTAGCCTATAGGGGTTGCAGATTATTCTTCAGAGAAATCGGTCAACGCGTTGGACGAAACCAAGCAACTGTGTGATGCAGATCTGTTATCGCTGGATGCAGGAGGAAACGACGGGCCGACGGGGCAGATCACACCCTCCTCGTTGCACCACTGCCCGTGATGACAGGTCGATTGTGTGCATGGTAGTGATGGATCGCGAATCAACATCACGAACCATAGCACAACAGATTCAGTCTGTTACGCATCATTCAGTGTTCAATAGTACCATTCGACGCCGTTTGCAGCAGAGTGGAATGTCCGCAAGGCGTCCAGTGCTTCGTTTACACTTGACTGTAAGCCACAAGTGTTTGTGCCACCAATGGTGCGATCAACGGTGGACTTGGACAACGGAATGGTTGACGGAATGACATTGTGTTTATTGACGAATCCAGCTTTTGCCTGCAACATCACGATGATCGGATTCGAGACATCGTAGTGAGAGTCCGCTGAACTGTTGCATTATGCATCGCCATATTGTTCCCGGTATCATGGTTTGGGGTGATATTGGATTTCACTTCCACACCCCTTTAGTACACATTGCCTATACAATGAACAGGCAGCGCTACAGCTCTGAGGTGTTAGAGCCCGTGGTTCTCCCATACATTCAGCGCTTGCCATCAGCCATATTCCAATAGGATAATGCGCAACCACACATGACACGCAATGTTCAAAAGTTCTTCTTTACCATCAGATTGAATTGTTTCTTTGGTCTATCTATCTTCAATGGCGATCTATCGCCAATTGAAAACATGTGGTCCATGCTTGCACAATGACTAGTCTGGGATACACCACCCGTTGCTACATCAGATCAACTTTGCCAATATGTGGAAACCGCCTGGACTGCTGTATCCCAAGGATACAATCAAAGCTTCTTTGGTTCTATGCCGAGGCGTGTAGCACTGGTTATAGCCAACAATGTTGGCTTCACTAAACACTGATTTTGTCATAATCCACACGTCACAAGAGGCTGCAATTTTAATCGTTTGATCTTTGTATAGGGTTTTTTTTTACAGGTATAGAACTTTAAATTGCAATAAACAACGAAATATTATTCGATTAACATGAATTTTTTTTATTCGAAAGATAATCTTGTGGCATTACATTTTAAATATGATTTCTGGCATAGGACTGGCTCGGATGTTGTCTAATCTGGACGTCCAATTTTCGATGACTTTTTCCAACATTTGTGGCCGTATATCGGCAATAACACGGTGAATGTTGTCTTCCAAATGGTCAAGCGTTTGTGGCTTATCCACATAGACCAATGACTTTACATAGCCCCACAGAAAATAGTCTAGCGGTGTTAAATCACAAGATCTTGGAGGCCAATTCACAGGTCCAAAACGTGAAATTAGGCGGTCACCAAACGTGTCTTTCAATAAATCGATTGTGGCACGAGCTGTGTGACATGTTGCACCGTCTTGTTGGAACCACAGCTCCTGGACATCATGATTGTTCAATTCAGGAATGAAAAAGTTAGTAATCATGGCTCTATACCGATCACCATTGACTGTAACGTTGTGGCCTTCATCGTTTTTGAAGAAGTACGGACCAATGATTCCACCAGCCCATAAAGCGCACCAAACAGTCAGTTTTTCTGGATGTAACGGTGTTTCGACATACACTTGTGGATTAGCTTCACTCCAAATGTGGCAGTTTTGTTTGTTGACGTAGCCATTCAACCAGAAGTGCGCTTCATCGCTAAACAAAATTCGCTTATGAAAATTGGGAACAACGGCAATCTCGTCTTGGGCCCATTCGACGAATCTGCGCCTTGCTTGATCATATTTAAAATGTAATGCCACAAGATTATCTTTCGAATAAAAAAGAATTCATGTCAATCGAATAATACATCTTTGTTTTATTGCAATTTAAAGTTCTATACCTCTAACAAAAACACCCTTTACAACATGTTACCTGCCAAATAAATTTTGCTGTGATATCTCTGGTTCTTCTCCGGGTTGTATTTTGTGTGGCCAGCGGTGTATATTAAATAACATTTGGTTATCACCATTTGACTGCTCTATCCACGACCTTCTCACTAACAAATCCTCTTGGGGAATCTTTGGTCCTTAAAAACTATTTTATTAAAACGCTCCCTGTGAATAAGAGAACGCGAACATGTAAATTAAGATTACTATATTAACAAAAGTCTAGGCTTTCAAGTTAAGGGAGAGATAGGGTAGGCTGTTAGCGGAGCAGAGATTAATCAAATTTCAACTATAACGCAGATATTTAGTATTTGATAATTGTAACAATTAATGTGACGATTTGTCACTGGAGATTAAATATAGATTAGATAGCTAGGAAGACATTGTTCTTGAACTGAGAAAGTATTACTGGTAATTTAAGTCTTGTTATACTTCGCGTACCTCGTTAATTATCTACATATTGCATCTCTTGGTTTTAATTGACCAAACTTATATTGTGGATTGTGTTGCAAGTAAACTAAGTAATTTTGAATATGGCTGGTCTTCCTTCCCTTTCTCCCACATCTCTAGGCGCGGAAGCGAGATCCTTACAACCATGAGTGATTTTGGGGGAAAATTGATCCCCCATTGAAACTGAGGGGGATTAAGGGGCGTAACTGATAAATATTTCCGCTTTTTAACTAATAAAACCACCTGCTTGAAAATTAGATGGTATGTTCCTTTCATGGAATAAAGTTCCTTTTACAAAGAGTTTTGCGAAAACGGACCCCCAAAGGAGTGAGGTTGCGAGGGATTAAGGCGTGTTATAGAAAAATTCCTGTTTTTGAATTTAACTCATTTACTTGAAATTTGTTGAGCACTTTTCTTTAGTTGAATAGAGTTCCACTAAGAATGGATTTTACGGAAATCAACTCCAGAGGGAAGCGGGGAAAGTTATTGGGGCGTATTGATAGACAAAATTCCAGTTTTTGAAGTGCTAAGACTATAATAATAAAATTTGGTTTGCATGCTTCTTGTGTTGAATTGGAATCCGCTAAGAATGCTGTCAACGATGTATTGATGATAAAAATTCCGTTTTTTCTCTGTTAGATTTAGACTTGAAATTTAGCACGCATGTTTATTTTATGGAGTAGAGATCTACTGAAAGTTGCTTTGGTGGAAATCCACTGGATTATTAGGTCAAGTAAGCGAAAAAAATCTTTCTACTTCTATTTTAGATATAAATAGAAATTAGATATTATAATTTATGTTCTTTTTATATCAAGGGGCGAGAGTGTAACAGCTATAAATATATTTTTCAATACAATCGAATTCATAATGCTAGATATCAATAATTAATATATATGTAAACAGTATACATATATACAACATCGTGAAATACCCAGTGAAGCGGGTGGGTAACGGCTAGTATATATATATATATATATATATATATATATAATGTCAGGCCCCAGGCCTGCTGGTAAAATGAGGAGGGCATCATCTCTATAATATCGTCTTTATTTTGCTTCAATCACATAAAATCCAACGTGGCGGTCCTTTGGCGCGCAACCAAGTAGAATGATAGACAACAATTCGGTGAGGAGTCACCAGATAAGCCTTTTCGAGTATGCGTTCTTTTTTCATCACGAAGCTAGATATCATTGGGAAACTGGAACGCGAAGCGTTCTTCCGTCCCATACTGGTGTATTTGGGTTTTGACGTTGAGGGGCCATGATTGAGATAGTGTGTCCTGATTGGTGGACGTGGAAGGAGAAAGTGGGAGGTGCTAAGATGGCTGGTTTCAGAGGTATCGAAAATGTCCAAAATTCATGCAAGCAGACGAGAGAGTCTCGACTGCTATTGGTCGTCTGGCGCTCCACCTTTAAATAGACTTATTTAACCGCAAATCCTTACGCGATGGTAAAGAGTTCACTATATTTTCATTTATTACTTAATTTTGAAGCTAAACTTTTCAAACCTGACATATATACATTTTTAAGAAATATTCTTAGAAAATTTTGGTGAGAAAAAAATTTCAAAATATAATTCAGACAAAAATTAAATCCCGGGATTTGAAGAAGAGGCCGCGAACCCTAAATAGTACTTACATTTCTTAGATTTGTTTCAAGTTTAGGAAATTTCAATCCAGTACACAAACTATTCTCCTGGCAGGGGTTATATGTTATTTTTAAAAGAGCGTCGCCGAAAGCATCAAGACGTAAGCTTTAGGCTAGAAATGAAAACTCTGTCCCACTCTTCAGTATGCCCCTGTTTCAATCAATACTAGTAACTGGAAATGTTATCTCTGCTTTTTTTTATGAGAAGGACGAAACTGAAAATTGTATCTCTCTCCTAATTTCCACACAACCCATTCACAGTAGAAAGAAAATGTTATAATCATATACATGCTGTTTCTTTAAATTTATTTATAGAAATAGGAATGCAGTTTTTAATGTTATTCTAAAAACATTAAATTCCAATTGAGATTTTGAAATTACTTCTAAAAATTTAAAAAGTATTCCTTTTTCCAAATAATATTACATAAAAGACAGGTTCGTGCTCTTAAATTTATATTTTGTTATTAAAATCAATGTCATTTTTTATTTATTGTTTGAGTATATTAAAAATGCCGCTTTCAGTTTTGTTAATATAAATTATATATACTTTATGATAAATTAAATTTTTTAAATGTACTGCTTGTTGCGCAAAGCTGTAAAAAAAAATTCAAATTTGCAATAATTTCAAGCTATTAAATTAAACATTTCAAACTTGATATGTTATTGAACTCTGTGTTGGAAAATTGTGCTTTACCGTTGGGAAAAATCGCTATCGCAGCTTAATATATAAAAAAAGCAAGAAATTTTTAGCTATCTCTTTGGAACACTAAATCAGTGACAAGAAAACTGCAAGCAGATGCTTTTGGAATCCCATAGCTTCAGTCCTTTCTAATGTTTAATTATGTTAATTAAAATGAACATTTGATCTGTATGATTTCAGATGAAACTTATATTTCAATCCAGAGAGTAAAGCAAGTTTGAATTAAATTTCATTAAAATCCACAAAATAGCTTGTTTTTCTATAGAGATTGAAGACAAATTAGTGTTTTTTTGATAGCTAAATTGATTTATAATATGTAGGGTGCATTTTTTCAGTTTCTGTATGGTCTCCCCCCTCCGCTTTTTTTATGATCACAAGGCTTAGCTTCTGCCCATAGGTCACAAAACAATACAACAGTTTTGGTAATACGCTTGGATTTTTTAAAAATGAAAATAATTTTTAGGGGGTGGGGGTAAGACTACTCGAGGCCCTGGCCCCCTACACAATTGTAGGCCCATCTATGGCCCTTAAAAGTAGACTGTACACAGCATAGATTGCCAAATAGTCGAACAAACAATAACCCCCAAACATAAATGTGCACGACACACAATCACAAAAAAACGGTACGACTGACTGACGCCTTTTGACTGAATGAGAAATGATTGTAGGTTTAAGCTGAATTCACACCAAGGCTCTCAGCGTCTAGCCAATCACAGACTTCATCTCGGGCGAAATTAAGTCTCTGATTGGCTAGACACTCGACGTTTGTACGCTTTGGTGTGAATGAGTCTTTAGGCTTGTACGTAGACGACGGTTATCACATGTAGCCAGTTGACCTATCGTCTGGAATTGCAAGTTTTTCGGAGAATACAACCGGAAATAACATTTGACCGTAGAAATTATTCCAATTGTGATCTTATTAAGGTGACTGCCTACCTTCGGACCCAATTTTTTTTTATAAAAACAAATTTAGTGTTTTTAGGAATAATAATAATAATAATAAATATGTAAATACATAATTTTTTTTAAAATAAATATTGTACTTTCAGAAAAATTGGTTGTTTTCAAGGAAATTTTAACAAATTTTTACTAAAACGGGTAACACTGTATAAAAAAATTTCTAATACAATTATCATAATTTTCTTTATACACAACATACATTTTATGGTGCTCTTCAAAATGAACCAAAATCTAAGAGAAATATTGAAATACCAAACAAATTACACATAAAAAATACGTAATATGAAAATTTTGATATTTTTAAAGTTTTTTCTTTATAAAAACTACCCTAAATGAAAAAATATTTAACCAACAACAAAACTTATGGTCCACTTTATGAAAAATAGTATAATAAACATTCGCACAGAATTTCAAAACGTTATCTGGTTTGGTTCTTAAGATATCATGTATCTGGCAGAGTTTCTTTCGAAAACATAATTTTGAAAAAACTCATTTAACGTTTTATCTTACTGCCCTTTTGCATAGAGTGATGTTTTTAAAATCACTATAACTTTATTTCAATTTCGCGTAATGGAAAAAGAAAAACTGTTTTGGAAAGAAAAATGTTCAAACTATAAGATTTTGAAATAAAAAAAATGCCTTATGTAGACGAAAAACGACATTTTCAAAGTAGGCAGTCACCTTAAGACTGAGCTTAGAGTGAGACGAGGCCCCCATTGCGGCCGAGCCCTGTGACCGGTCCTTAAGACGCCCATGGGAATGAGTGAGTGAATGTGGGGTTTTATGGCGCAAGAGCCAAAATTGGCTATACTGAGCCACGCCCCTGGGAAAGTTGGGGTTAAGTTGAAAATGTTTAGGTTCCTAAAGTGGGTTAATCCACCCCTGTAGGAATAAATAAATTGAAATGTGTAAGGAATTAAAATATTAAGTGAATATTCTTGCTTGGTGCTATATATATAACTATGTAAGTAATATAAAGTAAATTTAAAAAGTTTAAACTCACACATTAGTAATTTCTGAAGTGAAAATTCATTCTTGGAATAATTTGATGAGCATGTAATTATTTTTTAATGATGTCGGTTAACATTCACAAGAAGATATATTAAAAATCCCTTATTCATTGATTACTGGAAATTTCAATCTTGATTAGATTGAAAATCCTCATTCTAATATAATACCCTAACTTGGACACGAATGAATATGGATTCTTTCCAAGAACTTGGCACAGCAAAAGCATATAACAGCAGATTTCTTAGCAGTTTAGTGGCATTATGGAAAAAAGGAATTTAAGAAAAACACAATTACGCTGACAAATATAAAATTTAAAAAGTAATAACTATGTAAATATGCATCATAATATTCTTTAAATAATTAGAACTGCATTTCATGCCAACTGGTTTTTGTTTTTTTGAAAATAATATATATATCATACATTCAAGTGATTTTTAAAATTAAATTTATTTTGTTAATGTTACATCAAACTAATTTGTTAATGTCGACAGAACTGGATATTTAGAGCTATGGTTAGGCAGAACAAACTAATATTTTATTTTCCACACTGCATCATAATGCATTTTTACAGACTGATTGGATTTGAAGAGCAGCATGGAACGCTGAGTTAATTCAATACAATGATCTTTAATGGTTTTGATATCATAACTTTATACACTTTTCCAAAATATAGAACAAAAAATTTCGAAACTTAACTAAACACAATATTTGTTTTAAAATGCTTTACCATATATAGACACATTCTTTTAACGAATTTAATAATTTTTCATACAAAAAAAAAGCTAAAGATTTGCATCATTTTAACTATTTATCATGACATACTTAAAACTTTGAATTAATTCTAAACAAACTGTTTGAGAATGAAAGAAGCCATGATTTTTATTTATACTATAGATGCAATTTTTTCTTAAAATTAAAAAAAAATGGTTACTAATCTAGCCAATTATTTGAAAAATTTGATTACTTCCATCTTTAATACAAAATTAACAATTTTTTTATTTAAAAACATAAAAAAAAATACTAACTTGAACAAGAAATTCATTTTAAATCCATAATCTTTTAACAGAATATATTTACCACCTAGAATTAAATTAATTAATTATTTTTATCATTCAACTTAAACAATTTTAGAATTGTGAGGAGATTTTTTTTTTTAAAAAAAGTTAAAATTTCTCATTAACAAAAATGTACACTCATTCAAAATTGATTTCATTTTATAAACAAAATTCAACTCATCATAATTTAAGCTGTTTGATCATTCATTCGATAGTTTTACAGAAATAAAAGTTTTCTTTTTTGTGATTTCATCAATGCATACAAATTCTAATATAATACCCTAACATTCCATAATGGAACAAAAAATTCAAATACACTTAATTTAAATGAATGACATAGTTCATTAGAAGTGTTAAATCATCAAAAATAATTCACAACAAACATAAATATAGGTTTTGGGTAATCACAACCCCCAATTTTTTTTTCTCTTTTAATTTTATAGATTGTTTAACTGTCCATTCTTGAAATAATCTATATTAATTTTGGTATTTTCTGTTTCACCAGCACATGCAGTAAAGCCGCCAATAACACCTAACTTGGCAAGATTTGTGCTAATGAAACAGAAAACTAAATTAATTTTTCTTATTGTTCACATGCAAGGAACTAAAAACACCTTTTTATTTCACAAAATGAAATGAATAAATAAACAAAGACTAATTTTTTTTTATTTTCAAATAATTTTGAAACCACAAATGATAACTAATATTGCTCCATATCATTGTAATACATATAATAAACAATGCAAAAACAAAGCAAATATCAGTTCAGTACAGAAAAAAAATGTTGAATTAAAAAATAATATAAATGTGAAGATACTTTAATATTGATTCTGAAATGCTTCAGGAAAAAATATACTGTCTATCAGTGCACTACTGTCAATATGTCTTTTAGTTAATGAAACTGAAACATTTACGTCTACTTTAAATGTAGCTTTAATCTGCCTTGGTCACCAATGTAATTTTTTTATTCATTTAAATACTCTTTCCATATATTGATTATCATTTAAAACCCTCACATCTTACCATATTTTTTGCTGATATACCAAATTTGATACAACTCTGAAGAATTTGAACCCATAGGAATGATATTCCTTTAAAATATCTTTAAAGAAATATTTTTAATCGACTGATTGTAATGTATGATTGATTTGTAACATTTAAAGGAAATATTTTCTCAACAATTACCTTAAAGAAATAGCATTATATATATTTTACATTAACAAGTATACACATACTTAATGATAAACAAAACAAATTGTCACAAATGGTTTTACAAAAACAAATTTCCTTAAAAGAAAACTTTTTTGAAATTTTTTGTTCAGAGGTAGAACACATGTTGAAAGAACAATGAATTCAAATAAAAGTAAATTTATATTTTTCATTGTTCTTTTTAATACATAAACTACAATATTATACAAAAATCCTCTACATTAAAATACATTACATAAGAAACTGCAATGCATCAATGTTTTGCAAAAATGAATAATACTGAATTGTGTGAAATATACATACATATGATCAAATAAATCACCATACATATACTACAGAATAGTAGTAATGCCCTGTAAATAAAATTATTTAAATAAAAATAAATTTTCCATCTAATAATTATTCTAAAAAATATATGTAATTTATAAAATATAGAAATTCATAAAATATATTATACAGCCAAATAAATTGAAATGTGTGAAATATTTTTAGTTCTCAGTTTTAGAGCAGAATTAAATTAAGTACAAATTTCTCATTAATTTTTTACATATTTTATTAATTATCTTCAGAATTCTTTATGTAATTATTATAATAGAAAAAATAGTTACTGATACATTTATATCAAAAATGATTAGTGATAGCTTAAATTAAACCATTTAAAAATCAATGCAGTTTTAATAGATTCATATAGAGCAAATTATAAAAATTTTCAAGAATATAATTCTGAGGAAATATTTCTGAGGCTTGAAGATTTAATACAGAATAGAATTTAAAGCATTTTTAAGTACTAATTACTTCACTGAATCTATTGAATGTGGTAATAAAAAATTTGTTAGTAAAACTTCTCAAACATTATCAAATTAAAAACACTATTTTTCCTCCAGAAATCTACTAGTACCAAAAAAAGAAGACAATGCTAAAATACTATAATAAAACAAATTTATACATATATAGTACACAAACACACAAAACAGAATGCCTAAATATCAGTAAAAAATGCCAAGTGCTGTTTACAAACACAGTAATAAAGTACAAAAAAATAATCATGAAAAAAATTAAATAATGAAAATAATCTTATGCCTTTTCCAATATAAAATATGTATTCCTAAACTTGAGAACAAAGAATTTTTTTGTACATCTAACTATTCAACCATCTTTTTTTGAACTCGGCTTTTTAACATCTATATTTTCACAAACACTATCATTTGATGAAGAGCTGCTGCTTGTTGTTGCACTAGAGTCATCATTTGCTTCACAATCAGAATGGAGAAGATTACTCTGAATGAGCAATGACATTTTCTCAGAATGAGCTGAAGTAACAGGATGTTCTCTTTTTGCAGCACCTTGAAGAACAGCCCAGCTAGGCTTAGGACCAGGAAGGGGTTTATGAGACTGCGGCATCCATAGATTACAGCTTTTGGATGTATCATTTGCATTAGAACTTCTATTGCAATCGCCTGAAGCTGAAGCATCACTCTTTTTTAGCCTCTGATGTTGCTTGCTAGCAACATCCTCATTTTTTTCTGTTGTAGTTGAAGGGGCTGTTGTGAATGTTTTAGTAAAAGTTGATGTTGAAGGCTGAAGAGAAAACTGATCAAGTAAATAAGTAGAAGTAAGAGTATCAGAGTAATTAGATGAGCAACCTGAGTCATTTTTGGGTTTTTCAATTTCAGACAAACGGAAACAATTGCTGTTACCACTATCCCATTTTTTACGTGATGACATAATTTTAGAGAGTGTTGGATATTCCGCTGAGGGTGATGCAGATGCAGATAGAGATTGATGATCTAACTGAGCTCCATTTACACACTGATTAGCCAACAGGGAAGACAGAAGAAGGGAATGTCGGCAACTGTGACCATGCTTCTGTTTTTCAATATGTTTTTGTCCATCTCCAGGAGAATTTGATGCCCAATTTCGATAAGGATTTTGATGCTGCAATTCTAACAGACGTAGCAACACTGATTCATCATCATCAGATGGAATTTCAAATAAATTATTTCTTTCGATTGATGAGTCCAAACCTTTCTGAGCTCCATTTGGATTACTTAAGGAATTCCAAGAATGTAATCGTTGGCGTCGAGGGCCAATTTTATTAGTGAATTGAAACTCAATATCATCTGATACAGTTTCTTCATCAAGATCATTTTCATCATTACTATTATCTTCTACATGAGCACTAGCATTATTATTACAAGAAGAATGACCCATGGCAGCTTCTTCACTATTACATTCACTAACCATTTCATTATCTGAACTAGAAGAATCCGCTTCACATGAAGCATCATATGAATCAAGATGTACAGCATCTTTGTAACGGCATTTATGAGCATTAGTGTGGTTGCAAACCATTCTGTTATGTCTATGATATGCTTGTTCAATTAAGGTACAATCATGTTCATGAGCATTGCTTTCTTTGGGACATTTTACTTTCATTCTTGTGCCAGATGCTTGTGAATCATTATTAATAACAGTTTCTTCACTATCAATACTCTTTTCTAAAGATTTATTGATGTTTTCATCAATGCTATTTTCATTTTTAGGAATTTCAGAAGTGTTTCTAATAGGGGATATTAAATACTCATTACTAGAAATGGATGTGAAAGTTGATATTGGTTGTATAGGCGATGAAATACTGAAAGTAGGGGATAATAATGGTGATGCTGCTACATTAGACATAAGAGGACACACATTTATAGAAGTGGGTGCAATTGTATTTGAAGTAATTGGTTGTTCTTGAATGGGAATTTGTAAATCTGTATCAGCTTTAGCAGCCAAAGCAGCCTGATTTCGTGATAACTCAATAGCTAATCTCTCCTTCAAATCATTGATTTGAGTAATGTATTGAGCTTGAGCTGTTTGCAATTGATTGATGCACCACATCTGATCTCTACACTTCTGAAAAAAAGTAGGAGAGCGTACCTGAAATCCAAGAATTAAAGTATCTCGCTCTGTATTTAAATAACCTTCACTAGCGAGAAGATCTAATCTGAAAAATCTATTGTATCCCCAACATTCACCAACATCAAAATCAGAAGCAAATTCACGTACAACAGTTTTAGAGGGGTCCCTAGAGCCTTGGTGAATCATTTCAACCCTATATTCATACTTAGAAGTTTCAGGTAATCCTGCTGATAATTCTAAAAAGACAGAAAGGTAATTACCTCGAACAACACCATTACCATCAGGATATACTTTTAATCTCCATGTCAAACCACAAACATGCAATGCTGGACTATATACTGGATCAGCTCTTTGTTGTAAGACACTAAAGTTGTGCATCACAAAAGTACTTCCGTCATACGCTGGTACTATTTCACTAGGGAAATCTGCAGGAACAGCAGCAGTTACAAAACTAGTCATGGGTTTGCTCTGAATTTCAGCCATATTTTGAAGGATTTCATTGCTCAATACAATCAACTCACTCTTATTGCTTGAGTTAAGTTGCTGTTCTACATTTTTCAGAACTGTTTCTAACTGTTCTGTTTCTTGTGATAAGGAATTTTTTTGAGCCATTAGAGTGAGTAGTTTACTTTTCAGTTGAGCATCTAATCGAGAAATCATGTGTTCTACTGCATGACGAATTTCATGGACTCTCTCATCTTTGGCAACTCGTACACTTTCAACACTCTTCTCAACTTCTTGCACTAAACTTATAAGTTCAGCCAAACGTCGACGTAGGCGAACAAATTCTTCTTTGATTTGGGTTACATGCTGTTCATAAATTTCATCCAGAGGTTTAAAGACATGCTCCGAATGAGTACCTCCCCACAAAGCACACTGATGACATATACATTGCTTGCAGTTCCAACAATACACACTAAGCTTTTCTTTGTGAGTTTTACAAACTTCTTTCTCAGATGCATCACCTTTGACAGCTCCTACAAGTTGTAGAGTATCCAGCTGCTGAGTTACTTCTTCAACCCAGCGACAATTAACCAATTCATGCATATGTAAAGATGCTCTACAATGAGGACATTGCGATCTTTGTTCTGTCAACCATCGTCTTATACATGTATAACAACATAATTTTGAGCAATGAGGACAAAGATGGGCATCTTTCAATTTTTCCATGCATATAAAACATCTGAAAACTTCAGCCAAACTTTCTACACTATGTTCGTCCATTATTTTTAATATTAAAGTACCTTCACGAATCTTATAAAAATCATATCAGGAACAATTTAAATAAATCATAATTCGTAGCTAGCTTTAAAATTTGAAAGTATTTCATGGTAATTTCATAATAAAATGTGAAATAATAAACAGCATTAGAGAGTTTTCTTCTTACCCTTGCGTTTAGCAAAACGAAAAATACTCAAATTGAACAACTAATGTTTACATTTGCGGAAGGAAATCATCCAGCTTTAACGCATGCGCAGCGAAACGAAAACCAGAATGTAGGACAAGAGAGATTTAGTTGTTTATATTCATGCTTAACATAATGCAATTTTACATCTGTAATGTGAGACTACAGACCTTATCAATTTCAAAGGGGAAAAAATTCAAAAATATTTTTAGATAAAGACAAATGGCGGTATTTACAGATAGGAGACGAAGGTATTCCAGATATGACTTTGGACACCTGAAGGATTTTAAGTACTATCAGGATGGCCAGATCTTCGAGAAAATTTTCTTGCAGAAAAAAAGGAACGATTTTAATTTTCTCTCTCCCACATATTGAAAGTTTAAAATGTAGACAAATATTTAGTTACAGTTTTTGTAAAAGTAATGACTTATTATTATGTAGTTTTCTTCTTATCGAACATCATTTTGTTCCATTTTGAGTAAAAACACAGATAATTGAATATTGTAGTCATTTCTCAGAAACTGTTGTAATTATCATTAATACAGCGAATAATATTTAGTAAAAAATTATATTAAAAAATAAAAATAATTATAGAACTTCTATTTTATTAAGTATAGAATCATGTAAGTAAATTATTTTTTAAAAAACTAATAAGGACAGGTAAGCAACAATAACAAAAAAAAAAAATGTATTGCTGAAAATAAATTGGAAGAATATTTTCAATGCAATAAAAAAATATTTCAAATAAGCAGTAGTTCAATTATTCTATACATATTTATGTATCAAACATACATTAAAATTCTGTAAGTAATCAAAGTGAATGCTAATATTAGTTTGAGCATTGCAGGCGTAACTTTGTCAAATGGCGTAGCAATTCACTTTCTCTTTTTATCGGTATATATTCCTTGTCGAGAAAGATCGAAAAAGGTTTCAAACACACACACTACAAGAGAAAAGCAACTCATCCATCCTTTCACTCACTGAACACAAGATCTCAGGAACTACGTTATCTACTGGAACTACATTATTAACTGTATTAGATCTACAAACTTGAAATTTGGTTAACATATTTCTTTTGTAGAGTAGATAGTCACTAAGAATGGGTTTTGCGGATCAACTCACATTGGATAACGGGTAGGGGTATGGGACTTTTTAGAAAAAATTCCCATTTTTGAACTATTAGTCTAACACAGTGTTTCTCAAACCTGGGGGGCGATGACCTTACGAGGGGGGCGCGAGCATATCGAAAATAAAAGATTTAAAAAATAATTAGTTTACTGGAATGAATTAAAACAAAATACTTTCAGACATAATAAAAAATGCACTTTTACTCTTATAATTTATAGGCTCGCGCGCGATATTATAAGTCAGCAAAAATAAAAACTTCTTCAATACCTAATTAGCTATCTTTGATCCTATAACCAAATAAAAAAACTTTTATTTGATTTGCTGTAATCCCATGATAAGAGATTTTTTTACTACGCTTTTTTTTTAACCTAACATACTACTCTTTCAGAGAAAAAACAGATCCCAGACCCAGAAACCGAAAAAATTTAGGAACATAAAAAATTCATCACTGTCATTATTTTTGAAATACTGCACATTATAGCTGTAATCTGTTTGACCTTCTAAGTTATTGGTACAGTTAGTTATGACTCCTCTCTTATGTGTTCTCTGTTGAGCTTTTTTCCATGCAAAAGAGTTTTATGATATTTGGAAAACCACGGAGAGCACACACACAAGTACATGAAGGATTACTTGGCCAAGACATATTTTTATAAATATTCTCAACATATAAAGCATAACGAAAAACGTTTCACACAATTTTTTTAGCAGTAACACACATATTATCATAATGAATATACTTTTTTACCCGGAAGTGGTCGCGCGGGACACACAGATAATGAAATCGTTAATTCTGGCAAAACTGTTTATTTATTACCAAAGAAAAATTGAAAAGTCCTTGAAAGTAGGTAAGTAAACTTTCTCTTTATTAAATTATTCACTGGAATCATGATTTGTATCGTGTACAATAAAATAATTATAAAAAAAAAAGGATTGGGGTAACTCAATAACCCCGACCGTATCGAGTGCGCGCCTGCTCCCGGGTTAAAACATGTTGAAGTCTTTTCGCTTTAAATATTAAAAATAATACAATTATTCTTCATCGATATTTTATATTATTGATCATTATTTAACATCAGTGGCGCACACAGGGGGTCCGGACCCCCAAAGCCCTTGATTTTTTTCCGATTGATTATAATTCTAAGCTTATAGTACGCAAAATTTAATTAGTATTTGTTATTAATGATTAATTTTATTAATTAATGCTAATTATTTATTCAAGAATTAGTTTTTTACTGTGTTTTGTTCCCGAAAATCGACAAAATCAAAAGGAACCTGATACAAGATTGGTGAACTTTCGACCCCAGATCCCTCCTTGAAAAATTCCTGTGTGCGCTACTGTTTAACATCAATTATAAATGCTAATTCTGTGAGGCTTAAAATTACAATTGGCTTAAAACTAATTATAATTTGAGCAACACCATTTTAAAAAAAAATCATTTTACGTTTTTGTAAACATTGTCGAGCACTTGGCTTTGTGTGCTTCCCTTACAATTCAGCTATTATATCAATAATGTTTTTTTTTTCTTATAAATGAACTCGTGCAAAGAGCGGGCACTTCAGCCGGTATACTTTTAATTTATCAGTGCTGCACAGAATATTTTATAAGTAATTAATTAATACTAAATTAAGAACAAGTTTAATAAGTATTAATGACGTCCATGAGCTTGTCTTGGAAAGCAAAGTTTTTTATAAGGAATGCTTATGATTAGAAATTGACCCTCTGAGTTCTTTTTCTATATTTAGCAGATATCTATTGTCTTCTAAGCAGCTACCGCATTTTGCAATATGTTCAATTTAAAAATTAGAGAAAGGAAAAATAACATAATTATCCTATTATTTTATTTATTTATTTATTTTGCTTAAAAGTAGTATACAAAATTTTTAATACTTATGTTACTAATTTGTATGGCTTATAATTAAGATCGCCTATTGTAGCTTTAGCGTCAAAGTGCATTATTATTGCATTCAGTACATTATTAATGTATAAGGGGGGCGCGAAAAAAATTGTGATCGAAAAGGGAGGCGCCAGTATTGAAAGTTTGAGAAGCACGAGTCTAACAGACTTGGAATTTGGCAAACATGTTTCTTTTTTGAATAGGTGCACTAAGATCGGGTTTTTTTGGAAAATAACTTTCTAGGAATGTTATTAAGGGTTTTTACTAATAAAAATGTGTTTTACGGAAATTGACTTAAAGATGGAGTTACTAGAGCGTTAAACATAATTATACTTCCGTTTTAGAAACTCAAGTTTCGTCCATTTTAAAGAAAGAGGCAAGAACTATATAAGAATGTTTTTCAATTCAACCGATAGCTTAATGTTAGATATGTCAAGAAAAATACTGTATATAGTCGTGAAATATCCAGGGAAGCGAGTGGGTAACGGTATATGTATATCTATATATATATATATATATATATATATATATATATATATATATATATACATATATCTATACATATATATATATATAACTTGACATTTACTTTAAATTATATATAAAAAAAAATCTTACATTTTTTTCCTCTAAATCATAATACGAATACCCTATTTCGAAACGCAAATTTCGTTTCATTTTGCTTTAAAGAATTAAAACCTATATTTAGACAATCTTGGTGAATTCTCGTTAAAAGGATTAGACCTTGAATTTCTAACAGATTTATTGATTATTCCAAGTTAGAAATATTTTGATAGTTTACATGCACTTTATTGAGCAATGCATACTAAAACAATTGTGTAATTTCTAAAAATAGCTAATAATTCCCTTCACTTGAACGTGATATTTTTATCAGTCCATTTCTCTTGTTTTTTCTTATACTTAAGTGCACAGAAAAGGGGAACTCTCTCTTGATTCTGGTGGAGAGTATGCTGAATTCTCTCTTCAGATCTCTTACCTAAATTAACATTCTCTCTTCTGTTTAAATTACGAAAATAAATTCTTTGGTTGCTACTTGGCCTTTCTTTTGTCAATGTGAAAATGTTAATGAGGGCCAATGAAATCATGCATCTCTTTAAACTTTTAGATACTTGTTAGCATATATGAGAACTCTGAGCCTCGACAAGTATATGCTCTCCACACAGCAGGTCATTATATGCATCAAGACTCGAACCCACGACTGGAAAGAAGTAACATCACACACAAGTTTGGAACCATAGTCACTCATTAATATTGTAGTTTTTTATGAAACACAAGAAACTGATGTGGAAATAAATCTGAATTAAGAAATTAACTTACTTTACTTATTACTTTTGAAAAATAAATATCTTTATACTCACAAAATATCTCTTTATGCGTATATTACTCATAAATGTAATAAAAATTCTACCTTTGAAAATAGAAAGTCGTTTGGTAATAAAGAGAAGGTAGTATAAGATGCTTTAAATTTATTTAACTTTGCCTTAAAAACTTTTTATCTTTTACTAATCGTTTTTTTCTTTTGCCTCCGAATTCTTCCCTAATCTTTTGGGTTACAAAACTTATTTCATAAAACCTTCTCTTTTAGGCCTTCTAATATTCGTATCTGTATTTTGTAGAGTAATGATGTATAACATATGTTAAATATTTAATAGCTCTCTTGGGTTGGAATTGTAAAGTTTAGAAAACAGGACTTTAATTTATAGGTCCTGATATATCACTCTTATTGTGTTGTAAGTCAAAATATATATATATATTGGATGCTACTCTCGTGCAATAATCGTATTTAAAAGCAAGTAACTTAAACTGGCAATTCAGACAGAAGCTTAAAAATTTATGATTAATGCTTAAGAATATTTGAATCTGGTCACAAATTTAAAACAGAGCATAATTTGAAACTCTTTATAGAGCAGTCTTGTTTTATTCTTAGTCAACGTAAATTTCTCATGTGAAATACATTTAACACAAAAAAGCTTAAGATGAAATATTGGTTATCAAAAAATAATACAACAGTCCCGACAAACTACTAAGTATTTTCATGCATTTTTTTTAACATGAAATAAATATTTGCTTAATACGAAAAGATTTCCCTTTTAGGAAATCTGAGAAAGTTTCTGCATTATGGGAATGTCCTACTGTGTATCATTGGAAGAATTTGTTGCAGTAGATGATAATCTCTGTTAATTAATGATAATGTGTTCAATTAAGGTAGACAAGCACATTCTGGAGTTTGTTCAAAGCTCAAAAAGTATTATTGCTACAGATTTCAAAAACGGAAATGAATAATGTCGGTTTAAGTGTTGTATGGGAGGGGGGCACTTGGCGCAGTCCTTTTTTTCCTGGCCACTAAAAGCGGTCACCAAGGTACTTTATTTGGAATTATTTAATATTTATTTTAGAATGAATTCGTTATCTCACCATGACATTTAGATAAAAATCGCCAAATGCAAAGTGGCCCTCCTATACTACACTTGAGCCATGCAGCTCCTGTTCCATGTCATATGAAATGAGAAACACCATGAACAGTAAGAGCAGTTATTTAGACACACATTCCAATGAAACCCAAATGAATAACAAAATGGACGACATCGGGAAATTTGATGCTACAAAACACAATGCAAAGAAATTAGCAGATTATTTTCAAAAAACTCAATGTTTTGTTTTTCAAAAAATTTGAAAACTTTGTAATAAATTTCATTGTGAATGTTTTTGTTTCATTTATTTTTACTAAATACATACATATCTTAATTTTGTTAAATATGTTTTTTTTTCATGAAATATCCTTTAACACAAAATTCTTTTAACATGAAAAAATGTTCCAGCCCCTTCAGTTTTGTGTTAAACAATTTTCACACTGTGTGTATATATATATATAACTTTATTGACTCAGAGTGAGAATTAATTCTTTTTGTTTGAAAACCTGCTTTTCTTTTAAGGCATTGACTCAATTGCATTCAATTAGAATGTCTTCCTTTTAATATTCCAGAAAAACAAGAGTATTTTTGAGCAATTAGGTATGGAACAAATTTAGCTCTCTGACCGGAACGTCTATCTCTCAGACGGGGATGATTTGCTTTGATGCCTGTTGGTAATGATGCAGTGTGATTTTGGGGATGGGCTGCCTTGACATCTTCAGTTGGACTCTACCCAGTGAGAGGATCACGTGGTGGTACTTGACGATTTTTTTCAACTCACGATATGTTTGATTTTCTTATCTATCACTTATCTAGTTCTTATTTATCAGGCGGATATTCCTGGAGTTTTTTTTGTTTTGGGTATTATTATTTTTACATGAATATAAGTAATTGTTAATAAGTTTCATAAAAATACCAGTCACAATTCTAGTAATACAAATATATTGATATAGTTTGCCTCATAAAGACTTAAATATTAAACATTGTATTTTTGCTTACATGTTTTTAATTAAATTGTCTAGTGTATATATCTTGAAAAAAAAAGATGCACTTGATTTAACCTCACACATCTTATTTGAGTCATACTCAATTTCATGAGTGATAAGGACATTTAAAACAGTCCTTAAGGTAAAAAATTTTTTTAAAAAAATTGTGTACCCATCAGTCAGACGGATGTTCCTCAGAATGGCAAATAAATTGATGTTCCAGTCAGAGGGTTAAATTCCCAAGATGAGTTACTGAATTGAATTTAAGAGTGAAATCAAGCTTTAAAGAGGAAGAAAAATTTCCTTCCTTAAAGAGGAATATAACTGAATAACATTTGATTAGTTTAAATTAACAAATTTTTCATTAATTTACAGAGATATAGAAAAACTGTCAATATATAAAATATAATAGTACAGAGATTAGGTTAAAATGTGTTAAAATTTAACTAATAAAACTTATTTTCTTGTCAAGACACTTAAAACTAATCTTAGCCCCAGTTTTATTATATATTTTTATCATGTTTTTATATTACAATTACAATCAGAATAGTTTTATTCTAGTTCTGGATTATGCAAATTAATGGATTCTATGAAAAATTCACGCAAAAATAAAACTTATAACAAAAATTATTTTAGTACATCAAAGATAAAACTCAAAACAGTTTAATTAAAGTAAAATAAATTAAAATTCATTTATTGGAAATGATCATCATTTACAAATGCAAGAGTAGCTACAATTAATATAATGTAAAAATATTTATACATTCTCTTTATTGCAATATGATACACAGAAAGAAATGCAATTGTAGGGTTGAACATTTAAAGAATTACATATATGCAAACAACAAAAGATATATATATATATATATTTACATTTAATTTTTTTGCTTATATATTACACAAATGCCATATTAGAGAGAATCATACAGAAATCTCTCTGTAATGTACATTATAACTTTGAGCAGCAATTAAATGATAAGACCCGTATATGTGTGTGATCCATATTTTATTCATCAAACTTCTACACCATGTTATGCTGTATAACTTAAGACCCTTATGCATAGAATCAGCAGCCTTTATTATTCTACACATATGATGATTTTTGATAAATTTAGTTTTCAAATTTTAACCATCTAGTAATCATGAAAATGATTTTACATATGTTTAATCAATAAATTTTCAATAAATACACAAACCATCATAACTACAAAATTGATTTTTTTAAAAAAAAGGTAGTTTAATGAAATTAAATAACTGCATCATAAAATATTCAAATAATTAAATTATTTAAATCAAATATAGATACTTGCACACAAACATACATATATTCATTCATTATTACATTAGAAAACAAGTAAAAATCATGTTATTTCAATTATTCACAGCATTTTAAATTCTTACAAGTTATTTTAAGAATTTATTTTAAAAAAGTAAATTTTTAAATTTAATTTTTTTACAAGCATACAATTTGAAATTTACAGTTACAATGCGAAAATTTAATACTAAATACAATTTTGTAGATAGTTACATAACTTTATAAGCACATTACTGTACTTCATTAATTGACTGCATTTTCATCACATTAATTTATGTATTTTGACTACATAAGGTACAATTTTCTCTTTAAAAAACTTTTTCTACTTGAAATATGCATTAATACAGTTGATGATAATTATGTAATGCGTACATATAATATAATTTATAATGTTCATTTAAAAAATATGATTTTGCACAAGATCATGTTCTTAACTGATTTTTCACATGATGAAAGAAAATACACTAAAATTTGATAGTTAAATGTACAATTTCTATAACATAGCAGAAGAAAAATCAGTAAGCAAAATTTTATGATTTGTTTTCTGTAAAATTACGTTTTACTTTCAGTGGGTGCTTTTGATACAGGACTATTGTTAGATGATTGTGGAGAACTTTTTTGCAATTCTAATTCATCCAGCTTTCTGTGCCTTTGAATATCAAACATCACTTTGTCTAATCGTGCAATTCTTTTCTGAGCACTAGTTGCTGAAAAAAAAAGTCAAAGAGATAATTATAATTGTTTCAAGTAATTAGACCTTTGAAGATTTTTACAAGGAATTTACACCATTTTTAAAACATGTTTTCAATTAGCTAACAAAACAAGAACTGGCTAGTTTCAATTTAGTAAGAATACATTTTTCCGGTCAAATCACAATGAGAAGCATATTTTTTTAAGGGGGGACAGAAAAAATAAAAATGGATTTTTATAATATGAAAAACACATCCATTCTTATGAATGAAAGTACAGTTGATTAGGGTAAAAAATATTTGTTTTTATTTTATTTAGTCTAGTTATTTCCAATAAAATACACAATATACATAGCACATACAATTATACTTCAATTCTATAATTAAAGTGATTTTGCAAGACTATTTCATCTTCATTAAATTTGTTTCAATTTATTCCAATACCATCTAAAGCATAAGTATTTAATTTCATAAGCATTGACTTAAGTTCCATTCTGAGAGATGTAGTAACAATACAGACAACACAAGAAAACATCTTTTACAAAAAGAAAAAAGAATCTTGTGTAAAATCATAATACCTTGATCTAATGGTTAGAGAGAAAATCTAACTGACTTTAATTCACAAAGGTTTTTTTCTTTCACTTTCTATTTTAAATTTGATTACATATTTATTTTTACCACTATTCTAAAAGTTATGTCCTTCATTTTTATAATAATCACCAAAATTAGTTATTTATTAACTCTCCTTTTGAAGAAACACAAAAACTACTGTGCTGAGGACTACTCATAAATTTGATCCCCAATTAAAGTGACAAGGACAACACCAAAGTCAGTACCCCATTTTTCAAACTTTCACACTACACCAATGTGAGGATTTTGAGCCTTCATATAATTAACATGAATCTGCCCTCTACACAGTGGCATCAGTATTCAAACCCATTAACAGAAACAATTACTGCTGCGAGTTCAAGAGCATGACCATTTAACAATCATTGCCAACATAACAACATACATGTAATTTCACAATTTGATAAAATTTTGCTTCATAACGCTAAAAAAAAAAAAAAAAAAAAAAAAACCAGTCTAACTACAATATAAAGGTATTTTGGTTTGGTGAGATGCAAAGGTAATTGATGTCAAATTTTGGCTATTCCTTCTTTGTAGTAAATAATGGTGGTCATTCCAATTGAACTACTTTTGAGAAAGTAATGAACAAATTGTTCATAATTCCATAAGTATATTTTTTCTCTTGGTGTAGACATCCTTCTTTACATTTTGATCTGAATGTAAAGAGAAAAATTTAAGTCCAGATTCTTTCCAGTGAGATATTTGAATTTCTTATTTTTAATATTCACTTTAATATTTAGATTATTTCTATATTATAATTTAATCTTGATTTATCATATATGTCATTTGCAGTGTTATTCTTAATTTTGACAGTCAGAAATAATACAGAAAAAACACTGATCTATTTGAATCCTGGAGAAGGCATGAACGTTTGTATTGTAATCCTTCATGACTTTAAATTCCTTTTTTCCTTTGTAATGTGTGTTTCATGCTTCCTTCTGTAAGCCCCTGTGTGATACTTTGTAGTGCATGGGGATTTATCAATGTTCTAAAAAAACTAGATTTATTATACATGAATCTTCTGAAGCCAATTGAGACATGAGGTAATCATCCTCACTTATGAATTAGTCATGGAAGGGGGGGAATTTGCCACAGAACATAACTTTTTACCTTCTACATTATCTGAATGATAGAATTTGTTATAAATCATTCTAGACTTCATATAAATGACCTATGAGAAAACAGGTGATATAGAAAAAATAGTAAAGGTTCACAAATCAAAATTCAGAAAGCATATGTTTAGAAATTCAGCAACTTTTTGAAGTGATTGAACATGGATAAAGCAAGTCTTCTTTTAGTTTCAATACATAATGTTAAACATAACAAAAAATTAGATAGAACTGAGAACAACTATTCTATATGATTACTCTAAAGCCCATGATTCTTTGGATCCCGTAGGTTATGAACATCTAATAGTGAAATTTTCACATTTTATATGAAGAAAAACAATTTCAAATACTTTTGATGTTTTTAGTTCCAATTACAATCTCAGTTAAAAAGAATGAATGGAAAAGGGAGGTCCTTACACTTTTCATGGTATTTTGAAGTAGAAAACTGCATTTTTTTTTTGGAACCTTATATTTTTCTTGAGTAAAAAAATTAGCTAATTTTCCAACCAAGGTTTCATAGAAACAAGGAATAAAAATTTTATGGTAGCAATTTGATTTTTAAATTATTTAAGGTACTTCTGTTAGCAGGGTGCAAGCGAAAAATCGCCAAATAATGTAGAATTCTGGCAAACTTTTTACAACCATAAGGAGAAAGCTCGTTTTTGGTCATGTGCTCTATTCTCTGAATTCATTAAAAACAAAGCACATTTTTCTTTCTTACTTCCATCTTAATTTTTGTTTAAAAAATGATGAAAATTCCTTGCTGAATTTAAGTGGAGAAATGGAGTAAACAATCTGAGCAAATTCTCAAGGACATCACTGTATTCTGGAAAAAACAATAATTATAAGCATTCTTTTGGGGCAAAACTGCTTTGTTTGCAATTAATATTTGTTTATAGTTGAACATTTTCGACATTTATTCCATTGACTGTTTTGTCATTTGCTTTGCTTGGCAACTTGGCTCACGTATGGTTCACAATTGATGACATTTGCACCCGGCTAATGGAAAAGAACCTTACTTAAAATTTGATGATATTCAATACTGTATCAATATCAAGATTATACTTCAATACAAAAAATAAGAACAGAAGATGTGAACAAAATTTTTTTATACTTACCTCCCCGTTTTCTAGCAGAAATTTTAGGAGAAAACTGTTCTGTAGAGAATTCATCATTAAAATCAAACTCATTTGGTTCCGCTCTGAAAGAATATAGATTTCAAATGTTAGGAAATTCTGTAAAAGAAATGGTTTAACAAGTTATTTTTACACAATTTAAAAAAATCTAATAAAAATCTTTTTGAAAGGTAATAAATCTTTCTGTATTCAAAGTTTCAGCTATTTATTTATAAATTTGGAAACACATGTAGCAACTGCACCCTTCAGCAATCAAAGTTTGGATGCAACCTGAACACACAGTTTTTAAAACCCAGCAAGGCTGTAATATAGGATTATACATCACAATCAAAGCTTGCCAAATCCGAAGTCACGAACAGGAGACAATACAAAACACTAGTAACTAAAAATGCTTTAAAAAAGATGGAAAAAGTAGTTTACCATTAAATTAATTATTTTCTTCCAGTTTTTAATTACGTACTCTGGTTATGCAAAATTAAATAATATAATTCTTTAAAAACCTACTAATTTTAACACATATTAGTTATCTTTAATGTGTATTAATGAAATAATTTCCTTTCTGATATGTTATTTCACTTTTTTATGCACGAAAAAACTATTTACGAATTTAAAAGATATAAAATATTTTAATGAATATAATTACTCACGGTAATTTACCATCCTCGTTGGAAGCAGGTCCTTTTTCCAATAAATCAGATTTCATTGAGTTCACACTAGGTGAACGTCTTCCAGGACACTGCCAATCGAACTCTAAAATACCTTTACTCTCTAAAATTTCATACATAGAAACAATTTCTTCTGGAGTAGGTTCCCATAAATTACTGGAATCCTTAGCAGAAGTTGAAAGTTCGTCATCGCTACAATTTACAACCCAATCATCAGAAACATCATTTTCTTCCATTTTAAATTGGGTTTAAGCAATAGATATGTGGTATAGAATCAACATTTACATAAGTGAACATTTAATTCCAACAAAAAGGCAGGTTTCAAACTGAACTAATTCATAGAGAATAATTATGATATAAAGAAACTTTTAATTATATTCAGAGAAGGATAGATAAAATAAAAAATACTCTAAAAATACATTAAAATTTTTTAGAAAAGTGTAGCTAATATTCAGGGATTTCAGAAATACACAACATCAAAAAACAAAAGTAGCAGCCGCTCAACAGGCTAAATAAAAACAGCAAAGATTGTTGCCAACTATAAAGATACAATTCTTTGGTTTTCTCCACAAAGTTTTCTAGGGTTAACGGGAAACTCGGTTTTTAAATGCACATTACTGCAACACATATTACATGGAAATGACAATTCAATATTATCTTGGGTCGATGGTAAGGGATAGAGCCCCGACTGCACCCACATTTGCGAGTAGAAAAAAAGATATAATATTAATAAAAATTACTATAGATATATTGCTTATAGAATATTGGATTTAGAATTTTGATTAAAAACATGCATTTTTGGTTATAATTCACAAACGAATAGTTAATTTTCTATATTAGAGAAGAGCAGGTTCATCTACTGGGAGCTTGGGATGGACGCCCAGGGCCCCGGATAAGCAGGAGCAGATTTGTTAGTTATAAATTTCGATCCACCAGTGTCAAAGGGGCATGTAGATTTTCTGTGCCCAAGGTCAGAAATGAGTATAAATAGCCACTGTATTAAAACATTGGAAGTGAAACGCCAATCACATTTTTATTCGAAATGATTGATTTAAGTGAGTGTTTATTAATGCTCACTATAAGGCAACATGAGGGCTAATGGCGTGAGTGAGAGTTTATTAACATCGCATTATAGAGCAACTCGCGGACTATTGGAGACGGACCTTGTACATTGAATCTCGGTCAAGTGAGGTGGAGACATCTGAGCAGGCGTCTCTTTCCAAATTACTCCAGCACATCAATTATTTTGAGCCTCAACAGATTTAACATGCATTAGCTCCTTTACATGATGGTTTCTTAGTGGCATTAGTGCTCGAACTGAAGACACGACGGCTGCGAGTGCGAGTCTTTAACCACTAGGCTACCGCAGCTTCGGATTCAAGTAGAATTAAGTAGTTTAGTGTGCTTAGCCAGATATATGGTTTAGTGTCTTTGTTAATTATTTTTTGAAATTTCAAATTAATTGTAGATAATTTTGTCATAGTAAAGCTAACTATAACAGGCGGAACAGGATATTTTTTCTTACCAATTTATCCTTGGCAAAGAATACTTACTTTTTTGGCGATCTTTTACAATTTTTCTGAAACGTAATTATTGATTAAAATTACGATAAATTGTAGGTTGTGACAAATGGTAGACTGGGGAAAATGGCATGAGACTTAGTTTTAGTGGCCTAAAACTGATGGACTTTCTGATTTGGGAATGTTTTAAATGTTATGCGCATGCTTGCGTCCTCATGTGTAGGTTTTTTTAAAAAAAATTATTTATACTGAAGAATCTTTAGTTTAATGATATTGTGCTGTTTGCATTTCTTAGGAGAAGTTGTCTGTTATTGAAAAGATGTTTATAGAAATGTTTAAATTCTGTTAAGTATGAAAGAACGAAATAATTAAAATTAAACTAACCTAACATTTTTCAGAAAATTCATCATTAATATATAAAAAACACAAATTACTGTTTCTTGAAGTTCCAAATGTGAAATTTTATGTACGTAAAGTACTTATAATGCAAAGAATTGGATTTTTTGCTTGACAAATTTTTGTGAAAGAATTATTTCGTGTAGTGAATTATATATTTGATGTAAAATTTAAGCATAGGAACATTGGAAAAATTATCAAGAAAATTTTGTTTCCGAAATTGTAATCAATTGTAAGGCAGGAGCTTTTCAATTAAAAGTGTTTGAATTTCAACTGTAGGAGTTTATAATTACATAATTGATTAAATATAAATAAATGTTTAGCTTAATTGTGTTATGTAGTGATAAAAGTTTTCACTAGCTCAATAGTATTTCTTTGTTTTCATATGAAACTAACTATAAATGAAAATATTTTGCTTTAACTAATTTAAATTTTCCCTTTGAATGTATATGTGCATAAGAAAAGAGTAAAAACAAAGAGAAATCAGTGTTTTTTTTATTGGAAACATTTATAAATCCCTGTGGACCACAAAGTATCACTCGGGGCTTACATAAGTATGTTTAAAACATATTACATAAGAAAAAAGACAATACACAAAAGTCATGAAGGATTACAAATATTACAATAAATATACAAAAGTTTTTAAAAGCACTTCTGGTGGAAATCTAGAGGCCAATTTATATTAATGCCTTTAGGAGCCAGTCTTAGGATCTTTTTTTCTCTGACAATCTTGTAACATAGAAGGAGCACGCGTATTCCATATTTTCCTCTCCACCAATACTGCAAACGTAGAAAGTTGGTGAAACCAAATTAAATTTGTTCAATCAACTTTTAAAGTTACCATGACCAGCGAGAAATTGGATTACTTTGTTAGTATTAAAATAATGGCATGGCAGTCTCTTGTTAATGGATGGGAAATTTTTTTTGTTAAGCTTCCTTTACTTGAAATGAGATATTCTTGCTTCCAAGACTTCACCATTCTTTCTCTCATAATCTTCTTGTAAAAGGATTTTGGGAATATTAACGCCAACGCGTCAATTTTACGCTTGGAGGCAACCTTTGCAAGCCGATCGGCCCGTTCATTTCCAAAAACGTCCTCGTGTCCGCAATAAAATGAAAAAAAAAAAAACAATCGAGAATTTTTATCTTTCAGGCTTTGAAGTCGCTTTTGGATCCATACGATTATGTTGTTAGAAGAAAAAATAATTTTTTTTAAGAATTCAAGGATGAAAGAGAATCGGTACAAATGAGACAGTCTGAGATGACTCTATTTTGTTCAATCATCCATTTGATGGCGAAGTTTTAACCTAAAAGTTCAATAATTAGGTTTAGTGTACAGAAAATAAAAATGAAATCATGGTGTTCAAAATTAATGTCATTAGAAATTTTTAGTAAACTAATGCACTTATTACAAACATACTCATGTCCAAAATTAAGGTCACAAACATGTTTTTCGTCATACTTTTGAAATATCTCCAGTAAAATTGATATAATTTGTGTTTCATATATTTTGAAGAATGGGTAAAACAATATCATTCTTCAGTTTGTTAAAAGATGTTTTTCGGCGTTAGTTTTTGTAGAACAATTGGATTGAGACCGTTCAAGCATGTGAGAATTTTGCCTCCAGTTTTGTGAATATTGCATTAAAACAAATAAGCTAGTCTGTTTGCAATGAGAATGACTTATCATAATAGTTTAGATCATTCCTTGAGATGGAGAGCCGTTGGTAGGCTTGAAGCCGGCCAGTCTCAAGCGGAGGTGGCCCGATGGTTACAAGTGGCTCTAAAGTTGTCTCCCGGTGATGGAATCAACTCCAAACAAGTAGCACTGTCTCCAGTCTCCAGAATGGCCAGCCAACTCACTCTCTCAGCCAGTCACTGCAGAGCATCGGCATCTGCACAGGATCGCCCCATGGCATTAAGCGCACGATGACGTAAGTGGACAATGGTTCCATACCTTTCTTGAAACTTTGCTGCTGTCTGGAAGAAAAATTTCCACTAAAATAGTCTACTGTCGTTTTGCAGAGATTGGCCTTTAAGCCCGGCGTTCAGTCTGGTGCATCTCTTTGACTGCATCTAGCAGAAGACAAGTTATTGTGGGGGTTGAAAACATCAGTCGGGGACACCACAGGAATGGGGACATGTTCTTTCCAAAGATGAGTCGAAATGTACCAGGCAAAGGGAATCTTGTCTAGTCTTTCCCTGGAGAGGAAAGGGATCTCTCTTTCATTCTTCCGAAGAAACAAAAATCGACAGATTTGGTGGCACAGTAACCCTTGTATGTAGTGGCATAACGTTGGGCAGACGCACATCACTGTACGTTTTCGATGTGAGTACTTTCAATTCACAGCGCTATAGGTATGAAATCCTGGAATTAGGTGCAGTTTTTCTGGGTGCTACGTGCCCGGACTACATTTTTATGGATGATAATGCGTGGACACACAGAACTCACATTGTTGAAGAATTTCATGAAGGAGAAGATATTCGCAGGATCAAAACTCTATTGGATATGTTTGACATGGTCTAGGAGAAGCCATTTTTCAGCGTGGCTCCCCTCCAAGGACCATCCGAGGAGTTAAATGGACAAGAGAGGGGGACTTACAACCCCAGTAGATGAACAGATTTTAAATTTTTACCATAAAGATTACCCCTCGGAGCTTTCGTCTACGTGTTTTCTAGAATATAACCTCTCCATAACAGAGGCATGTGTACGCTACTTCCACACTATAAAGCAAAATGAGAGCTGTTGGTGACGGACCTCGTAATTTCGAATCACGGTCAAATGACGAGGATGAAAACCACGATCTGAGCTTGCATCCCCTCTCCAAACTTTCACTCCACGCCAACAGGAGAAATTTGAGTATCTGCACAGATTTAACGTAGATCAATCTCCCTACATGGCGGGTCTTTAGTAGAACTACGACTCAAACTTATAACACACCGGACATTATGTATAAAAAATAAATATGTGTCGATAATAATAATAAATATATATTTTTTGCTCATTGGAGATTTTGTTTTCGTACTGCGATTGAAATAATAACTTGATATATTTTATTTAGAAATTAGAAAGTAAAATCATCCAAGAAATGATAATACATGGAATGGTTGATCAACAAAAACCTTAGTGGCGTAGTTAGGTATCCAAAAATCCCAGTGGGAAAAAACAACCTTATCTTGGTTGTAAGTTTTATCAATTAAAAATAAATGGATGATTTAAATTTTCAAGCCTATTTTAACATCGGCTTTTTATCGGGCTCTTCAGAACACAAGGGAAAAAAGTAAATCTACATACTACCTACAAGTATGTGTATGAGGTTTTTTGTGTAAGCTTTAGTGATCGCCTAGGTTAGATTTGACATCATGAAAGACCTCTTCCAGAACAGCTGTGAAGAGTTTAGGAACTGCCGGAATCGGAAGACGAGAAGTAGCGCAATAGATAATAAAAAATTAAACCATAACGAAAAAGATTACAGTTAATAACAGAAATATTAGGCTTTCAGCTGCTAACAAAAGTGACAGGAATTGTATGGAATACTTTTTTTTAATCAATAATTTTAGTTTTTTAATTTATGAAATACAATTCGCATGTGCTCGAGTACTTACTGACGTTAAAAGGTAGGAGAAACGTATTGCTATGCTATACAAAACGTTTTTGGAGAATCCCTGACTATTTAGAGGATTGAACTCACACCCACTAGAGAGTGTAGAGCTACAAAATGGTCCACCAGGAAATGATACAAAAAATATGCATGAACAAGAAAATATAACACAATATTTTTTAAAAAATCAACCTTTGCTAAAGAAAAGAGTGGGGAGGGGGGGAAGGCAGATACGAGTAGATTGAGAAATATTGAAACAGAAACTAGCTTATATTATGAATCATATTGTTTGTGAAAAAAAAATTTAACCAGGAAGGAATTGCTTACTGTGTAGGCTTTTAAAGATATAATAAGATGGTAAGAATTTTCATAAAACTTGAAAATTACTTTTGTTTATAGAAGAATGAAAATCTGCAAATGGTATAAACTTTTCAAGAAGTAAAATTTGTAAAACTATACAAACAACGGATAGAATTTAGAGGAATTCCCTGCAAGTTCGAAATATCTTTCAACCAGGGCTGCTTTTTCGCTTAGGCACCTACGCACATACTTAGGGTACAAAAGATTCGGGGGCGAAAAAAGAGAAAAGAACTAAAATTACAGCGAACGTATCATCGCCTAGCGAGTTATGAGAGAAGCATTTCTGCCCTTTTGAGAGTAAGGACTGAAATGATATCTACTGTAGAAAATGAAAAGCTGAACAGTTTGGTGTTGCTATGTACTCAAAATGATATTACCAGGAAATTTATTACAATGATATTATTAATGATTTTGTAATGATCAAAGCTCGACGAAAACCTTTATTGTACCAGTACAATGATAGTGACTCAATCAGGATGTCTAAAAGTAAAAGATAGTAAAGTGATAAGCGATGAAAATATGATTATTAACGAATTGAAAACAGTTAATACAATTATATATACTCTATATCAGTGCTTCTCAAAGTTTCAATATTCGCGACCCAATATTCAATCATAATTTTCATCGCTCTCCCCTCATACAATAACAATGCATTGAATTCCCTAATATTATACTTTGACGCCAAAGCTTCAATACGACTTTAACCTCTTAAGTGCCACTGGCGTATATAAACTTCTCACTCAGCCAAAGCGTTTATTTCCCCGGACGTATATATACGTCTTTCCGAAGTACGATCTTTTCTGTGCACTGCTATCCATAAAATTATTCCGAAGGCTTAGGATTGCAGTAAAAGCACCTTGACAGTGTTTGCGAAGGATTTACTTATTTCAGATTATTTTCTGCTTTATTCCTTATCCCCCCCCCAATACATCGCATACACGCGCCGCCTATTTGGAAAACGGTTTGCATTGGAAGCGAATCGCGTAACTCTTAATCGGTAGTTAAGTGATTAATTATAAAAAGTACAGAATATCAAGATAAGCGTTAATTTTTGTATATAATTTTATATAATATATGACAAGCTCATGGGGTCACTGGTAATTATTAAACTTGTTCTTAACTTAGTATAGTTAAATTAATTATAAAATACATTGTGCAGCACTGATACATTTATAAGTGTAACATATTAATGTAAATGTGTATTTTATTTTTATTATGCCAGAATGTATTTATTATTTTTTGAAGGTAAGCAAACAAATTTAATTAAATAATATTTTGTTTTTGACTTTTCAACATGCTCGCGCCCCCCTCAGAGAGTTGTCGCAGCCCCCAAGGGAGGCGCGCCCCACAGTTTGAGAAACGCTGCTCTATACTCTAATTGCAAATGATTTCATTAATTTACAGTACTAATTTACAAAAGGCTGGATGAGTGCTACGTGTGATGTCGGAAGTTGAGAAATGAACAAGAGTGGCCAAATCATGCCACTTTCTTTCCTTTACGGTTGCCAGTCCAGAACCCTTCGGGTCCATAGGAGGTGGATAATGGAAAGACTCTCCAAACAGCAAAAACAAAGAAAGGAAAAAGAGTAAGAAAGTTAAGGTGAAATTCCTCCTGAACCAAAACTGGCAAGGCAAGAAACAAAGGAGAGAGGGGATGCTCAGGAAATCGAGGTGAGGGAAGGAAACAATTTGAAGTACCTAGGGCACCAGGGAGGTTAAAAACGGCCCTGCTTTCAACTGAGTTGCTATGATTATAATTGTGCTGCAACCTTTTATATTTGTATCTTAAACGTGGGAGAAATTATCGAAAGTTCAGCTTGCTTGGTAATCAGGATCCGAAGGTCCCCTTCAGACTGAGGGCCCCGGTGCATGACACCACTTAGACTATTGGTAGCTACGCTATTGCTTAGTGATTTCCAGCAACGCATATTTAATTGCATGCATGAGTTCGGGAATACTCATGAATAGGCAAGAGATACACTTAAACCACCAACAGAAGTGACAAAAACACATTTCCTATTTTATGACATGCTTAAGGGGACTTGGCACCCTTTGAGCAAACTTCTTTATTTACGTATTTAAAAATTATATTTTAACATTTTATACAATGTTTCCATTCAAGAAAATGTTACCAGATGAAAATTTTCATATATTATTCACACAATTTTAAAAATTTAAATTTTTTGAAGAAAATTGGGAAAATTTTAAAATCCTACTCCTTTTGTAAAAATTAATTTTTTGACCAGAAATTTTTTTATAATATTCTTATGGATGTTTTTTTAACAACTTTAGGGATCGATTTTAGAATAACTTCATTCGTTTTCGAGAAAAAAAATAAAATGTTGATACACAGGCTAAAAATCAACGAAAAGCCAACATGTCTTACATTTTATTTTTTTTTAAAAAAGTATTCAGTTTATAGCAAAACGGATCCCTAATTTTATTACATGCTTTATTTTTAACACGCAGGAAAAAAATTGAAGTGATTGGTAAATAATTGTCGAAGGAGTAGCATTTTGAATGCACTAAGGTTTCGAAAAACACAAACTGAGAAAAACCACTTTAAAGTTTATAATTCTGAAAAAATAATTATTATAAGCTTAATTAAACTTAAAATACCACTTTAAGATATTATTTATACGTTTTTCTTTAAAATAATTGCATTTTCATATGTTTTCAACCCACACATTTTTATAAATGATCAACTTTTAGAGAGTACTAATTGCACAAGAAAACTCAAGAAAAACTTTAAAAAAAAATTTTTTTCTGTCACGACAGAAATTTTAGCTGTTTTTCTTCTTATAATATTAAAGTATTACATTTGTATGAAAAATATATCAGGAATAAGAACTGAAATTATAAAATTATTAATATAAAATGCCTTAATTTAAAAATTTTACATGCACACATTTCACAAGGAAGAAAAATTACATTATTGTATTGCCTCGGAAATATTCTGCTTTTAATACTACACATTCTTTTTATAGTTATTATTTCTATTTATAAAATAGATTTTTTTTTATCATAACGCATTTTTTAGCTTTTTTTTTCTAAAAAGCGGGTGTGGCTGAATTGCCTAATTTGTTTTCAAATGAAGTTTTATTCAACTTCTAACTTTCCGACATGCACAAGTGATATATCAATCGAAAAATAATAATGCAAAGAATAAGATTAAATGAAAATAAAAAAAAAACGATAGGTTTGTGATTTGTAGGGTACCAAGACCCCTTAAGGGTTGACTGAAAAAAAAAGTTAAAATGGGTTTTATATGCAAGAACAACCAAAGACAATTTTAACTCTTAAAAGCAAACATGAATAGAGTTGAGTAAACGTGAAATTCCAGAATAAAGCCTCTATCTTCTTCATACTGTAGGTTTCTTCAAGCTACGGTTTTCTGAAACTAAACAAATCAACATTAATAACTGTAATTTACATTATGTACGTAAGGATCAATTAATATATATGCAGAATTTACATTCCAGAGAATAAATTGTTTGGCTTTTCTGTATATTACAATTATGCAAACATGAAGTAACAATCTAAAATTACTTTACTTATGCTTAAATTTGTTTTATTAATGAAAGTGTATAGTTGTTCAAGTAATAAATATTAATTTCTTAACATTTTTCGTTATAATTTTACGGTAAGCAATAAACAAATATTTTCCAATTCAACAAGCATTAGCATCATTATTAGTGAGTAGATTTGTTTATATACACAAACAATCAACTTTTTATAATATATATTTATAAGTTTGATATACACTCTCAAATAAATGCATAACTTTTTTTAAAGTTGATGAACTCTGTAAAGAGTATATATTTGAAGAATTCTTACAAATGACAATATTTACTTATGGAAATATATATGTGTGTTTGTAAGCCTCATCATCAGTTGCAGTAACAAACAATTGCTTGTATGCGTGATATCTTCACTTTAACTTAGTTTTATCTCTCATGTTGCCTTGGGCAGACTTGAAATGCAATCTAAGAGTGTAAACAGTTTTGTAGAGTTTTTCATAAAAGTAATTTACTTTTTCACCAATAAAAGAATATAAATTAAATTCGATCAAATAAATTCGTCGTATTTGTGGTTAATGTTAAAAGGATTTTACTTTGTTTGAATTATATTGCCATAAGGATCTTGAAACAATAACCGTCTTTATCTTTAAAATTTCTGGTAGTCGTTTGCTACGCCAACATTATTAGAGACGGATCATATTCAAGCAACATTTTCTTTAAACTTTTCTAAAATTGCTGCCACGAAAGTTGCAAATAGTTTGCATGCTTTTAGACCTACAACGGCTAAGTACGTATATAAACACACAATTTCTTTACCGAAATATATTTTTGTTTTAGTATGTTGTTTTAGATAATGCTCCATGTATTGCACGAGTTTAAAAAAAATTAAATTTTACAGTAAAATAGGATAAGGTCCCTTTAAAAATATACGAGTGGGATTATTTGATAATTGAACTTCCTTTAACTTTTCATTAAAAAAATAAATGCTGTAGGAAATAGCATTTATTTTGCATTTTGAAATTGATATACTTTTTCAAAATATATTTTGTAAACAAAAACAATACTTTAAAATATATTTAAAGAATTAGTTTAATCTCGTGTATATAAATTATTAGAAGAAGGCATATATTTTGTATTAAGTTAAGTCCGTTCATACACGTGCATAAACACACTAACACATACTCTTTACATATACAATATAGAATACTATACAGCTGCGTTGTTTATCCCAAATCTAAATCATTCGAAAATATTTAAAAATTCGTCTATTATTCTCAAATCATAATTAAAACATATTATTAAAATTGTTTTTCATATAATTGTTTTTAATAGCAATCATATTTTATAAATAACTCAGTGGAACGAATATAAATAATACTATCTCTCTCTATATATACATATTGACGGCTGGCCAGCGTAGTTGAAAAAATATGATAATCCGTTATGTAGAAACCATGTAACTTTGCTACGTGGCATTACGCAGGAGGGCTTAAGGTATCCGACTACGTTCGGAACTGTGAATTTGCAAAGAGCATAAATGAATAATTTTCATGATATTTAGTTTCACTTAGATTATAATATATGCATAAAGTTGTTTTAAGGACATTTTGACAAAAAAATTTATTTAAATATAATATTTTGGCAAAAAATTAACTTAGAATAATCTTTTTTCCAAATGTTCTCCTTTTGTGAAAAATAGTTCTATTATAATAATATTTTGCCTGTATATATCTCAGACCTCTCTACAGATACTCAACCAGAATTTTTGAAATATATAACTTAGAAGTGGGTTTATTCATATTTTACGACAACAGAGGGGAGAAATTTTAAGAAAAAAACGTCAATAATTATTTTAATTGGTGGTAACTCTGAAAATAATGTGAATTTTTCAAAAATTCTAATTGAGCTTCTGTAGAGAGGAATGAGCTATATACAGGCAAAATGTTATTATAATAGAACCATTTTTCACAAAAGGAGAACATTTGGAAAAAAGATTATTCTAAGTTAATTTTTTGCCAAAATATTATATTTAAATAATTTTTTTTGTCAAAATCTCCTTAAAATAATTTTATTCATGTATTCTAATCTGAGTGACACTAAATATCATGAAAATTATCCATTTATGCGCTTTTTTTAATATCACGGTTCCGAACGTAGTCGGATACCTTAAACGTATTAAACTTGCAGGGGATCAAAGTCTTTACATCGGTGCTATGTAGAAGTTTAGAGAAGAGGGTATCAGCTCAGGTGTCATCCTTGTTATTTGATTATAGCTCAAAATTTATAAGATCCGTCTCCGAAACCCTTTGTGTTACTTCTAAGAGTGAAGTCAACAATCGATCAAACAGTCATAAAAATTACTCCTTTCTCATAGGGAGAATTTAAACTGAATTCATTTAGTGGAAGTTTTGCCTGCCAGTGTAATCGCCTTTAAGAAGTATATTAATAAATCATTTATAGATTTATAGTTAAACAAAATATTCAGTGTAAAATTTATAATTTTTAAAAATAAAGCGTTAAATACTATGTAAATTTGGTACACCATAAAGATTGCTTATGAAAAATTAGAATATATAAATTGTGGATGAAAAAAAAATTGTGAAATTACGTGAAAACAAAAATCTTTGATTATATTCTTGAGCTTTTTCATAGGTAAAAAGCTTATGCTGCAAGAATTGTGCCATTTTTTTTTTAGAAAATTATATATTCAAATATTTTCACCATGAAAAATATATCCTTCACTTGCAATTTTTAAAAACTTTGTATGATCATATATATCATAAAAATATGAACTATATTGATCGCTCTGGAAGTGTTAGATAAATTATGATAAATAATTTATTTCACAAGAATAAAAAAAGAAAAAAATTCAATAAACGAACTATTTTATTTATTTTCAAGGAAGTCTTCTTATAGCTGAAAATAAAACTTACTTTTATGTGGTTATCTGAAGTTGGAGGTCAATAAATATATAGTAATATGTTAAACACAGTTTGAAGGAGCTAATATTTTATATGGTACGAGCAAACAGGTAACATTTCAAAACCTTTTTTAATAATACGAGTTTAGTTTAAATCATGATTTAAAATGAAGAGTTTTTTTAACTAAAATAGTAGAGATAAAATAGGCAAAATACAAGCGATAATTGTTTTACGCATTAATGAGAAAGTCAGCTTTGAGAAGATGTCACTCATCAAAGCACTATCATATATAATACAGAAAAACAAGTTTATTATTACATAAAATTTATGGACTAATTATTAAGCCTAAAATTTATTTATAATTTATATTACCTGAAAATATTTTTAAAATTAACTAGGAAAAATTTATTCCAGTTTTCACTAAACCATGAACGAACAAATGTGAAAGAAAGCACAATGTTTAGTTAAAACATATTTATTAGATTAATTAGAATTATAAATACAATATTTATGAAGAGAATGATAGATCATTCTGTATTACTATCTTGATATTAATTAAAAATACAAAAGGAATTAATGATTAACTCATGGCGTCTTGGTTCCGCACAAGGTTTCGATACAGCATATTTTTTGATTTTTATGCTGCCGTGTTGAGAACTTAAGCGGATTTTTAAAATAAAAATAGTTTCTTCTTTTCTATAGCTTGATGTATTTTTGAAGGAAAATTATTGACATTTTCTAGCATCTTTAAGGTATCCGACTACGTTCGGAACCGTGATTTTGCAAAATCGCATAAATGGGTAATTTTCATGATATTTAGTGTCACTTAGATTAGAATATATGCATAAAATTGTTTTAAGGACATTTTGACAAATTTTTTTTATTTAAATACAATATTTTAGCAAAAAATTAACTTAGAATAATCCTTTTTCTAAGTATTCTCCTTTTGTGAAAAATGCTTCTATTAGAATAATATTTTGCCTGTATATAGCTCAGACCTTTCTACAGAGGCTCAACTAGAATTTTTGAAATATACAACTTAGAAATGGGTTTATTCCTATTTTACGGCAACAGAGGGGAGCAATTTTAAGAAAAAAACGCCAATAATTATTTCAATTGGTGGTAACCCTGAAAATAATGTTAATTTTTCAAAAATTCTAGTTAAGCCTCTGTAGAGAGGTCTGAGCTATATACAGGCAAAATATTATTATAATAGAACCATTTTGTCAAAAGGAGAACACTTGGAAAAAAGATCATTCTAAGTTAATTTTTTGCCGAAATATTGTATTTAAATAAATTTCTTTGTCAAAATGTCCTTAAAACAATTTAATGCATGTATTCTAATCTGAGTGACACTAAATATCATGAAAATTATCCATTTATGCGATTTTTTAAAATCACGGTTTCGAACGTAGTCGGATACCTTAAGTTTCAGGATTACATTTCAAATATTTACTTAATCCGTAACAAGGGCCAATTCATGATTTCGAGAAAACAATCATATTTCGCAGAGATTCCGCAAGAATAAATCCACGGCAATAGTTTCTTTCTCAGAATGTCAATTCATAACACCATTAAAAATTTGAAAAAGTAAAAATAAAAAAAAAAAAATGCATTTAGAAACGAAAATTTGTATGCTTTCCCCCTATTCTAGGGATGGCGAACCAGTGGCACGCGTGCCATTGATGATACCCAACACAATATTTTTGGCAAGCCAGTCATCAAAATGGTTTGTATTTTATTTCAAAATTTCAAAGTTCACTATGGAGTATTACGAACAAATGTGAGTGTTCGGTTGCGGAATGGCGGAGAGCACACTCATTTGTTAGTAAGTCGTAGGCTACAATTGCTTCTGATGCAAATTTTGTTTACGCTTAGCATAGTCAATTTCATTGACACAACTATATTTTAAAGGTCATCTGTATTATATTTACGATTTTCAACTGTTATTTAACGTGCTTAGTTCAGCAAAAGAATAACAAATGCAAGATAGTAAGTGTAACAGAGAATTTCAAATTTGGTGGACCGAGAAACATGGCATGAAAGATTAGTAAAGGTGACAAATCATTGTGTGTTTCATTTTCTGGAATAGTGGTATGCAGAACATCGTATATAAAACGGTATTTTGAAGCAAATCACAAACCCTCTTGTCAAAAAAAGTGAACCACAGCAAAAATAAATAATTGCTTAGAAACCATTTGGCAGATGACTCAAATTCAGCATATATGTATTCTTGAAAAGTAACATCTTACAATCCTAATGTAAGTTATTTGTCATCCAATCTGCAACAACTGAGAAATCACACTAATGTTACTTTAATTTTTGAATTACACGTATAACTAAAACACACAGTGTAAAATATAATTTTTTCGTTGTAAATAAGGAGTACTGAGTTTTGTTAGTATTTAGTTTTATTATTTTCCAATAACCATAAGTCAAAATTATTTGATGGACGTCTATACCTCATTAAACACTTCTTTAGAAAAAATGGCTCGTTGATCCATAAAGATTCGTCACCCCTGCCTTAGTCTATTTTAGTCAGGGCCTCAAAGAGAAAGTTTGAAAATAACGAAAAAGATAAAAGGGAATCTACGCCTTACTTCTACATAATATGCGTTTATTTTTCAACTTATGAATTTGATTTTGAAATGCGATGTAATTATCAAGGGAGAAATGTAACTTTTAGATGCGATTTTCTTTAAAAAAACATTGTATGCTCGTTAACATGTTTTTCTTATTAGAAATTTTTACATATTAAAAAAAAGGAAGCAATTTTAAGGTATATTTATCGCTTATATTTTATAGTATGCTACAGGCATTGCTAAAATAAAGCATTCGTTGTTACTATTGTAATTAACTCGCTATTTTATTAATATTTAATTAATGCGAGGCGATATTAAATCCTCATAGCTTTTGAATAATCTAATTTATTTCAAATGTATCTAAATTAATACATAAAATATACAGTAAATGACAGTAAGATGGTAAAATACTTTGCATTACAAAGAATAATCTAGTAGTATATCAGTTTAAAAATATTATAAAGTTTTCCTCAGGAAATAAATAATAAATTGGTTTTTATGTAAACTCATTCATTTTTTCGAATCAGTTTCCCTAAAAAAATACACTTAAGAAATGAATAAGTGAGACTCAAAAGAACTTAAAAATCATAATGACTTGTACTTCATTGATTTAAGAAAGCGTTAATTCATTTTTACTGTAATAGCTTTCTTTAGAATATAATACTATTTTTATTTAATAATATTCAACTTTATTCAAATATTTTTTCTTATGAAAAGCTATTTGAAATTTTCACCAAAGTTAATTTATAATTGTTTTTTTAAACAATATTGTTTATTACAATATACATATCTGTTAGCTATACTGTCTTTAAAAAAAGAGGTAATAATATTCTCTTCTGTTAAAAATAAAGTGTATTTATATAAAATGAATTTTTGTAAGCATACATATATAAAAATAAACATTTGAGTTCCATTTTTCTTAAATGCACCTTTATGATCAAACAAATTATACTAACATGATTTATTTTCAAACGATAAAAAGAACCGATTTGCTAGTGTTAAACTTTTTCACAAAATATCAGTCAGTTATAATTAAACAGTATAGATGACCGGTTTCTATACTGTCGATTAATACAAGAAAGTTTATAATTCCTGATATTTATAAAATTTTTATAGTCTGTTTGAATTACGGAAAATATATCAGCTCAGTTCAACTTTGATTCCCATTTGCAATATAAGTATTAAGTTCCTTTTTATGTGTTGCCTTAACAATCCAGTGTCGAAATAAAAACATGAAAAATTGTTCGAAAGTTTATTAGTTTTTTTTGATAAAAAAAAGTTTATATTTTCTCACAAAGTTCAGATTTTTAATATTTTTAGCTAAAATGTAAAAACTATACAAAATTGAGCATTGGAAATTCCAAACTTTAATTTTATGAAAGAAAAGCCACATTTTTTATGCATCAGAGTATAAAGCAGAGGTGAGGAACCTTTCTACCATTAGAAGCCACATGTAAATTAAGAAATAATAAAGGGGGTCGCATTGATTGAAGTACCTATAAACGCGACTTTATGAAGTTATTATGGTTTTTGTATAGATTTAACAATTTTGTGCATTATATAGAATTACAAAAAAATTAAATCTGTATTTTTTCATTATTTGACATGAAAAGTTACAATATAAAATATTTCTGTATTCACATAAGGGTAAGAAATTGTTTTAACGTTAATCACTGTTTATTATTTTTTTTATAAAATTATTAAATTCATAGATACCATTGTAATTTTTTATATTTCACTATTGGTATCTTTATTTATGTAAGCATATATATTTAGATAAAGCTTCATAACGCGAAACCTTAGATCACACACACACACACACACACACACACACACACACACACACACACACACACACACACACACACACCCACACACACACACACACACACACACACACACACACACACACACACACACACACACACACACACACACACACACACACACACACACACACACACACACACACACACACACACACACACACACACACACACACACACACACACACACACACACACACACACACACACACACACACACACACACACACACACACACACACACACACACACACACACACACACACACACACACACACACACACACACACACACACACACACACACACACCCTCACCCACACACACACACACACACACACACACACACACACACACACACACACACACACACACACACACACACACACACACAAATGAGTATGTCTGTTCAGTGTTGCCATGCTGTACACTTGTTCAAATATTAGGTGGCGTTCTAACATTTGAAATCTATTATTGGCTATTCCCACAAGCACAGTCCTGGAAAAATACATACATTCATGCCATTCTTTATTTAATTTCATTGATTTTACAAACTGTTGTAATATATATAATTAAATATTAATTAATACAAGTGCTAGATTTTATGAAGATAGCACAAGAAACTCACGGAGGTCGCAGGTTCCCTGCCTCTGGAATAGAATGGGAATTTATAGAATGAGCAACTCAATTACTTATCAAAATTATTTACAAGGATTTTTTATTAATTATTATCTTTCAGCTATAAACCTTAGCTTTCGTCATTTATAATTAACATGATTGAAAATAATTATATTGCTTATTCAATATCTTAGAAGGTTTTGACATTTTAATAAATAAAGTACTTTTGTTTTGAAAAATAAAATGCGTTTTTTTTAAGATAAAATTTATTCTTTTTAGTTGTGAGTTTAGTTTCTTATTAATCAAGCATTTTATTGATGTTGAAGATATTTTTATAAATCATTCAAAATATAAGTTTTTTCAGATTTTTATAAGTATTACTTATCTTTATACAATATATTATAACAAATTATTAAGATATTATATAACTATAAATACAGCTAATTGCGTAATATTAATAATTATGAAATATTTTTAGTTTTTTAAAAATGACGAAGTATTACAAAATATATTAACACAAACTCAAAATCTGAAATTCTGCCTTACTTTAAGCTTCTTTTCTTCCGTTTATGTATTCATTCACTAATGATCTTTTTATGTAGAATCTTTTGGATAATCCAACACTTTTAATGTACTACATCGAAGTTTAATAACTTAAATGAAATCAGTCAGAGTCAAAAAATAAAACTGAAATGTAAAAAGGAGATTTGATCTTGAAAGACTAATTTTAATGAACATGTTTACAGAAAAAATATTAAAAAAATTAGTGTTTCTTAAAACAACATGAAAGTTGCGAAGGGATAAAAATTGAATATAGAATCTGTTTATCAAATTTATAATGCGTAAATCTTTGCTTCTTTTAATAAGAACTTGTTATTGAAACAAATGCTCAATTCATATTAATTTCAGATTATTATCTATTAAACTTGAATTGCATATTATATCTATACAGCTTAAATGATATATAACATACATTTGAGCACTAAATGATATATAACATACATTTGAGCGCTATAGTAGAACATAAATTATATTTCTACTAAATTTTTATTTTTCAGAAATTTCAAACATTTTAAAAATAACAAAAAGTGCTTTTTGTAAATATTGGTAACAGATGTCGGAAAAAAAATTATTTTTTTGGCAGCGTATTTAAAAACGAAGTCATCGATCAATAAATTAATGTTTGGATCTAAAGAAATAAAGAAGCAGCTGAAAATTGTATTTTAATAATTATGGAATTTTATTATTCATCAGGAATGAATGTTGAATTCTTATGGGCCTTTCGAATACACATGGGAATTTATTATTAATAATAGGGCCAATTTATATTCAGTTTAAGTTATCTTGTTGATTATTATGTTTCCCGATATTATCCATATTCAATAAACACATTTATTTATTCCTCAGAATTGTAAGCACTCTCAAATTGAAGTATTTAATAATTCACTAATACCTGAAAGACCAATACAGGGGCGAAGATTATAACTTTTGCGTCTTAGAATGAGATGGAATTCAACTGTTACTACAAAGCTACGAGTAGCATATGCGAAAGTAACTATAATTATCATTATTTTCTATTTAAATATTAATTTGATAATTATTTAACATGTCGTGCGTAGAAAAATGGTTGATAATTAAATGAGTTAAGTTTATTTATAAGTGCTGATTCAGGATTTATGTAAATGCAACGATTTATGGTAACAGAATATATGCATAAGCTTTCAATATGAATGTAAAAATAGGTATTTTCTTATTATATTAATTTAATTTAATTATACCGTGAGTGCATGCATGATAAAAGGTAATTAAAAGTAAAGGTGAATGACTATATGTTCAGAACCGTGATTTTCAAAAAGCGTATAAATAAGGTGACCATTTTTTTTTACAATGAAAAGGAGGACGAAAAATTTAAGAAAAAATTTCTACTTAAATGTTGAAAACGTTTTACTAATTCAGACAAAAATACACTAATTATGCTTACACTCTTTTTAGTTATTATCTTAAACGCGCGCGCGCGCGCGTGCGAGTATTTTTCCGTTGAATGATTTTTTTTGCCAACATATCATTTTTTAATATGTCGGAAAATTTGGGCAAAAAATATCCGTCATACTGAATTTTACGGTAAGCACTGTAGCTGAAATATTAACATTTAATTTTGATTTCTCACCAGTCGCTTCACAAAAATCATTACCAACCGAAAAAAAACTCTTTCAACTGCTGCATTAGTTCCAGGGCAGTGCAATGTAAAATCAACATGAATAATTACATTTTCATATGAATTGTATTAATTTTTTAAATGGTTTAAGTAATTTCACCCATCTTTTACCAGTTTCTCAGCATGTTGATTTTCCAATTGTTCTAATTTATTAAAATTTAAATATACATTCAGTCTCATTTCTACTTCAAACAGACAATTGTCATTGATTTTAGTATCAGGCATTTCTTTCGATAAAAACTCAACACAATTTTCTATAACTACCCAGTTTACTTGCGATGAAGTCAAAAAACATTAAAGACTGTTATTTCCTGTGATATTTGCTTCAGACCATTCATCGACATTTTAGAAACATGTTTGGTTCATCTCTGAAAATAGAGATTAACAGATGAATTCTAAAATATTGAAAAGGAGGACACTTCTCGAGGAAGCATAGAGCCCATAAAAGGAGAACTGTACTCCCTAAGTGAGGACGGTTGGTCACCTTAGTATGAAGGAAAATGTTTGAGTGTCAGTTGAGTTCGAATATTTGCATAAAATTATATTAACAATATTAGTACAAGAAAGAAAACTTTTAAAGGCATTTTTTGGGGGGCAAAAATGAAGAAAGAATGATGCATTTTCAAAATATTCTCCTTTAATGAAAAATGTATCTACAATAATTATATTTTGCTTATATATAACTACGACTTCTGTAATGAGTTCTCAATTAGAAGTTTTGAAAAATCCCCATTATTTTTAGAGTTACGATCAATTTAAATAATAAACGGTGTTTCTTGTTATAATTTCTCTACTCTGATATATTAAAATATAAATAAATCCACTTCTAAATAATATATTTTCAAAATCCTAGTTCAGACCGTTAAAAAATCTTAGCCATGTATAGGTAAAATATAATAATTGTAGAAGCATTTTCCATAAAAGAAGAAAATTTTGAAAATACATCATTCCTTCTTTACTTTTTTTTCAAAAATATTGCATATCAATAATTTTTCTTGCATTATATTCTTAAAACAACTTTATATGTATATTATAATTCAAAAGATACTAAATATCGAAGAAATTATCCATTTTTACGCTTTTTCAAAATCACGGTTCCAAACGTAGTCATGTCACCTTAAATAATTATATGTTAGACTAAATGTTCATATCTTTACATATATATTAACTAAAATTAAACTTCAAATACATTAAACTATCATATGTATTAACTATAATACATATAAACTATATATATTATAGTTTAATTTAAAGCAAGACCAAATAAATTAAGCGAAAATTTAAAAAGTAAAGAGAGCTTGTGAGATATATTTTTTTGAATTGTTTCAAATCTGGAAATATGTATACATAACTTATAGAACCAATTTTCACTCTAAAATTTTATTTTAACTAAATATAAATAATAAATTTTGAAAAAGCACTTTAATTTAAACCCAACAAAAATTTAAATTGAAACTTAAAAAAATATAGTATTTAATAGTATTGTTGAAAGACTGGATGTATGATTGTTATACAAGATACAAACATTGCCTTTAAAATAATTAGAGACAGAAACTGGGATATAGATAATCAAAATAACAAGCGTATTGTTTTCGCTTATGTCATGTGTTGTCGGATCCTTCTACGAGATCCTTTTCTGTTATCAGAATAGGTATACCTTTCATAGAATATCCCATTTGTAATATTAAGAATGTTTTTCCCTTGAGAAAATTCTAAATGAATAAAAATGGACTTTCCTGTTTTAGTTGGTTAAAATCAGTTTAATTATTTACATTAGTATTATAATTGCTCATTATTTAATTAGTTTTCTCCAATTCTTTCGATTAAATGACTTTGTTTATTGAGAAGGTAAAGCCAACGCTCTTGTCTTAGTTTGTAAAATGCTACGTTTCTTGTATATACAGTAACAGTGTAAATATTCTATTTATAAGTAAAAAAATACTTGATGTATTCTTATCATTTAATTAATAAAAATATCTATTTAATTACTTCCATTTTTATCTTTTCCATTTATTTTTTCACAGAATACTTTTCGTTTATATGTAGAATAGTTCTGCCTTTTAACACTTAAGGAGATTTTCTTTTCAGATAGTTTACATAAACAAACTCTAAATATTTTTTGAAGAGTTTTTGATGAATAAGACCAAGAGAAAGATTTAATTAAAATTTTCCTTTAAACTTATGTACAAGTTTGTAATGTAAAATAAATTATAAATCAAGAAAGAGAAATTGTCGCACTAGATTTAATTTTTTGAGATCTTGTAGGAAAGACAGGAAGCCGGCTTATAAGATTAGAGCGATGCAAAATATTAAATAAATTTCATTTGTTTTCTTAAACTTTTTTAAAAAAAGTTATTTAATTTCAAGATTTAGTTTTATGTTATGAAAGTCAATGAAAAATTTATTTTAAGAATAATTTCCTGTTTTTCTAACAGTATATTTTTTAAAAAAAGAATAATCAAGTTACAAGAAAACGATTTAAAGATAAAAAACGAAATTATTTTCGAACTTTTTTCTAGTGAAATTAAGAATAGTTTTAACACAATATTCCATGAATCAAATATTTATTTTCTGAAACAAAACATTATTAAATACGTAAAATGTTCGGATGATAAAATAAACATTTCCTCAACTTAATAATTAATGTCTTAGGAAAAACACGCGATTGGAAAGGAATTGATTGATACCAAAAACTGATTAACGAGAGATATTTGATGTATTTAATTAATGTCATTCATTCTGATATTATTTATTCAGCTTGGTCCTTTTGTGGCTGTACGAGAGACTGACAAAGGAGATATTTTGGAAGGTTTTATGCCTCAAATAATACACATGGTTGCCAGGTGGATGAATTTAGAGTAAGCATTCAAACTTTTAAAAAAAAATTTCCTTTGAATAAAATTAATATTTAAAAAATTATCAATTGATTTCGAAGCACAAATTTCAATGGGAATACTTTACAGTTAAAATGTACTTCAGAGAAATTTTCTGAAAATTCAGTGTCTTGAAAAGAATCAAAAACTGCAGAACTCATATTCCTCTCAAAGACTTTATTTTATTTAGTGGAATTTATTCCTTATTTTTTCAAATAATATAAGCTTAAAAAAATCACATTGAAAATCAAATTAGATTAATTTTAATGCCAGTCTATTAAATAAACCAATAAATTTGTTAATAAAGTCTTCTCAGTGAATAAATAAAAATCTACAAATAGTTTTCTAAATTCGTTTATTTTTATTGCCAAAATATGATGAATATACTCTGCACTCTTCATCAATACTTCGTTACAATTACAATGGTTTCATGAGAGGTATTTTGTTTTATTCTTGATTTAATGATCAATGACAACATTACAGATATTTATGAATGTATATTAAACGCATTAATAATAATGGTAGCGTATAAGTTAAATTCTTACGGATAAATATGTACTTTAAAACAGCTTCAGACTGTAGAATTGGAGCATTTTATTAAATTTTACACCCCCACCCCCTCCATAATTTAGGTACTAAAGATTTAAAAATGGATAACTTAAAATTTGGATGTCAAAGATGTATGTTACTGCATCTGTATACATAACAGACTGTGGCTAATCAACCTTCCCCCTTTCGCTGCAGTACCGAGACAAATTCCAAATAATATAAAGATGTTCTGAATTCTTTAAAAGATTACGTAAAAAAAAAAAGGTTACAGAAATGCTTCGATTACTACACGAATCAAATAACAATAAACTAGGTATTACAAGATTCAGCAATCTAAATATAAGTTCAAAGCTTGAAAAAGAAAGAATCCCTCTCTCTACATTTGCTGGTTTTCAGAAGTTAAGCAACAGACTGCAAAAATGATAACTCAAAAGTATGCTGTCAAATCGGATGAAACTTGGGGATGAAGTCGATTGGACCAAGTGTTATTTAAAAGCACAAGAAAATGTTAAGCATATTACTTACATATTATGATAACAACAGGAATGTGAATTCGAACATACCAATGAAGTATAGAAAAATTCTCAATAGTAAGTATAATCAACCCGAACAGTAATACAAAGCGATCAATATATCAACAATAGCAAGAGACGGTAATATCTTATATAGTTTATGATATTGTCAATTCTATTAGTAGAAATACCTATCAATCAAATAAAAGCATTCTAAGCATATGTAGGATTTGAAAGGGGGGTTGGAGGTGAGAATCGAGTCTCTCGCGTGTATCCCACACCTGTGCACTGGGTTTTAAGAGAGTGCTGGGCATTCTACTTGGATTACAATTTCTTTTTCAAGAAATTAGTGCATGAAACGAGCAGTGTGATGCCATGAATTATTTGTTTACAAATACGCATATATTTAATCTTCTCAAAAGTAAAAAATTGTGATTAAAACTGATTTCTAAAAATTATAGATTGACTTACGTCAGAGAGCCGCTGGATATATATGGGAATTGGGTGAACGATTCCTGGGATGGAATGATTGGTATGTTATACAGGAACGTAAGTAAAGATTTTTCTCTTATTTATGCATTTTTACAGAGTTTTTTTTAAATTCTTTTTTAAAATACCTTGGTTATGATTTTTTAGCTGAATACAATGATAAAAATAATATCCATGAAAATATACATCGAATGAAAATTTATTTATTGTACAAAATATAAAAAAATTAGAACATTGAAATATTTTATTCAAATGATTTCTTTCTCCGACAATGTAGATACAACCAGTATAGAGTTATTTTATTGATTTGTAGCAAATTCCTTTTCTAATGAGCTGTAAATGGAAATTAATTTTTCAGAGGAAACATTTAATTTTTTATGATCAGTTTTTAAATGAATTTAAGAAAATTTCAATTTTTTTCCTCTGATAACTTAAAGAAATAGTTTTGCTTAGGCCTCTTAAATTACAGAGTTATAATTTTTTTGTTTGGCAATGCAATATTTTTTAGAATTTCTATAATTTTACTTCTCTTGAGAGCAACAGCAAAAAAAGCGATTTAACCTTATTTTACGTAAAAAATTTAATACCATTTCAACCAAAATTATTTTACGATAAATTTTAATTTCTCCTTAAAAATAAATAACTTTAGAAATTATAATTATATTTAAAGAAATTCAAAAGCCTGGTATCTTATAAAATATGTATCTTAACCCCTAATTATTCATACTTTAATAAGCACACTTATTTATTCGACAATTTAGAAAACAACAACAATTTTTTTGCAATACTTTCTGCGATCGAATATCACTAAATTGAAAAGAAGCATATTCATTTAACTGAATACAAACGCCAAAGCTAATTTTTCTTTTGATATCTACTCAAAAAAACATGAAAGGGAATGAGATGTTAGTAAAAAAAATGTTTTGAAGGAAGCTATTGATCTGTTAATTCTAGGATGTGTTATTGTGAAGTTAAGAATCTTTTTTGTTAGTATTGTACAGAAAGCAAGAAAGATTTTGTCAATAAAGTGTAATAATAACTATGAATTTATCATTGAAAGTTCGAGAAAGCTAACTGCTTTAGCTTTCTCTAGCTGTCAAAGCTATAGGCCAAAGAAGAAACTTAGCTGAAATTAAGAAATTTGGAAAAGTATTATTCATAGGGAAAAAAAGGAGTTCCTTAGAGGAAATAAAATTACTTAATAAATTTGAGTTCTTTTAAATATATGGTTTGCACAATTAATAGAGTGAATTATATTGTAACATCAAAAATTTAATTAAAAGAAATAATATTTTAAAATTGTTAAATTTAATAATTATTAAAAATTGTTTATTCATAACTAATAATTCGATTTAATACTTATAAAATTTTATGTTTGAATCTAATGTTTATGCAATAAAATAAATAAGTGTCAAATAGACTAGACTAAAAATAATACTTAAATAACTTAATTATGTATATATATATATTATTTATATATATTTATTTATACATATATATATATATATATATGTATAAATTATTGTGTTTTTAATTTTATCATGTAAAAAATATTTGAGAATACGTCAAACGTAAAAATTTCGGGAAAAATATGACAAAAAGAATTATCAGTAAGCTAAAGAGCAGAAAATTATAAAATAGTAATTAAATGTGTTTTTTTTAAAAAAAATTTCACTCTATTCTAAATTATAATATAGTACATGATAAGAAATTACTTTGTTTTTGTAATAGAAATAAAAACATTCAATTTACACATTTCTATAAGTTTAATTCTTTTCTATTTGTTATGATTCATATTTTGAATAACCCTCATTTATTTTTCCATGGCTCGGAATTTGAATAATCAACAACAAGGAAAAAACATTTTATGCTTATATATTTTTGAAACATCGAGGAATAATGTTATTATGTAAAATATTACACATTCTAAGTAAATCTGGTATTTGATTACCATTATAAGTATTTTGTTTTTTTTAGGAAGTTGATCTGATTCTCAATCCAATACTTCCTCAAGCAGAATTTATAGAGTTTCTTTATTATACGAATCCCATTACTATAGAAGCATATACAATATTAGCTGGTAAGAAATCAGAAGAATTAGGTCTATTTTTGTACTTCAGTGTTTTGGATAAAAGTGTAAGTGTAAAAGTATTTTCGCAACTTTTTTCTATAAAATATAATTTTTTGAATTGTATTTTTTAATTTCACAATTTAACAATGAAAAATATTACACATACTTCATTTAATAAATCAACAGATTTTGGATTTAGCATTTATTCGTATTATTGTTACGCAGATCCGAGTTCTAGGATTTTATTCAAAAACAATCACAAAGGAAATAAGCAGCTCTTTAAGAGCGATGTGAATTTATTATCGAAAATCCAATCCTTTAAATACAGGATTCAGCAGCAATATTCACAGGGTAAATATCCTCCACACCTTCAACAGCAATCAAACACAATCACCAGTGTTTAAAAAATACACTTACGTAAAGATTATTCACAAGCACAGCCGAGGTAATCGCTATTTAAAACAATCCTCACTACTCGCTGGCTTAATCAAGACTCATCGCCGTACCGGCGAGCATCTTTTTATAGGTGCGACAGAACCTGCCAGAAATATAACCTCTCGTGTCATTGAACGTGACACTAGTGAAGGGATCTACTACTTTCTAGAAGATTCCAGAGGGTTCCGAACCTGCCATGGTCGCCGATGACGCCAAAAAGGTCACCAAAGTCGCCAAATTGGCCGCAAACTTGGTCACCAAAGTTGCCAAATTGGCCGCAAACTTGGTCGCCAAAAATGATGCCAACTTGGCTCTACCGCCAAAATTTTGCCCAAATCTCATTGAATCGCCATTATTACGTAAGGGGCGGCATTGCTTGTGAATAGTAAAATTTTAACATGAAATAAGTATAACATAGAGTAATATAAATGCATTTAGCACTCAAATACAAATTATTTACACTATTTACACAAAATTCGTAACATTATTTAAGGAATTTAAAATGTGAATTCTTACATTTAATTTAGATATAAATGATTTCTTAGATATTAATGATTGCTAGTCTCATTAATTACATTAAAATGAGTAATAAAAATTTGATTGAAATTTAATACTACTGATCAACACAAAATTATTTCTTAGTATTTATGTTTACTAAGTTTGAACTTACAAATTATCTTATTAGTAATCGTTTTGTTTTTACTTTCATGAAATAATGCATTTCGAATATCAAATACCTCAAAGTATGAATAGTTTTAAGTTTTGTATGATAAATGGAGTTATAAGGACTATTTGATGAAGACATTCTTTGTGTTTAAATCTAGGTTTGGCTGGGTATTATTATTGCATTATTGGTAACATCAGTCACTTCAACCGCTTTATTTAGAAGATTATTATCTTCTTCGTACAGATGGCTCAGTACTATTGGCCGATATTGCTGGAATTATCTATCTTACATGTTGAAACAAGGTAATTTAATAAAACGCATGCTTCAATTAATTTTTTACCTATTTTTATATTTTGTTTCTTTATATTAAAACGGATCAATTATTAATATTAGAAATTAGAGGATTAATATTATATCAAATGTCGGCTGGGCGACGTGATTGTTTTGTCGCTGCCCTTCTGTACCTATAGTTACGGATTTGACCCCGGCCCAAGTCGATTGATTTTCATGATGCAGAAAATCGACAGCGGCCATGTCGTATGATTATACGGTATGTAAAAGATTCCTAGGGGGTGCTCTGGATAAAATTAAACTTTAGTAAGGTTCGCATCGTCAGAGCTCAGGTGCCTCCCTTTAGGGAGGAAACTGGGTGTCAAAATTATCTGCGGCGATTGGTATCCGCCGACTTGGTGCCGCACTGAAGAGATACCAGCTTTCGGTGAACGTTCTAGGTAGACTGATGAACTCTGTTAATAACTGTTCATAATCTGCCATTAGAAATGAAAAAAAAATATTACATCAAATTGTGACGAATCTGTACGGAACCTTTCCACTAATCTTCTTAGGCGTCTTTTTGGGGAATATAAATTTGCGTTTATTTCCAATCAACTCCAAAAAGATGAACGGGATATGCAAATTAGATAAGGTATTTAAGTAGAGCGTTGTAAACTAGCAAGTAAATGATTTGAGCCAGCAACTTTAACCTCAATCTTAGAGGATTCCAGGTTATTAAGATAGTAAAGAAGTATTGCTGCGATTCTACGGAAGTACCAGAAGCTGATATAGCCAGCGGCAAATATAATAAAAAAATAACAAATAAAATAAGCGCCAGTTTAGTCGAATTAGTTAAAGTTAATGAAAGTTAAGAATTCGAGTACGTGTATTTCTCGGATCTCCTATTTCGGTAGACCTTACTTGATCTTGAGCGTAATTATTAATTAGTTGCATCATTCGTAATTTAATTTAGTATGAAGGCAAATCCCTTTATTTGACGTAACATAAAAGTATTATATGTTATTAGAGTTTTTTTTGAGAAATTGAAAATAATAAATAAATATTATTATTATTCGAAATGGGTCTTAGTGGTTCTTTGCCTCAAATTAATCTTGGTGTCCAAGGTGAGACACAGGGGGTCTCCACAAAATTAATTGATTAAAAGTTAAGTAATTGCTTTAGTTATTAATAATTGTAATTGTGAATGCAATGTACAAGGAGATTTTCATTTTAATTTCTTAAGTGACTAAGCATTAATTAGTTCCAAAATATTTATATTTTTTTATAGTAATAAGAATACAATGTTTCTCTATCTCTCTCTCTGTAAATAATATTCATTTTCAAACAACCATTGTGTGTGTGTTTCCTAAATAATATTACAAAATGCTATTCGATCTAAATAAGCCTTTTTTCCTGTTATATGAATCAAAGTGTTCAACTGCAAGTGTAACAAAATAGTGATCCACTTTCTATTACACGCCATGAATTTTTTTTTTTTGCTTTAAACTATATATATCTCTTTATAAACATCTTAAGAATATAAACAGATGTCGAGAACGATTTATCCATATTTCAGCAAATATATTTCCTGCCATCATTAAAAAATTTTAGTTTTAAGTTTGCTCACTGATAACTCCATTTGATTCATCAGAACATGACTGCCATCAATAGAAGTTACAGTTTGTTAAAATCACCAGTTTAACAAAAAGCACGAAATATCGCATGTGTTTCCTTCATAGAGTAACGTATTGCATTCGGTACAATATTCACAAAATATTGATATAGTATTACATCATTATGATATAAAGAACTATTATATTTCCCTCGAAGGCCATCTATAATTTGAAATAGTAATATTTAGAATAAGGAGTAGGGAATTTCAAGTATATATCTGTACCGCACAGAGTATAACAGGAATATTAAACATTTAAAAATGAATATTTGATGATGTTTTATTTAATTTGTATCAATATTGAAACACTCAACGTATGTTATTTTCTTATGAACTTGAAAAATAAGATATGGCAACCAAAGAAGGTGTGACCATGTGTTGGCGACTTTATAACCTTTGACGAAAAGGCAAAGACCTCGATGATTCCTTGACTTTTGATCAAGGAATCATCGAAGAGTCTATAGGATCAACTTCTTTTAGAAATTACCATAAAACTGGACTTTTTAATGAAAGATCTGACGCTGTAAAACTTGTTCATAACGAGTGCGTTTATGTACTAGTGTACATAATATATTATAATACTTCTTTATGCTTATGCGTCTCGATTTGTCTCCATGTAGCTATCTATTCGTCCATTACTATTAATAAATCATGTTGCTATTCAAGCAATTGTAGTTGTCAGTTACTTTACCCCCACTCAAATTTGCAATAGTGTGAAGTATCAGTATATTAAAAAAATTATTTGTAAAGCAAATTTTTGAAATTTCTTAAGCATATCTTAGGAAATATTGCCATTGATATTTTAATCCATTTTTTCTTGATGACAGAGAATGTATCTCTTTATAAAATGAAAATATAATTAAACTGAAATATATGAAGACACTGAATTCTTTAAGTGAAACTAAAACATGCATTGAATCTCATGTATAAATAGATATATTAAAAAAATATTATTCTTTTGGTTTGGTTTATATTCGATAATATATTCATTTGGATCTCTAACAGAGTAATGTTTTTCAAATAGATTGAAAAAAATTGCCATGTGCCGAGTTCTTGATTTTTATCGTCAACCAACCAATTATTATGCTAATTAAAAAAATGTCCCCAGTTTTTTTAAGGATCGATAACGTTTTGTATTTTCGTGATGATTAAGATTGAAAATGTTGCATTTAAGCAAATGACTGTCGGAATTGACGTCAACAGTTTATACCTTCCAATAAGAATCAATTTTAATAAGTTGTTTCTCTTCAAAATGAATTATATCGAAATGTCTCTGTCAAATTGTAGCACTCTGATGTCATTAACTCATTATTGGTGTTTTTTGCCTAGATTGATGTATTATTCATTATTTTGCATGTGAAAGGGAATTCGTTTACATAGTTACCCAAAAGCGAACATACAGTATCTGATTAGTTTCAATGTAATTCTAAACTGAAGTGCTTTATATTCTTTAAAAAGCAATATAATCTAATACATAAACCAATTAAAATTTCGCATCAATTCTTTAAAGTAGCTTTGTTTTTCATGTAGAAAAATATCAAACTTATAAAAGTTATATACTTAACTCAGTGGCGCAACAGCCCATGAGGTCCAAGGCCTACTGTGCTCATATCAGTATACGTGACCTTGGGTCTTGAGGTGTAAGAGCAGATATTCCGATCAAGTGGTCAGTCTGATGCGGATTATATTACAGTTTTGACATGGTCATCATATATTTGAATTAAAAAACAATGAAATATTTTCTTTCTTAGATACAATGGAATATCTTCATATTTAGAAAGGTTAGAGCAAATGGGAACTTTTTAATATGTAATCAGTATTCTAAAATCATTAGTTAGACCAAGGGTTGGCAAACTTTGGGAGAAATGAACGAAGTTGTAAGTGAAACAAGATAACTGAGGTGTCAAAGAGCCATTTGGCTCTCTCCGCCGTATAACACTCATCCTCTTTTTATTACAAAGGAACCTAAAATATACATTTGCAATGCTCTTAATGTTTTAAAGTCATTTATTCAAGGTATTGTACCAGGTTTTTGAACAAATATAATGCTTCTAGAACTACAATCCTTTAAGTCAGTGCTTCGCAAACTTTCAATACTGGCGACCCACTTTTTAATCATAATTTTTATCGCGCCCCCCTTATACAATAATAATGTATTGAATGCACTTTGATGCTAAAGCTATAATATTATCTTAATTATAAACAGTACAAATTAATAAGTTAAGTATATTAAATTTTGTATATGTTACTTTTAAGTAATATATATTTGAAGTAAATTTCTTTGAAGTAATAGGATAATTCTTTTATTTTTCTTTTTTTAATTTTTAAATTGGAATAGATTACAAAATGCGGTGGCTGCTTTGAAGACAAAATATAGATCTCAGCAAAATATAGAAAAAGAACTCAGTGTCAATTTCCAATCGTATAAGCCTTCCTTTCAAAAACTTTGCTCTGCAAGACAAGCCCGTGGAAGTCACTATATATAATAATTATCATACTTGCTCTTAAATACCTTGTGTAGCACTGATACATTAAAGTATACTGGCTGAAGTGCCAGCTCTTCGCACGAATTCATTTTTTAAAAAATAAAACATTATTCTTGATGTAATAGCTGAATTGTAAGGAGAGTAAACCCAAATGCGCAACAATGTTTACAAAAATGTAAAATGACTTTTCTTAATGAATGCTCATATTATGATTAAATTTAAGTGAACTGTAACTTAATGTGTACTTTTTAATATGCCAGAAAGTATTTTGTTTACTTTATTCTGGCAAATTAATCTTTTTAAACCTTTAATTTTCGATATGCTCGAGCCCCCTTGTAGGGTTATCATGCCCCCAGGGGGCGCGCCCCACAGTTTGAGAAACATAGTTGAGAATTCATTAGGTATGTCATTTCTTTTAAATATACAGTATCCCGATCGATGTATAAGTCTTAATTTTTTTTAATACTCATCACTTTTTTTTTGAAACTATCATTTTTGTACCTGGCGTGTAACACGCACCCGTAAATTCATATATGATTTTTTGTGCTAATGTGAGCGTTATAAGCCGGATTTTACGGTATATATGCGTGCTCAAGAAGGGAGGGGGGGGGATAGATTCTCGTAGCGTACGTGATCAAAACGATCGTGCTCCAATTAATGTTTTTCACATTTAAACTAAGTTTTACACAAAGTAACTTTTTTTGAAATCCCCAAATATAAGAGCTTATAAAGATATTTTTGTTTCTGTGGATCAGTGCAATTGTCAAAATATCATATAATGTCGTAATATCATAAGGTGCACAATGGACTCAATTCATGTAACGTCATAGTCACATGGTAATGATAACCACGTGTCTTTAGGCATTCAGTTCAAAAACTCATGTGATGTCATAGTCAAACAATAAAAGCAATCATGCATTTCCAGCTATTATTTTATGCTCTTCGTTGCTACCCATTTTCGCGCTTTGCAGAAACTTTCTCTTAAAAAATAGAAATTTGTCAATAACAATAATGCGCATAGACAAAATGCCTTTTATTTAAAATTACATGCATAAAATAAGATTTTTTTAAAAATTTTAAAATCTTTTGAAGAAATTTAGTTTTTGTAACATTTGAACATTTTTATCCAATTATAAAGAGTGTTTTTTTCCAGGTATAGAAGTTTAAGTTGGCATTACTTTCCAAGATGGCGACCGATTTAACAGCTGTCAAGTGATTTATTCTCAGTTTGGTTTGGCAATTCATCAAAACGATCATCAAGCAAGGCGTAGATTCGTCGAATGGGCCCAAAACGAGATTGCCGTTGTTCCCGATTTTCATAAGCGAATTTTGTTTAGCGATGAAGCGCACTTCTGGTTGAATGGCTACGTCAACAAACAAAACTGCCGCATTTGGAGTGAAGCTGATCCACAAGTGTATGTCGAAACACCGTTACATCCAGAAAAACTGACTAATTGGTGCGCTTTATGGGCTGGCGGACCACTTCTTCAAAAACGATGAAGGCCACAACGTTACAATCAATGGTGATCGGTATAGAGCCATGATTACTAACTTTTTCATTCCTGAATTGAACAATCATGATGTCCAGGAGCTGTGGTTCGAACAAGACGGCGCAACATGTCACACAGCTCGTGCCACAATCGATTTATTGAAAGACACGTTTGGTGACCGCCTAATTTCACGTTTTGGACCTGTGAATTTGGACCAAGATCTTGTGGTTTAACACCGCTAGACTATTTTCTGTGAGGCTATGTAAAGTCATTGGTCTATGCGGATAAGCCACAAACGCTTGACCAGTTGGAAGACAATATTCGCCGTGTTATTGCCGATATACGGCCGCCACAAATGTTGGAAAAAGTAATCGAAAATTGGACGTCCAGATTGGACAACATCCGAGCCAGCCGTGGCAGTCCTATGCCAGAAATCATAATTAAAATGTAATACCACAAGATTATCTTTCGAATAAAAAAAATCATGTCAATCGAATAATACATCGTTGTTTTATTGCAATTTAAAGTTCTATACCTCTAAAAAAACACCCTTTAAAATTTGAAATTTTACCCATGTCTTACAAATAGAACAACAAGTGTAATAGTTTGATGTCAGTTTTGAATTCAATGGAGAACCCGTGTTGGTCTTTATCACGTGACTGTCATCAGTTGAGCCCAATAAATTTTTAAGAGTGATGAGAAAAAAAGTTTCTCTCAATGATATCATTAGAGTTTTATTCTGAAATTTCACGTTTACACAGACATAATTATAACTATCTTTAAATGTTCCTGCACATAAAAGTCATTTCAACACCTTTTTTATCAGCTTTTATGCTCGTCACAAAATACGGAATGTGTTTTTGTCACTCCTGTCTAGGGATTGCAATACCGGTATACCGAATACCGGTATTTTGAGCCATTTGTACAATTTTAAAATACCGGTATTCACAAGTTTAAATACCGGTTTTTCGGTATTTAAGAGAAATTTTTTAAAATTGTTTCCACTACACACGTTCAGGGATCGCCGGCATAGCAAAATAGTGTAAGTTTTTGTTTTCATGTGTTATTTTTAATAATTGCACCTTGATTAAAATATATTATAAGAAAATATAATTTTACATTTTATATATATATATATATATATATATATATATATATATATATATATATATATTTCAGAAGGCGAAGATATTAAACGTCTATATTCCACTCATTCTGTTGTTCTTATTTTCATTTTTTCTTACTGTGTGGTTCTACAGTTCTCACACACACTAGCAACTTATTAAAACCATCACCTGATTTTTTCATTTGCTAGATACAACGGGATACAAGACTACTGATCTGAACTTAAAAATATAGACATAAATTGTTTCTCTGATAAATAAAACTAAATACACTACTCCTAAGTTCTCGTTGAAAGAGGAATAACATATCCAGGCTTATCTGCCTTCCTTCAACCGTCAACATTTGTTACCATAATGTCTCCCTGAGGCTCCCTTCACACCAAAGGATTCCGAGTCTATAGCAATCTTTCCAATTCACAGCGATTCTGAATGAACAGAGAATTGTGCCTTCACACCGCCACGGGTCAATCATTCTTCCATCAGTTGTTGTCAAACATGGATGCAGTTTTTAATATTTTAAGACGATTAACGTTTCAAGCTATTAATTTCACAACTGTTTTTTCATTTATTTTGAAGTTGAAATACATAAAACAAAAAATATAAAAACGGTTTTATATATTTATTTTTTTATGTTTTGCCTGTTAGTGTCAAATGTAATTATAGTCTGAAAAGTAGTAACAAATAATAAATATGTATTGTAACTATATTACAATGCAATTACTTTTACAAATAATATATCTAATATTTTTAAAAAGCATTTCAAATGTTGTTATATACTATAGCTTTTGTAGCATATAATAACTATTTTTTGTATTATGTATCTAAAAATTGCTAATACATTAATGAATTAAAAATTTTACGTGCCATTTACATTTTGTTTGTTTCATATAGTATATATAGTAATAAAATGAAATCTTTAAAAAAAACTAAAATTATCGACAATATCGGTGTTTTATTTCATTTTAGCATTCTTATAAATATTTAAATTTTTTTCTCTCCCAAAATTAAATAAATTCATATCAAATTGATCTCTGAAGCTATTTCAAACATCCTTCAGAATATTCCCTCCCCTCCCAAAAAAAATCCCAACACATTTTGCTTTAAAGTATTAAAAAGTAAAGAATAAAGTTTTAAAATTTCTAAAATTGAATAAAATAATACATGCAAAATTAATTTTGTTATTTGCGCAAGATTAGCAGGAATAAAATACAGCCTACACACTCGGCGACAAGAACTAGAGTTAGTTTACATAATGAAAAAGAATACTATGAATAAATACCACACAAAAATATAAGCGCCATTTATTGACATAAAAACAAACTCATGCTAACCCTAACAAGAACATTAAAATCTTTAAATATCGAAAATTAGCTTCTTTAATAGAAACTTTATGTGATATAATCACTAATAATATAAAAAAAAACAATAAAAATAAACACTCTATTTGTTTAAATTCACTTTTTCTTTAAGAAATATCTCCCGGCTGCTGGTGAATCACGGAAGAAAATCTGCCATGCCGAATCACGCGTAAGTCAGAATGACGGCGGATTGAACCGGTTTTGTTTGGTGTGAATGCGGGAAGCGAATCTTGGCTCATTTGAGCGGGAAATTACGAAGCCGAATTCTGGTCGATCAGACAAGTTTGATGGTGAATGAATCGGAGTCGTTTGGTGTGAAGGGAGTCTAACGGGGGAAATTAATTTGACTGTGAATACTAAGTTGTATCGTACTATCAAAAAAAAAATTATAAAATATGTGAATCATCCAAGGCCCAAACTATCAAAACTAACACTGCACTCGCGCAGGTTTCGTAGTCTGATATTCGTATCTGAGAAACCAAGGTTGTACCTATGAGGTGAGTTTGTTATTCACATTTTCTTTGCATGTCACACTTTCGGTAATTTTTGCACAAAATTACGTTTCAGGCTTAATGACAGAACAATTGATGCATTATGTTTTTTAAGATCGCATTTCAAAAATTTGTCATAGTACCCTCAATTGAATAATGATATTCACACTTTTTATTTGTGCTTTAAATAAATAAGATGCTTCTTTTCTATTTTGTGATTCTGTATATATTGTTATAATTTATAAGTTACAAATTATTTTTTGTGATATTTACGCTCTCTAATAAAACTGGTAAGTAAAACAAAGAAATACACCCAATGTTTTCCTTCTTTTTCTAAAATTTCTACTATCGGTATTACAACCAGTATCCCGGTATTAAATTCTGAGAAATACCGAATACCGGTATTGAACTTTTCGTCCGATATTGCAATCCCTACTCCTGTCGGGGGGTTATGTTTATCTCTTACCCACATTTAACAGTGCTCCGTAACTCGTTTATGCAATAAAAAGCAATATTTGTTGGAAATCAGTTAAAGGTGTCTTACCATAGCATTATTTTTATCAATAAATTGGACTTTTGCTGCTTTAGAACTAATTGTAATATTTTCACTGATTCTCAATACATTTCGTTAATTTAAATCAATCTAATACAGAAATCTAAAGCCAGTCAAACGATTAAATGTATATTAAAATGAGATAATTTTGTTTTGCAATTGTTGATTATAAAGGAAAGAGAGAAAGGAAAACAATACTTTTTGTTGAGACATTATTATCTCTTTAATAATTCAGGTAGCTAGAAGACTGAAGAGAGGCAGACGTGTTTACTGAGAGCCCTGGTATGCTGATCCCTGATTTAGACAATTGAACTTCATACATCAAATAACAAATTCGTTTCTCCCAACAGATGTAGTATTAAAATAAAACTTATTACGTTTGTATTTCGTATCCTATTCTCAAACCTAAGACATATCTCTAGACTAAAATAAACGCTTACAATGGTCTCATTATGTAGCAGAAAAATTATTTTCTTAAGGTATCCGACTACGTTCGGAACTGCGATGTTACAAAAGCGTATAAATGGATAATATTTATGATATTAAGTGTCATTTAGATTAGAATACATATATAAAATTATTTTAAGGACATTCTGACAAAAAAATAATTTAAATACAATATTTCGGGAAAAAATTAACTTAGAATAACCTTTTTTCAAAATGTTCTCCTTTTGTGAAAAATGCTTCCATTATAATAATATTTTGCCTGTATATAGCTTAGACCTCTGTACAGAGGCTCAACTAGAATTTTTGAAATATATAACTTAGAAGTGGGTTTATTCATGTTTTACGACAATAGAGGGGAGCAATTTTAAGAAAAAAACGCGAATAATTATTTCAATTGGTGGTAACTCTGAAAATAATGTGAATTTTTCAAAAATCATAGTTGAGCCTCTGTACAGAGGTTTGAGCTATATAAAGGTAAAATATTATTACAATAGAAGCATTTTTCACAAAAGGAGAACATTTTGAAAAAAGGTTATTCTAAGTTAATTTTTTGCCAAAATATTGTATTTAAATAATGTTTTTGTCAAAATGTTCTTAAAACAATTTTATGCATGTATTCTAATCTAAGAGACACTAAATATTATGAAAATTATCCATTTATGCGCTTTTTTAAAATCACGGTTCCGAACGTAGTCGGATACCTTAAAATATATTTAAAACGAAAGCTCTTTTTTTATATATATTTTCATTTCTCTAGAAGAAGAATAGACAAAATATCGGCTAACATAATCTCAGAAGGTTAATATCAAGAAGCCTACAGGACAATGAATAACTTACTTTAAGACATTTTATGAGCTTTCTATGTACCTCTTACCTGTTTGATGATATTATCAGTGTGTTAGAAATATAACTATAAAACTAAACAAACTTTTAGACTCATATTAAACAGGCTTTGAAGAAGATATCGTTAAGAGTAATAGAATTGACATCTGATATAAATGACTTCATTAGGATGTTTTCTACAAAGATATATTGAATATTTGGTGAAGTTTTAAGTAGTTTTTCTATTTTGACTGATTTTACCTGTACGAATTAAATTACGTATTTATATTTTATTGAAATAATAAATAATTGTAAATGTGTTTTGTAAGCTACTAATCAATATTTTAAATCATGTTTGCAAATTGATTTAATCCCACACGAGTTAAATTTAGAGAAATATTCTTTAATTTTTAATTTTTCTGCAAAGAAATTTTAATCAAATTTCTATCAGCATTGCCATGACAGCCCTTTGTGGACCTGAGCCTTCCTCAGAAGCTTTCTCCATTCTGCTCTCCTCTCAGCAATTGATCTCCAGTTCTATTTTTAGAATGGCAAAGTCCTCATCCACACAGTCTTTTCATCTCTTTTTGGGCCTTCATCTTTGGCCTTTTATTAGAGGGAGTTGCATTAAAAATTTTCAATGCTGTTCATTCTGGGCTCATTCTTACTATATGCCCTGCCCATCTCATTCTACTTAGCTTTATGGACTTAATAATATATCATCATTATTAAAAATCTTATATATTTCAAAATTATATCTTTTTCTCCAACTGTTATTATCGAGAACAGCACCAAATATGGTTCGCAGGACCTTCTTTTTAAAAGTCGCCAAGATCTATTCTCTTTTTTTTGTAAAGTCCATGTCTCTGAGGCATAAGTCAAAACTGATTTAATCATTACCTTATACAACAGGATTTTTGCCTTTCTTTTTGTTAAGTGAGACATCAGTAATGATCTTAAACCAAAGAAACAGCGATTAGCTGCAATAATTCTTTTTCTAATTTCAGGATTCATGTCATTTTGATATAATTTATTTCTGATCCTAGATGAGAATTTTTTTTTTACAGATTCAAATTTAAAGGTGTCTATTTTCAATCAATTAATTTTAATAAAAATCTAGACCTTAATAAATGACTAAGACTTGAACCAAAGAGTTTCTAAGGGCTTCACAAATCTTGAAACAAATATTAAACAAAATAAATTAATTAAAAAAATAACAGAAATATCTGAATATTATTATCGCCCATTTTTTACATAAAATAGCCAAACGTTTTACAAACTCTGTTCCATTTTTGCTTCTTCTTTTTATAATACAAATGATTTATTATTTATATATTTCTTTCAATTTAAGCTTTATATCATAATCAGTACTAATTTAAATACTTAATAATTTTTAAGAATAACGTGTTTTTATATTTCAGTTAATGCAGCTAAGTTTTATCACATTATGTATATAATTCGTAAAATAAAATATAACTAATTATACTTGAGTAAATGCATATAAATTAATGAACATACTTTAATAATTCAATGTTATGTGCATTACAATAATGCAAATATCAAAATTGTACAACTTCTAAAATGAATTTTTAAAATATTGCTCTTTGAATTACATTTGTAATTTGTGCCATGTCATGTGTTTCTGTATAACTTTAACAACGAGAAACAAATAACTAGATGGGTATAATTAAATGTGTTTTAGATGTGTACGAGGTCTATTTGTAACGAGATTCAAAATATCAATTCCTTTTTTAAATAAAAGAAACATCTGAAATGGTTCATTGCCTTTTTAAATTCTATATCGTGATGCATGGGAATTTAGAGCAGTAATGGAGAAACTATGATCCACCACAGATTTTAAGACGAGAGTATAGAATTAATACAAAGAAACTATGCTATATAGAAAAATTATTAATTATTAGTTAGTTATATTCACCCACATGGGTTTTGGGGCCTTTGCCTTGGTTTATCTCCTATGCTATATGTCGAAATTTCCGTTGAAGGGGAAGGTTGAGATCTCACAAAATACTGTTTAACCTTGCTTCACTGTCCTAAGCCATTGACAGCTCGGGAAATCATAATCATAATAGTTTTTTCCACTCTAGCTAAATTTCTCTTTTTTGGTTTGTAATGGTTCCATGTTCTTGGTTCTTTCCGTTTGATATTAAGGTGCTTTAGGATTTATTAGTCTTCTTTTTAATTTATTTACTGCTACATATATATATATATATATATATATATATATATATATATATATATATATAAGATATTATTTTTTCTTATTAGAAAATATGATAACTAGAAAAAGAGAAAAAAAAATCTTATTTAAAATTCTCGAGATTTATTGATTAAAAACAATTCACATTCGCCTAAAGGTAAAATCTAATTTAAAAACTAAAAAAAATACAGTTTATATATTAATTTAAAAGTTTCATATGCTTTTTTTTTAGTCCCCAAAGACAGATTGATGTTAAGGAGCCACAAACATTTCATATCTATTTACTTGCCTCTTCTGAACATACTGTGGGTATTCTGCATTGCATTTCTCGTCATGAACACTTTTCAAAGTCTTTTGGTATCTAAATTGACTCTGAGAAAGACCACGCCCGTTGTTGATACTTTGGCAGATCTCGTTGGTAGCCGAGGTGTTACTTGTCTTGCACCCAGAGAAATACAAATAGATCATGTGTTAAAGGTAAGTTTTATTCATGTAAAAATCAATCGTTTGATAAAAATAGATTTACATTGATTTGTATAGATTTACAAATTATTTTACAGTGGGTTCCCTTCCACTGTGATATCTTCGGAAATGAGAGAGCTGATTTTAAAGCTAAAAGGCGCTGGTGTTTTTCAGTGCTTTCAGAGAGGAAGCAGAGTTATCAAAAATACAGTGAAAAAGATCAATGAAACTTATTTAAATGAATAAATTTGTAATGTCTTGGAAGGAGACGTTAAACGAGATCCCAGATCACCCTAGACCAGTGTTTCTCAAAGTTTCAATATTCGAAAACTCCAATATTTAATCAGAATTTTCATCGCGCCCCCCTCCTTATACAATAAAAATGTATTGAATTCGATAATACTATACTTTGAAGCTAAAACTGCGATACGACTTAAACCTCTTAAGTACCACTAGCGTATATAAGCGTCTCGCTCAGTAAAAACGTTAATTTGTCCGGACGTATATATACGTATTTCCGAAGTACAATCTTTTCTGTGCAATGCTATCCATAACATTATATCGAAGGCTTTGGAATGCAATAAAAGGACCTGAAAAATGTTTGCGAAGGCTTTACTTATTTAAGATTATTTGCCGTTTTAGTACTCCCTGATCCCCAATACATCACATACGCGCTCCCTCGAGAAAAACGGTTGTCATTGAAAAGCGAATCGCAAAACTTCTAATCGGCAGTTAAGGTATCCGACTACGTTCGGAATCGTGATTTTAAAAAAGCGCATAAATGAATAATTTTCATGATATTTAGTGTCACTCAGGTTAGAATACATGCATAAAATTGTTTTAAGGACATTTTGACCAAAAAAGTTATTTATATATAATATTTTGGCAAAAAATTAACTTAGAATAATCTTTTTTCCAAATGTTCTCCTTTTGTGAAAGATGGTTCTATTATAATAATATTTTGCCTGTATATAGATCACACCTCTCTACAGAGGCTCAACTATAATTTTTGAAAAATTCACATTATTTTCAGAGTTACCACCAATTGAAATAATTATTCGCGTTTTTTTCTTAAAATTGCTCCCCTCTATTGTCGTAAAATATGAATAAACCCACTTTTAAGTGATATATTTGAAAAATTCTAGTTGAGCCTCTGAAAAGGGATCTGAGCTATATACAGGCAAAATATTATTCTAATAAAAGCTTTTTTTCACAAAAGGAGAACATTTGGAAAAAAGATTATTGTAAGTTAATCTTTTCCCAAAATATAGTATTTAAATAAATTTTTTTTGTCAAAATGTCCTCAAAAGAATTTTATGCATATATTCTAATCTAAGTGACACTAAATATCATTAAAATTATCCATTTATGCGTTTTTGAAAATCACGGTTCCGAACGTAGTCGGATACCTTAAGGGATTAATTATAAACCATACAAGTTATCAAGATAAGTGTTAATTTTTGTATATAATTTTTTTATGTATGACTATTCCATGGGGTTACTGGTAATTATTAAACTTGTTCTTATCCTAATATTGTTAAATTAATGATCAAATAAACTGTGTAGCAGTGGTACATTTATACATGCAATATATCAGTGTAAATGTGCATTTTATTTTTTATTATGTCAGAGTGTTTTCTTTGTTTTCTTTCAGTAAATTAACATTTCTTTTAAATTCTTTTGTTTTCGACTTTTCAATATGCTCGCGCCCCCCTCGTAGTGTTGTCACGCAACCAAGGGGGAGCGCCCCACAGTTTGAGAAACGCTGCTCTAGACGGCATTTGGTTGCTACCTTCGGGCTGGAAACCGGGCACGACTGAATTGCGTGTCACTTACATAGACTAAATTCTTTCCCTCTCCAAATTGAGTTTTGTGCAGAGAGAATTCCCTAATGAATTCTGTTCATCAGGAGATTTCCCTGCTGTCTTTGGTAACATCTACGATATATACTGGAGAGTCCGAGAGCAGTTAGAAGTTCTGCATTCTGACTGATTTTCAGATTGTGTTTATGCTTCTGTTTTTTGATTCTTTGTTTTATTGTTCCTAATTTGTTGTTACTCCTTGTGTGTTTGCACGGATTGTTTTCACTCTAGCGAATGATGTATTCATCAAGTGCTGCTTCTAGGAATAAAATTAAAAAAAATCAGTTGGTTTTATTTTTTTAGGAAACATTAAATTAAATTTTTTCGAAGTATAAAAACATATTGAAAATTAAACTTAAAGGAAATAATATAGCTTCTCTGCGTACGCATTCAGATACATTAATTAGAACATTTAGTTTAATAGTATTGTAACAAAATTATTAGGGTGACAACTTTGAATAGGAGCTGCTCTAGGTTGAAATTTCTTACAAATTTATACTTTTATGGTTATTAATTTGATCAATTATTTAATGTTATAAGGCAGTGGATTCCAAAATTTTCAGCTCATGGAGCGCTTGGAACTTAAATGTGCTTTCATGGAACCCCTGGAACTAGAAAGTGTTTTCGTGGAACCCCATTTCATACACATACATCTCAAAATAATATTTAAAGTAGATCAACCTGTTATGGGCACTTTATGTAAAGACAATTAAAAAAGTATTGCACTTATTATTAAAAAACTATAATCTAATTTTTTAATATAATTTTACTCACTAATATTAATTTGTGATCCAAGTTTCACATACCCATGCATTATTTAATAACTGGAAAATGTGCTTACTTTTTTTCACACAAACTGTCGAAGTCTAAGTCTATTGAGATTAAATGCGATTTCATTACTTATTGAGTTTAATTTGTTTTGTTTTTGAAGCCATTCACGTAGAGAAATATATTTCACTTAAACACAATGGTCTGAGTAGCGTTAAAATGTTTATAGCTTTATGAGAAAACCCATGTATTTCAACCTAAAATTTAGAAGCTGTTCTTGTTAAATTTAGATTACAACATCAAATCTGTTGATAAGTTGTTTCTTCTCTTCCATCATGCGTGTTTTTACCACAAATACAAAAAAGGTGAATTTTCCATTAGAAAACTATTTAGTTTTGCAAGGCATTTTGTTAACTAACGAGTAGAAATTATCTCGTGAAACTCGAAATAGTAAACAATAGAATATATTCTCATTCTAGAAGGAAGTATGTATATATATATATATATATATATAAAGATAAAGCGTTTCACACACACACAATATTAATTTATTATATTATAATAAAAATTCAAAAAGTATTGCATAATAAAGTCATTATATATAAATAAAATTTGCAACTTTGATGAGTAGGACGGACTATAGATACTTGTAACTATATAAACTTGATAGATAACGTGAATCCATTTTGAATACATATTTATTTCTTCTCGATTTTTCCATTGTGACTCGTGGAACCTCTGGATATGCCTCATGGAATCCCAGGGTTCCGCGGAACACAGTTTGGGAACCACTGTTATAAGGCAAAATTAAAAGTCGATAAATAATGCAAATAGTTAGATAATTCCAAAAGAGTGAATAATAGTTTAAAAAGTATAACAATTTAAGAATTAATATAACTCAAGTAATTAATAATTAAAAAAATTAATTTAATTAATAATTTAACTTTTGTTTTGTTTTACAAATGGTTAGTAATTTTTTTCAAACCACCCTAATGTATATTGGGAACAAAAAATATTTGCACTATAATACATAAACCGGTCTAAATTTGCAAAAATAGCAAAATTTAGATTTACGAATTACTCTTGAACAAAATAAGAGCAACTGATTAAAAAACAATTTTTATTATTTAAAACGTGCAAATAAACAAAAATCTTAAAAATGACTAGGCGTAAGTGTGACATAATCTTTTATTTTCAGAATTCTGACTTAGAAACGAACAAATTAGCTTGGAAAAAGGTCAACCATGATCTACCTCAAACAAGAGTGTTTCAACCAGACATATTGAAAGATGTGGAAAAAGGAAAATACTGTATTATCCATGGTCATTTAATAATTAAAGACAGACTGAGTACTTTTTTCACAAAAACTGGAACATGCAACATGCATCTTTCTCAGAAATATTTTTATCCATTCTCTTTACTGATGGCCATTCACAAGAAAATGCCGAGGTCATTTTACGACACTTTTAATATGGGGTGAGTATATAGAACATTTTATTACAGTTGAATAACTATTTCCTTGTTGGAAAAATAACTGAGAGTATCGTTTTAAAATTAAAAAAAAATTCTTAATAAGTAAAATCGTTTATGATGATTTTCAGTGTATTTGATTGATTATTAAAAATTTAGTCTTTTTCGGCAAGATACGTAGAACAGGTATTTAACATTATTTTTAACTACAAAATGTTTTATTAGAAACTCGAAATAATAGAAAGAGAATAATGAATAATAGGTATTTCTTTAAAGAAAAAAAATCTTTTAAAAAAAACATACCCCCCTACTATATATATATATATTCCATAAAACCTATTATTTTCATACTAATATATTTGCAATAAATATAATTGAATGAAATAATCATATTAATGCAAAATAATTTAGTTCGATATTATATTAACCTATTAAAACAGCATTTCTCAAACTGTGGGGCACGCCCCCCTTGAGGGGCGTGATAACTCTACAAGGGGGGTGCGAGCATATTGAAAAGTTGAAAACTAAGGATTATTCAAAACATTGTTAATTTACTGAAAGTAAGCAAACAAAATACTTTCTGACATAATAAAATATAAAATACATGTTTACACTAATATAATACACTTATAAAAGTATCTGTACTGCACAATGTGTTTTATTATTAATTTAACATTACTAAGAACAAGTTTGATAGTTACCAGTGACCCCATGGGCTTGTATTAACACTAATCTTGATGATTTATACGGATTATAATTAATTCCTTAAATGCCAAATAAAAGTTACGTGGTTTGGTCCTCAATACCGCTGTTTTCCACGTAGACGCGCGTATTTTGATGCTTTTTAGGGGAGGAGAAAAGGGATAAATAAGCAAAATCCTCCGAAATAAGTAAATCCTTTGCAAAGACTGTCAAGGTTCTTTTATCGTATTCCAAAGCCTTAGGAATAATTTTATGGATAGCAGTGCACAGAAAAGATCTTTTTGGCTGAACAAGACGTTTATATGCGTCGGTGGCACATAAGAGGTTAAAGTTGTACACACACACACACGCACACGCGCACGCACACACACACTGTAGCTTTAGTGTAAAAGTATAGTATTATTAAACTTAATACAATGTTATCGTATGGAGGGGGGCGCGATGAAAATGATGATTGAATAGTGGGTCGCGAGTATTGAAAGTTTGAGAAGCACTGGATTAAAAGATTTCTGCAATTATTTTATTACAATAGGAAAATTGTTTCTCTATTTAAAATAATATAAGTGAACTAGTTTTTTTCGATTTAAAATATCATTGTAACTAAATTAATAAATAATAAAGGTTTATTTTTTTGGGTTTACTATGATTTAATATACGAGTAAATAATAAAATATCAAAAAAATATTTTGCTGTATTTGAAAGGAAAGTTTATATTGCATTGCATCAGATATCCTGCATATTATGAACATGTAAAATTATTACTTTACCCTTACAGAATATTTGCTCTTGTACAATTCCGTTTATTAGCTACAAATCAATGTGCGAGAATCACTGAAAAAAGTAATGCATACTTTCTTCATAATAACATATTTTTTTAAAGGGTAAAAATAAGTTATTTAGTCCAGTTTGTGAGATGACAAATAAGAACACTTCGGGAAAAAATTAATATCTTCCGTAATCCATTCCTTCAATTTTTGAAATCGTTATTTATGTATTTATGAAAGAAAAGGAAAAAATATCTTAATCTGACGACTCAACAATTTTTTTATATAGTGAATTTAAGTGTTGCTTTTTTGCAATTGTATATACAAGTAAAACCGTATTAACTATTAAAATTTGGAATTTAGGTATTATACCGTCGACCTAAATATCACCAAATTAAAAGGCGTCGCAAAATCCAAAAGACTATGCCAAATGCTGTCATTACACTCATGGACAAAAAAATTAGCACACCAAGAAATAATTGCGGGATCGTAACGAAACTTGGCATGAAGGTACATGTTGGGGAGATATGCAAATGATAAGAAATGCAACGTGATTGCATATTACGTATAGCCTGTAGAGGGCATTTATCGTCGTTATCCGTGGAGTATAAAAAAGGTAACCAAAGCTTGTTTGAGTGCGCTGAATCGCTTACAAAGGAAGAGCTGAGGTAGGCATGCCATTACGCCATTTTCGGAGACAATATGAGCAGCTGTCACAGTTTGAAAGGGGGAGAATCATTGGCATGATGGAAGCTGGGTGGACAGCTAGGCAAGTAGCTCGTCAATTAGGCCGCTCTGAATGTGTTGTGAGAAGTTGTTGGGACCAGTGGATCCGAGAGATGTCATTTACAAGAAGACCAGGCTGAGGACGCCCTCGACAGATCAGTTGTCGAGAAGACCGACACATGGTAAGAAATGCATGCGTACAGCCAACTGCTTCATCGGCCATCATCCAGACACATGTAGCACTAGCTCCCCCTGTGTCTTTTCGAACCATACGAAGGCGCCTGGCTGAAGGACATTTGCGATCGCGGCGCCCATTACGTGTGCTGCCCTTGACGCCCACCCATCGACGCCTCCATTTGGAGTGGTGCCGCGCACGAGAAACCAGGCGGCTAATCCAGATTCAATCTCAGCAGTGAGGACAATCATGTTCGTGTGTGGAGACCCCGTGGTGAATGCCTCAATCTTGCCTTTGCTTTACAGTGACCCACCGCTCCCGTATGGGGTGCCATTTCCTACAATACGCGGTCACCCCTAGTATTGATCCGTGGCACCATCACAGCCCAGCGGTATTTCCATGACATCCTGCAACCAAATGGGTTACCACTCATGCAATGGATCCTAGGAGCCATTTTTCAACAAGAGAATGCTCGGCCTCACATGGCAAGGGTGTTACAAGACTGTCTTCGCTCAGTTACTACCTTTCCTTGGACTATCTAATCCCCAGATTTGTCTCCAATCGAGCATATTTGTGTTGACGGCAAGTTGGGTATCCCACAAGTTTGAACGAACTTGAGGCAAGGTTATGGCAAATATGGAATGAAATGTCTCAAGACATCATACAGAACTTGTATGCCTCAATGCCCAATCGTATCGCATCGTGCATTAGCGCTAGAGGTGTTCAACAGGGTATTAAATCCTCCATTCTTTTGCTTTTTTCTCTGAAATAAATGATCCTTTTCTTTGACTTTCAAATCATTTATTTTTATCAAAGTAGTCATTGAAACCCAAAAGAGAATTACAATGGCTAATAGATGTTTTAATGGAATACGTAAATATATGAACTCAATTGATTGAATATTAACGTCGCACTGTTCAGCTACTCGAGGGCTTTTGGCGACGGACCACGTAATTTTGAACCATGGTCAAGTAACGTGGACGACACCTGAGCTGACACCCCCTCTCCTAACTACCACACGAACAGTAGGACGTTTCAACTTTCGACATATTTAACGTGCATCGTTGCCCTACATGGCTTGTCTTTAGTGGTACTGGGCTCCAACTCGTGACAAAGCAAGCACCGATCCGATACCTATACCACTCGGCTACCACGGCCACTATATAAACTCAAATTCAATCAAAAGAAAAACACAAGAAAAAGATTCTATTGTATAAATGTCTTTTAAGATCAGTATTAACTTATGCATGTGAAACTTGGTCCATGTCTCAAACAGATGAGAATATGATAAGTATCTACGAAAGGAAGATTTTAAGATCCATTTTTGGAGGGATTTAGGAAAATGGAACATGGCAAAGAAGATCAAATTTAGAGCTCTACCGATCATATAAGGAATCTGACATTGTCTACATCATCAAAATACAGCGAATTAAATGGGTAGGTCACGTTATCTGAGTGAACGAAGACCGCACCACTAAAAAAATCTTCAATGCTCAACTAATTGGCACACGAAAAAAGGGCAGGCCAAATCTCAGATGGATTGATGGCCTAGAAAAAGTTTTAATAACTAGGAATTGGAGAACAGTGGCAGGAAGAAGGTTGGTCTGGAAAAGGCTTCCTGAGAAGGCCAAGGCCCACCCTTGGCCTTCGTGCCACTGAGGAAGGAAGGAAAGTTGTCATTACGTTTGTAAAATTTTCGTTTCATTTTGACGATTCCTTCTTGGTGAGCTAATTTTTTTTGTCTATGAGTATATATTTGCTTGTAACATAAGAAGGAACTGTTTTTCACTATTGGCTACATATCGCAACATTTGACGACGCCCTCTGACTTAAAGAAATGGGTCAGTGTTATAAAATGCTCGCGCGTAAGTACCTAAATTATTTTATTATTGAATTATTATTATGCATATTTATATATAGAGATATATGATTTTTTGATAAGGAATTTTGTTTCTGTACGAAATCGGTATTATTTAACTATTAGCTTTAAGTGCATGCTATTATTTAGATTCATTGTAAAATTAATATCATTTTAACTTAAAGATGAAAGAATTTTTAAAACAGGGATGAATATAAAAAAAATTCAAGCTTAAAAATGATTCTTAAATTGCCCTTTCTCAATAAATCACTTTTAAATACACACATTGATATTAAAATAAATTGTTCCTCTATTCTTACTTTATTTGAATTTTTTTAGGGTAACTCGTTTGGTTGACGCAGATATTACAGGGAAATGGTTTGAAGCTGCCTTAGAAGTTTCCAATCTTTGTACGAGTTACAGTGATAATACGTTGCAACCTTTAGGCATACAACATATTTATGGTGTACTTGTGTTATGGGCTGCTGGACTTACAATGTCTTTTATAGTGTTATTATTTGAAAGAAACTTATTCAGATATAAAAATAATAATACAGATATTAGAGTCAACAAGATTTAATCAAAATTGATAAATGCATCTTGGATATCACATTTGTGAATATCAAATTTATTATTTTATTCATGATTATCTTTCACATTTACATCTAATCTTTCATTGGATTTTTAAAATAAATATATCAAATATAATATTGAGCAATTATTCAATGTTTATGTAACTTTTCTCTCACTTATATACTGCATATTGTTAAAATTTTTAAAAGATTCGTTGTATAGAATTGATTTTTCTTTAACCCTTTATCCACCGACGGTACTTATAAGTACCACTCATTTTAAAATAGCATAGAATAACCAATTTTTACGAATATTCTGACAATACTTAGCAGGAATATTCTTTTAAATCCACTCTTCCAAGATATATGGCAGCACGGGTTCTATGATGAGTATTTTAGCGGGGAAGGCGAATAGTTTTATAGCAGAAAGGGCGTTTTCAGCTGACGGCGTTTTCAGCGGATTGCAAAGATTATCATTTTTTGTCCCCCAAAAATAATGTCAAAATTTGAGTGTTTTATTTTGTTTGTTTGTTGATAAAGACCTTAGAAAACGATTTGACTCTTTATTTTAAGTGAACAGTGTATATAATTAATTTTACAGTAGAAGAGCTTTAATTAATTAATTAGTTCTAACGGATTAAATTTCCCAAAGTTGAGTATTTTGTTTATGTATATCCCTTAATTTTCAATGTAGTGAATGATATTGTGTGAAAAAACTGCAGTAAATCATAATGCGGCAGATAAAGGGTTAAAGCGATTTTAATCTGTGTATAAAATCTTTTTTAAACGCAATTTTCTTAAAAATATTTTAAGGCTTTTAAAAAGCTATCAAAATCACCACAAGATGAAAACACATTGAAGTTACTAGATTTTAACCCAAATTAGAAATACGAAATTTATTAGAAATTTTATAGTTAATAAAGAATATCCTCTATTGTAATATTCAAATTTTATTTCCGGTGAATAAGAGATGTCGAATAAGTATAATCTTTATCGATTGACTATGATTCGAAAAAATTACGATGACATTACTAAATGCGAGAACTAAATATGAGAACCATTCCCAACACCCCAAGAAATTGTTTTGATGAGAGTTTAATACAAAAAAAGGAAAAATTATATATTGTCTTACAAATTCAAAACGTGAATAGCATATTTAATGCTTTTATTTTTTCAATGTTTGGAAGAAATGGCTAAACTGAAAATAAGAGATAATTCATTTCGAAGTTTGTTCATGCAACGTTTTTCTTCTCTTTTTATCCTTTTGTAAAATTCGTCTTTCTGAAAAAATTCGCTTTAATATTCACTTCATTAATTATTCTTTCAAGTTAAATTATATCTTGTAAGAGAGATAGGTCAAATGAAATTGTAAGGCAAGGTGAAGAATGACTATGCTTTTAAATCGAATCACTTTACACGTAATAATAGCTCTCCACATAGCTAAATATTAAAAACTGGCACAGGGAAATCGCTGTTACCATTTGGTTATTTGCTTGTTGTTGTCATTGTGGCCATGTATTTTGTCTACAGTGTTTTAATTTTCAAAAAGTTTTTAATGCAATATATCGGGAGTTAACGGGTAAGATAGTCATTATTCTTTGTGACGAAATCATCTTCGTTCCAAGTATTTTCTACTGATTTTTTTGAGTGTTTATTTGCAGATTGCTGTATGTTTCGCTTTAAAGAAAGCGTGTAAGGACTTATTACCCTATTTATATTGAAATTAAGATGTATCCATGTAATGTCAAGTGTAAGAATATTTTTTTAAAAATATAATCTAAGATTGTTCTGATTCATATTTATTTTAAGGATATTTCGTAACTAACAAAAATTTGTTGAAAAATCAGCTTTTATGTAAATAAAATCTTTCTTTGTGAATTTTTATTGTGTCGAAGAATTTCTCTGAATTCAAATACAATAACGTTGTCAGTCATTTGAATACGTATAATAAATGCATGAAAAACTCTCAATACTTTATAACTGTAATTAAAATATGTTTATCGCTGAAGAATTTCAGTATTGAAAGAAAAAGAATAAAAATAAATTAAAAGATAAACTTTACTCCATTTTCTGCCAATATACTTAAAAATATCTATATTAAGGTAAACATTAATTGTATTGAAGATTTTCTGTGCCAAAGTTTTTTTTAAAGTAATATTAAAAAGAATTTTTATGTGTTTTTTACCAAGTGAAACAATTCTACTCTTCAAATTTTAAAAACAACGTTTTATTGACAGACGGTTATTATATATTTTAAAAAAAATTGTATGTCACATATGATAACTGAACGTGTTCACTCTAATAAAAAAATTACTTTGTCATATTGATTCAATGAAGCTAAAGATATAAATAAAATGCAAATGAAATAAAAAACAAACAATATATAATCCTACTTCTTTATACTTTTAAAATTTCTTCACTGTGTCATTAAAGCTTGAATTGAATAAGTATAAGTACATCAAAAAGCGAAATTGGAATTTTTGCTTATTGAAAATAAATATTAAAACCGACAGACGATTATTATACCTTTCTAAAAAATTGTATGTCACGGGATAACTGAACGTTCATTCGAATAAAAAAATTATTTTGTCATATTGATTCAGTGATGCTAAAGGTGTAAATAAAATGAAAACGAGATAAAGAATTAATAATATTTCTGCTTCTTTTTCACTTTTAAAATTTTTTTACTGTGTCATTATAGCTAGAATTAAATATATATAAAAAAAAGTGAAAATTGGAATTTTCACTTATTGAAAATCAAATGTTAAAAATGGAATACTACTTTGAGCATCAAATAAAAATACTTTATGGAGATTTTATCAATATTTTCTTCCCATATAGTTCACCAATTATAAGCAGTAGTTTATATCTTGTATATGCGAAACGTTTGGAAATTGTGTACCGTTGCCATACTATATTGATAAATTCATACTGTTTAAATGTTCCTTTTTTCAAAGTAATAGTTTTATATGTCATCTGTCAAGTAAATAAAAAAAAGATAAAGAAAGAATAATAGTATTTTGCTACATATTTAACTAAACAGACATTTGTTAGAGCTTTCAGTTTACGTGCAGCTTTCAGTTCTACAGCACTGTCTTTTTTCCTCCTGTAAGCGAAACATTCTTTTGAAAGGCTTTGCATCAATGACACTTAGTAGTGGAATATCCAATTTGCGAGTAGCTTATTCAAACGTAAGTACAGTAATTGAATTTTGCAATTAAGAATTCACAATAAATCGATAATGAAGCTTCATAGCTTGTAAAAAAACTTGACTAGCGTAATAATTCAATACACTGTCCCTGGAAGTATTTATCTGAGAATAGATAACACGACATGTTTTTCGAATAACATTTCGTGTTATTTGTTGTTATAACCTTTCAAAGAGTTAAAAAATTGTTTTTTCTATGACAAATAAGTTTTTAAGGTGTTGAAACGATTTATTACTTACTTGTATCTATCAATAATGTTGAACATCTATCAATATGTCGGCAGATTCAAAGAGATTGATAGTTCCGATTATTTGTGAATTTTTCAAAATACAAAATACGGTGAAAATGTTCGTCGTATTGTGAATTTATATTTTGTATTGAATAGTTCTTGAAAATTTTAAGAACACAATGTGAGATATCAGTTTTTAAAGTTTGTTTTCGAAAATAATAACAAAATACATACTTAAACTTTAGAGTTTGCAAGAAATAGTAGAATCTATAGTATATCCCATTTTTTACGTTTTACTAATAATTCATTTACTATAATTTTTTATTAAACATCATAGAATTGGTTTAAACATTTTTTCACGTATATATGACATTATTTATTTGATTTTATGATAAAAAAAAAGATAAACCTAAAACTTTTAAGAAAATAAAATAATTTATTGAAAAAGTGCTTCAAATAAATCCGCATTCGTATTTGGATACTGTGAGTATACTGTTGATGTTGGTAAAATTAATTTAAAATTTAATGTTTAGTTTTATATCTTCAAGTGAAAATCCTTTGGAAAAAAATATTGTTACGAATTTAGTCTTATTCTAATTGTTTCTACTCATTTGTGTTCATTTTTACAGTTTAATTTGTCGTATCTAATGTGATTTTAACCCTGTTTACCTGTAATATCATTTCCACTGCATTGCACGGCCCCCATGCTTTAACATTGGTTTAAATGGTAAACTCGCCAAATATTGCAGCTAGCGCCAAGTTGGCGACGGATTTGGCGACTTAATTTTTGGCGCCAAATGTGGGCGATAAGCTTGGCGACCATGGCAACCCTGCTCCTAATAACCCTGTCTGGCAACCCTATCGCGGTATTGTAACACTATGTATTGAGCTTTTCTCATACCTTCCGGATTTTGCTAGATCTTTCTATTTCTCGATTATTCTGGCAAGTGCCAGAGGTTTCTGACCGAAAGGTATAAAAGGGCCCGGGCCGGCTAGTCAGTTAGTCAGATCTCAGCTTTCATGCAAGTGATACCTCTCTGCTAGAGAGAGACGATTGCATAGTGCGTGTGTTATTGCTTTTATTGAGTTATTATTTTTGTGCTGAGTGTTTACTATTGTTTTTGTTAGTGTATTGCATCTGTGTTATCAGTATTTTCATCGATTGTACGTGACTTTCTCGAACTGTTCTACAATTTGTGGAGGACTGTTTTGGCAAAGAATAAAATTGTTTTGGATCCCGCTCTTCGGCTTCAATCATTTCGAACCCCCGAAAACGCAACAATATTACCTTCTAAAACATGTTTGGAATTTATTATTATTTTTTTTGGTGTTCGAATTTATTACATGATTTTTATTTAGCATTTTTTACGCATAAGAGAGGCCTTATTTTTGAGAATTATTTTAAACATACGTTATGATTATCAACATTTAAAAATAGACAAATGCTTGTGCAAGTGAAATAAATTTTGTTATTACAATTTGATTTTTTTTATATTCAGTACTATTATCTAGTACTAATTTCCAAATTGTAAATGTTCGAAAATAAATTTCATTGATTGTATGTAATTTAATTAGATATAAGTAATAGAGATTTTAAACCGTAAAGAAAACATTGAACACATTGCAATGATGTTGAACACTGTTCATAATTAATATTGAATACATTAAGATAAGAATAGAATTTACACAAATACACAAATTGATACTTATCTCTAAATAGCTGATTTCACCATAATTATTTAAACAACCAATTTTTAAAATTTTCACCATAATTATTTAAACAACCAATTTTTAAAATTTTCGTTCTTAAAAATTTTAATAATTAAAAATACATAAGCAATACCAGGCAACATATATGACGGTTATTTTTTCCCATTAAATTTAATAAACGTAGCAATTCATTTGATATTCTACATTTGATAGAAACTATTTCTATTAATTTATAATTAAACTTTTTTCAGTAAATTCATCAAGCACTAAAATTATATTTGATTTTAATATGTTTATTTATTTTAAAAAGTTCCTATTGTCTTCATTTATTGAATCAAAACTTTAAGAATTATATCACTTAGAAAAACCCAGTTTTTCACTCCGTATTGTAGTTAAAAAAGTTTTAAAATAGGTGTGTAGAAAATTAAACATACAAATTGTATAACTTAAAATTCTTACTACATAAGCTTTATATAAAATAGATATAAATAGTAGAAGTAACATATTTTACGATGTTCTACAATTCCAAAAAAATTTGAATTGCTTACATATAAAATTAAAAGAAAATATGTAGGCTAAAGATTTCTTGTAAGATATTTTTATATATACAAATTGAAGTTTCAAGATAACTATATTTAAAAACAATCTTAATATATTTTTTTCGATTTTTAATCAATAGTTGTTTGGAATATAGTTTTTGTTCTGCAAGTATTTTTTTAAGCTTGCGTGTACGTTAAAATCTTCTACAATGTTGGTTGTATTCGTCAGGGGTTAGTCTAATATCAATTCTGGTATCCCCTGTTTTCACTAAGTTCTGTTTCAGGCGAGATTTATGCGCTTTATACTCTTTGAGATTGGAAGCATAGCTTTCAAGTTTGGACACACGGGAAATAACTTCTTCCAAAGACTCAGCATCTTTCACTCCTTCAGGAAAAATAAACAGATTGTAAAAAACAAATAAAATGACCTAGATATTAGCCTTATTTTCTAATACAATTTTAAGTGCATAAAACAAAATTAATAGACAAATTGAAACTTCGTTGAGGAAGAAATAAATTAAAAATTAACATATTACTTTAATGTAGACTCATTCCATCGATTATAATTATTTATTTATGGTTAACAAAAGAAATAAGTGCATTATAACTAATATTATAAATACACAAGAACACACTTAATATTACCATTGACACAACATAATTAAGTTTTAAAAATAATTTTATATTATATTTCGTTAAATTTGTGTAATATTTTTAATGATTAAAATTATAAATTAATATTTCTAAAAAGGAAGCGTTGAAAACATTTCAAATTCTTATATTGATGTATTTTGAATTTGTTAAAAGTAAAAATAGTACTTAGAATGTTTTTAAAGAGCAATAAACAGAAATATTAGAATAAATAATATCTTTATATTTTATGTGGTATAAGTTTAAGTCTTATAGTTTGTAATTCTTTTTTCTTAGCAGAAACTATATTTGTGTTTATTTAAAAGTTTTTCTTTGCATTAGTTTTCACATTTTTACATTCTTTTCCATATTGTGTTCACAAAAGGTTCACTAACTGTTTTTATTTCCCCAAAATATTACGAGAAGCAAATGAGTTGCAGTTATTATTAATGATTACATGACATAATTTGCATTGCGTGTGTGAATAACATTAGAGAGCACAGAATTTCACAATTTATCTGAAGTAGATTTATTTTCAATCGTAAATAATTATTATCGCTATCGGATATGACTTTTTCGCCGTTGCCAATACTGTTAGATCTGACATTGTTAACTTCATCAAAATACAACGAATTAAATGGACAGGTCACGTTGCCAGAATGAACGAAGACAGCACCACTAAAAAATTCTTCAATTTTCTCCACCAATTGTCACACAAAGAAAGGGCAGGTTAAATCTTAGGATGGATTGAAGGGGCCAAGAAAAAGATCTCATAATTTTGAGGACTGAGAATTGGAGAACACTAGCAGGAAGAAGGCTGGCATGGAAAAGGCTTCTTGAGAAGGCCAAGGCCCACGCTGAGCTGTCGAGCCACTGAGGAAGTAAGGAAGGAATATTGTTAATGTTTTTCGGGAGTTAAGTGACTGACGTTTCTTCCTGAAAATAAAATTTCATGTTAATTTAATTTATTAACCGACATTAAATTTTCTATTTTAGTCGCCCATGCGGTATAGCGGTTAGTGACGCTGATTACAGTACCGTAGAGCCTGGGTTCGAATCACGGAGAGGGCATGGATGTTTGTAAATGAATAATTCGTTCGTGGCATGGGGGTACTCTAAATAGCCGTCAAGCCGTAAGTCTTTACGAGAGGTTGGTGGGAGGACACTGACCACCCCCAGGGTGTTCTCCCTCAAAATTGGGGTGGAAAACCAAGCAAAATCGTACTAGCACCTGCATGACGCTCAAAGCTAAGGCTAACGGCAGACTTAAAAATCTATCTCCTCTCCACGATGAATTTCGTGATGTTACTTTCGATCGGGTGGCATAAGTAACAACAACACAAGTTTTTTATTTTAGAACGCAAGCTAGCTTGTTCTGTTTCGAAATCCAGATTGTGTTTGTTTTAGATCTAAAATATTTCAATATGTAATCAGATTTTTTTTTCAAATATTGTAGAAAAACCCATGGAAGAATAATAAATAGTGAATAAAGAAATCCTCATTCCTTCAAATTGTAGGTAATATGTTAAATTTTTTGTCTCACTTGGGATTTGCTATACGGCGCATTTCCGCAACTGAAGTACAAATAGATAATCGCGCTATGTTTGCAACTTATTAAGTTAAGTTTTCACAAAAAGTTTTTTTCCTGTGAGATAGACTATTGCCTACACTTGTGAAGGTCCCTTTGGACCTCACTTTGAGAACGAGAATAAATAGGAGTCATGTAAGAACCAGTAGCCATTTTTATAAACAACTTTCTTTATTTGGTTATCTTATCCAAATAGAATCAAAGACTTATTAACAAATATATCTAACTAGTATTATGAGGTTTTAAAGATAATATCCTTTAAATTAACTTAATTAATTGATAATCCAATTAATTAACAATTAAATAACGATCACGCAGAGATTACCACGATAAGAGATCCCAGAATTATATTTAATATTGTTCCTATTGAACATTTAATTTTAATTTCATTCGCAATAATAAGACTAATATTTACCACACTGCAATTCAGCTCAGCTCAGCTCAGCTTTTATCTGAGATTAAATCTACCAACAAGAAATCTTCAATTTAACTTCACTATAACTTTCTGCTTCAATCTCTATCTGCTACTGCTCTAACTTTACTATTCCGTTTGACTTAAATACTTTATCTAATCTGCATATATAACAAGGAATCCTGTCCGCTTTTTGGAGTTGATTGGAAATAGGTAGGGAATTAAATTTCCCTAAAAAGGTCGACTCAGAAGGTTAGTGATAAAGTTCCGTTTAGATTTGTCACACACTATGTAAAGTCATCATGATCTTGGATGTGTGTGTGTTTTGGAGGTATTATTATAGTTGTAAGGGCAGTATTAGTATGTTTTGTCACGTGATATTATAATGCGATTTAATTACAGCTTTGAAGTGTTTAGTTCCATTTCGCATTTGATTAAAATTTATTTTTGAGACTAACTTTTTATGCTCATACTAGTAAATTTAACGTTTAACTTTTTTAGAATTTTTTTTATTTATTTTGAGTTTTGTAAATGGTTTTGAGTCACTGCGGAATGCAGATCAATTTTAATTATAATATATTCAATTTGAAAAAACATTTTTTTTTACAAAATCATTTATTTTTGTTCTGGGATTGAAGCAATTTTATATAAAATCACTGTTGGTTGGAATTTTTTCAATATTTCACTTCAATTTTTCTTTTTCAAAAACTATAATAATGTACTATTGAGTATTCATCATTTTTTAAGAAATGCGGCAAAGTATTGTAAGCAATTGTTAAAAAATATGTTAAGTAAATTTAAAATTTTACACAGAGAATTATAACTGAAAATAGTCTCAGTGAGCCCCCTGCTAATATTAACTTTGAGAAACTTTAATGAGTTTCTAAAGAAGCCTTTGGATTCAGAAGTAATATTTGAATCTTTATTGGAACATAGAAAAAATTACAAGCAATTTAACAAATCCTATCCTTCTATACTAACTGATTGCTTATAGGACTCATCCGAGATCACTAGTTATTCTTTTTGCAATGTTATTGGAGAAAGCAGGCACATATAAAATCAGTTTTAGGTACTTACGTACAGTAGCAACAATGCCAATTTTCAAGATAACTCGCCAAATTGGCAATCCCGATTTCGCATGTGCCGTAGGGTCTGAATTAGCTACCATTTGCTTCGTTTCATGTAATGTCGTCAATACGGTTGCGATAATACGCAAGTATCCATATTTACCTTTAAATTTGTTTTCTCCTTTCTTTTTATTCTGTGTGATTTTGCTCATGCACTTCGAATACTTTTGCTGGTATTATGTTTCCTCTTGTTAAAATTCTATTTGGAGAATTTAAAGCGAGCTATATGAACTTCCAAAGTAACAATTTAAGCAACTGAAATATACTGAAAAATGTCCCCCGTCTCTAATTTTAAAAAGTAAATTAAAAGGGAAAAGACCTTTCCCCATTGAATCTTAAAAATTTATTCTTTTTAATGTAGTTTTTCGGTAAACACTCATAAAGACCTGATAATATGACCCTGAACATTTATGATAGTCTTACGTACTATCACAACATTCCGATGCTCAAGATAACTTGCCAAGTTGGTATCTCCCTATTTCGTATGTGTCGTACGAGCTGAATTGGCAACCATGTGCTTTGTTTTATATAATGTCGTCAATACGACTGCGATAATTCATAAGTACCTTAATGGCTATTTTTTGAAGTATGAATATTTTTTTAACGTACTCGAGCAAAGAATCACATTATTTTATTACTTTATATTTGTTTTATGCCTGCAAACAAAATCCGAAATTTCTATAACTGTAAGCTATTTCGAAAAGTTTTATCAATGGGTTTTTTTTAAAAGTCAAAGGATTCGTAAAATGATATTAAAAAAAGTAGACTTACAGCTATCTCTTTTTCAAAAACTGAATAAAATTAAAATGATAGCCAATTTTGAAATTTTACTCACCATATCGATCGTGTTTTAATTCATGGTTTTCCAGAGAATTGCTTCCACGCCCTTTAGAGAAACTAGCTAGTTTATTTTTCAAATCAGCAACTTGGAATTTTTCAGGACTCTTTTTAGAGAAACTCGCTATTTTATTTTTCAAATCAGCAATGTGAAATTTTTCCGGAGTCTTTTTAGAGAAACTCGCTATTTTATTTTTCAAATCAGCAATGTGAAATTTTTCTGGGGTCCATTCTTTCTTGTATTTGTAATATTTTTTGAATTTTTCTTTTAAATCAGTATACCTATGAAGGGATTGAGGTTTTGAAGCACTTCCCTTCCATTTTGTAGCTCCTTCTTGTCCCTTGAGATTTTGTAGCATTTTGTAGCTGTTTTCTTGATCCAGTTTTTGTTTTATTCTTAGTTTGAAATACATCCCCCAGAAAAAGTATAAAAGGTAAATACCTAACCCTAACACAAAGATAACGATAATGCAAACTGCCACAAAAACATACACACTATCTGGAGGATTGTGAACATAATCATAAAAGCTTTTCGGTGGAGTTTTTACATCTCTGCCCAATTCTAAAGATTCTTTTTTCTTGGCCCGTATCAAATTTCTCAAGAAGAGTAAAAAATATTTAATCTCTAATTCCAAGGCTTCAAATTCCATATCCAGCAAATATTCGACTTTAGATTTCAGCCTTTTCATACTTTTAGAGTTACTTATAGTATTTTTACTTTCAGGAATGTTAAAATATGGTGGTTGTGTCTCGTCAATATCTATTATTGGTTGAGATGAATGATCGGAATTTTCAAGCATCAGGTCCATTGTTTCTCCCTAATACATTAAAGTAAAATATTAATGTTAGTTTTTTAATCCTAAAGTAAATTTTATTTATTAACCTATGCTTACTACAATTCACACACTGTATACCGTTATGAACCAGCAAGAAAATTTGTATCGAAGCACTCCACGTTCCCGGAGGGTAGAAATTTTTTTCATTATTATTTTTTGAAGTGTCATTGGTGTCAGTACAGTGTTATCCCTCTCACTGGGTAGTTATTTTATCAAAGTAGGTTCAAAAATTGCGCCCTTTTTTTATTATGTGTTTCAAATTTACATATTAAAAATCGACATTTTAGAGTTAAAATATACAAACAAAATTTGTAAAAGAGTTTTTATATTAAAATATAGAATTAAATCATAAAAATATGAACATAAAATTATAAATGAAAACAAGCAGGAACAGCTAAACAGTCAAAAAAAATGTATACCCGCGGAAATCGCGGGTTGCACAAATTTTGCTACATCTACGTTGACAGCAGAAATTGCAGGATGCGCAGAAATAGGGTTAATGACCACAAGAAAATGTAAAATTTAAAGATAAAATTATTTCTGATTTTAAGGTATCCGACTACGTTCGAAACCATGATTTTACAAAAGCGCATGAATGGATAATTTTTATATTTAGTGTCCCTTAGATTAGAATATATGCATAAAATTGTTTTAAGGACATTTTGACAAAAAAAAATTCATTTAAATACAATATTTTGGCAAAAAATTAACTTAGAATAATATTTTTTCAAAATGTTCGCCTTTTGTGAAAAATGCTTCGATTATAATAATATTTTGCCTGTATATAGCTCAGATCTCTCTACAGAGGCTCATCTAGAATTTTTGAAATATATTACTTAGAAGTGGGTTTATTCATATTTTACGACAACAGAGGGGAGCAATTTCAAGAAAAAAACGCCAATAATTATTTCAATTGGTGGTAACTCTGAAAATGATGTGAATTTTTCAAAACTTCTAGTTGAGCCTCTGTAGAGAGGTCTGAGCTATATACAGGTAAAATATTATTATAATAGAACCATTTTTCACAAAAGGAGAACATTTGGAAAAAAAGATTATTCTAAGTTAATTTTTTGCCAAAATATTATTTGTAAATACATTTTTTTTGTCAAAATGTCCTTCAAATAATTTTATGCATGTATTTTAATCTGAGTGACACTAAATATCATGAAAATTATCCATTTATGCGCTTTTTTAAAATCACAGCTCCGAACGTAGTCGGATATCTTAAAGCGATAAGAGTGTCTTACCCGCACAAAACCGCATGGCCGTGTGAGCTGCATCTTAGAACTATATACGAGGCTAAGTTAAAAAGTAAAGGGACTTTTGCAATTTCTGTTTCCAAGGTTTGGCTACAGAGCTAGTATCCAGCGCTAAAGGCGAGGAAATCGACAACACTTTTATACAACGTGTCACTCGTCTTGCCTAGCAATCGTTACGATGTAGCTGACCATTCAACATGGTAGCTCCATTGTCGGTCTGCACCAAGGAGGAAAGGAGGATAGTAATTCGCATTTTATTAGCTGAAAGTGTGAAACCATTGGCAATTATTCATCGCATGCAAGCGCAGTTTGGTGACAGCTGTTTATCACGAAGCAAGATCTACGAATGGATAGAGTGCTTCAAACAGAAAAGAACTTTAAGCGACGACGAAAGATCGGACCGTCTATCGACGTCAACCACTGAGGGTCGTCGTCGTTGAGGGTATAGTGATGGAAGGGATGGCTAGTATCTTGCACAGGTATTACACCTTCCTCAAGCAAAAAGAGAATCACCACCTCCCTTTTCTCCTTGGTGCAGATCGACAATGGAACTGCCATGTCGAACGGTCTCCTATACTTTAACGACTGCGAGGAAAGACGAATAAACACATTGTATACAAATGTTGCCTGTTACCCCTTATTTAGCGCTAGATACAAGCGCTGTTGCCAAATCTTGGAAAGAGATTGTAAAAGACCTTTCACTTTTTGACTTACGTTTGTACATATAATTTTCCTTAACAAGGTCTGTAATTATAGACTATTCGCGAGGTCTATCCTCTCTAACTCGGGCTTTTTCCGTCCAGCCAAATGGGCACTTTGATCTACAAGTCCATTCCGCAAACGAATGTCACTCATGGACAAAAAGATGGATCTCCAGATTTGTCTCCAATCGAGCATATCTGGGATTATTTGGGATGGCGAGTTGGGCATCCCACGAGTTTGAACGAACTAGAGGCAAAGTTACAGCAAATATGGAACGGAATGTCTCAAGACATCATACAGAACTTCTATGCCTCAATTCCCGATCGTATCGCATCGTGCATCCACGCTAGAGGGGGTTCAACAGGGTATTAAATCCTGCGTTATTTTGCCTTTTTCTCTGAAATAAATAATCTTTTTTTCTTTGATTTTCTAATCATTTACTTATATCAAAGTAGTCATTACGTATGTAAAATTTCGTTTCATTTTGATGACTCCTTCTTGGTGCGCTAATTTTTTTGTCCATGAGTGTAAATAGCTAGTGAGATTAGAGAATAGGAGTTGTTGTTTTATGGACAGTACAACCACACATTTTAAGTTCCTGAAATATAATCACTTAGCTATTAGAATATATTGGAGGATTTCTTTTCGGCTCGTTTCAAAGGCTGCATCTCAACTGAGATAAGTACCCAATATTTCTTACTAGAGGATTTGTCTTGTTTACAAATTTCGTAATCAGGCCTAACGTTAAATTGATAAAAGTTAATTACTTCAAATTCCTGTTGGAAATCATCTCGTGGCCAATTTAATGACTTCTACAACTATGTGTGTGCTGTAGAAAACCGAGAACCCTAAAACCTAACACAGCGAGATCACAACATCAGACAATATGAGAATGAGGTTCCCGATATGTCTCGATAATAAAGATCTAATTATTCTCAGAATTATACCCTTTTTTATTAAACAAATTGTGGTGGAAAAATTATTGCATATAGCATTATTTTTATTCATCTATATGTACTAAACACCATGCACATTTGGAAAGAAATGCCTTACAATGCATTCATCAAAAAGATAATGTGTGTTTTTATAATAATGATAATAATTTTAAAATTAAAAGAATGAAAAGTTGCGGAAGAAATAAAGGAGCAATTAGAGAAATAAATGACATAACTTCCGAAATTATTGAATTTTATTGCAATTTTGAAAAGACATATTTATACACAAATCAAATATTTTATGTTCTGTATGAAAAAAAAAATTAAGGGTAACTAAGGTATTCTAAGAAATAAAAATGTGAAAGAACGTGAGATTATAATTATAATTAAGGATATAAATAATTTCGTAATTCATAGAAATTCAATATAAAAGAAAGTAAACATCTTGAAAATATTCTACTAAATCCTGTACAACACTTTTCATAAATAAATTTTGTAATAGCATTAATTTTATTAAAATACTAGCCGTTACCCACCCGCTTCACTGGGTATTTCCCGATATTGTATAAATGTATACTGTTTACATATATATGAATTATTGACATCTAGCATTAAGAATTCGATTGTATTGAAAAATATATTTATAGCTGTAACTCTCACCTCTTGATATAAAAAGGACATAAATTATAATATCTAATTTCTATTTATATCTAAAATAGAAGTAGAAAGATTTTTTGCCCTAATTTAACCTAATAATCAAGTGGATTTCCACCAAAGCAACTTTCAGTGGATCTCTACTCCATAAAATAAACACGCGTGCTAAATTTCAAGTCTAAATCTAATAGAGCAAAAACGAAACTTTTAACATCAATACCTCGTGGAGAGCATTCTTAGCGGATTCCAATTCAACAAAAGAAGCATGCAAACCAAATTTTATTATTATAGTCTTAGCAGTTCGAAAACGGGAACTGTGTCTATCAATACGCCGCAATAACTATCCCCGCTTCCCCCTGGAGTTGATTTCCGTAAAATCCATTCTTAGTGGAACTCTATTCACTAAAGAAACGTGCTCAACAAATTTCAAGTAAATGAGTTAAATTCAAAAACAAGAATTTTTCTATAACACGCCTTAATCCCTCGCAACCTCCCTCCTTTGGAGGTTCGTTTTCGCAAATCTCTTTGTAAAAAGAACTCTATTCCATGAACGGAACATACCTTCTAATTTTCAAGCAGGTGGGTCTATTAGTTGAAAAGCGGAAAAATTTATCTATTACGCCCCTTAATCCTCCTTAATGACCCTTGGGGGTCAATTTTTCCAAAAATTATTTTGTAGCGGATCTCTACACCATGAAAGGAATCCGCTTACCAGATTTTAAGACTGTATATCTAATAGTTTAAAAATGGAAATAATTATCTATAATGCCCCTTAAGCCCCCACAACGTCACTTAGGAAGCAATTTTCACAAAACCCATCTTATAGCAGATCTCTACTTAATGAATGGAATCTGCTTACTCAATTTCAAGATTTTACGTCTAATAGTTTAAAAAGGAGTTTATTGCCTGTAACGCCCCTTAATTCTCCACAACGCCACTTCGGAGTCGATTTTGACAAAACTCATTTTGTAGCTGATCTCTACTCTATGAAAGGAACCCGCTTACCAAATTTCAAGACTGTACGTCTAATAGTTAAAAAATGGAAATAATTATGCATAACGCCCATTAAACGCCCTCAACACCCCTTGGAGGTCAATTTTCATAAAAATCCTTATGTAGGGAATCTCTTTTATAAAAGAAATCTGTGTACCAAGTTTCAAGACTGTACATCTAATAGTTTAGTAATGAAAATAATTATCTATAACGCCCCTTGGGGCTCGATCTTTGCAAAATCCATTCTTTCTGATGTGTGGATGAAAGGAACCTGCCTACCAAATTTCAAGTCTGTAGGTTTAATAGATCCGGAGATATCGTGATTAGTCGGTGAGTAGCTTTTCTGCTTTTTATATATAGATGTAATGAGCAAATTAGCAATGGGGCTGCGGTAGCCCAGTGGTCAAGGTATCGGGTCATCGCAGGCATGAGTTCTAGCCCAGTACCACCAAAGACGCCCATGAAGAGCAGCGATGCACGTTAAATCTGTCGAGAGCTGAAACGTCCTCCCGTTGGTGTGGTAGTTAGGAGAGGGGAGTGCCACCTCCGGTGTTGCCTACGTCACTTGACCATGGTTCAAAATTACGTGGTCTGTCGCTAAAAGCCCTCGTGTAGCTGAACAGTGCGACATTAATATTCACTCACTCAATCCAATTAGCAATAAAAAATTAAATACAAGGAAAGTAGTCAGATATATTTTTAACTACAATAAAATTAATGATTTTCAAAAAAAATATTTGTAATTGTCATAATTATACTGAATTCATAAATGAGCATCATAAATAAGTTATTAAAGGTTATTTAAATATTGTAAAAGACAAATTTTTTTTAGAGAAACTATGATTAAAAAAAGGTGTAGTCATTAGATTAATAATTTAGATTTAAAACACAAATTGCTGAAGTTATTGAAAATTTTATTACAAGAATTTTGTTCAAATATAGTTTTCTTTTGGAAGCTTTTAATAAATTTAAATTCAATGTTTGCAAAGATTTTATTGAAACTGGACTATAAAATCGGGAATGAAATTACTTGCAAAGATTACACACACACAACGAATTTTAGAATTGCAAAGGGATTTTGTGATATGTTGTTGAAGTTGTAGTCAATTTTACTATTATATCATAAACTGCAGTGATATTTGTAGATACATTTACACAAAATATTCTACAAAGACGTAAAAGATGCCGGATGATACAGATTTGTATTCTAATTAATTTTTGTTATGGATTAGAAATGAAAAGTATATTTTAGGATTTTTTTCTTCTTTATAAATGAAAAATAATATGAAAAAAAAATCATCTTCTTTTCAGTTGAACTCACTCTGCTAACTTAAGTTGTTTAATTTCTACAATTGAAATCACACACACACACACACACAGACTTCTGATATCCTTCTAAAGGGTGTTTTTTTAGAGGTATAGAACTTTAAATTGCAATAAAACAACGATGTATTATTCGATTGACATGAATTTTTTTTATTCGAAAGATAATCTTGTGGCATTACATTTTAAATATGATTTCTGGCATAGGACTGCCACAGCTGGCTCGGATGTAGTCCAATCTGGACGTCCAATTTTCGAGGACTTTTTCCAACATTTGTGGCCGTATATCGGCAATAACACGGCGAATGTTGTCTTCCAAATGGTCAAGCGTTTGTGGCTTATCCGCATAGACCAATGACTTTACATAGCTTCACAGAAAATAGTCTAGCGGTGTTAAATCACAAGATCTTGGAGGCCAATTCACAGGTCCAAAACGTGAAATTAGGCGGTCACCAAACGTGTCTTTCCATAAATCGATTGTGGCACGAGCTGTGTGACATGTTGCGCCGTCATATTGGAACCACAGCTCCTGGACATCCTGATTGTTCAATTCAGGAATGAAAAAGATAGTAATCATGGCTCTATACCGATCACCACTGACTGTAACGTTGAAGAAGGATTCCACCAGCCCATAAAGCGCACCAAACAGTCAGTTTTCTGGATGTAACGGTGTTTTAACATACACTTGTGGATTAGCTTCACTCCAAATGCGGCAGTTTTGTTTGTTGACGTAGCCATTCAACCAGAAGTGAGCTTCATCGCTAAACAAAATTCGCTTATGAAAATCGGGAACAACGGCAATCTCGTTTTGGGCCCATTCGACGAATCTACGCCTTGCTTGATGATCGTTTTGATGAATTGCCAAACCAAACTGAGAATAAATCACTTGACAGCTGTTAAATCGGTCGCCATCTTGGAAAGTAATGCCAACTTAAACTTCTATACCTGGAAAAAAAGCACTCTTTGCATATTACTTAGCTTTAAGTTAGATTTATCGCAATTAAATGTGCGGTTTAACACTTATTAATATAAAGCATAATTAAGTCATTAATATTTATATTAATCACATTTTTTTAATGTTTATAAGAGCAATTACAATTAGTTTGTGAACAGCTGTATAATACAACTGTACGCAGTGACTGATTGGTCCCTATTTCTTTTAATAAACTAAGTGTAAATTACACTATTTTTATTAGGATTTATTCATTATTATTGGGTAAATTAAAAAAAAACAGATTCATTTATACAGTTTCTCTGAGTCAACATTATTCTAATACATTTTATAGATCAAAGTCTGTATATTTCTATCAAGATGTATTGTTATTTTTTAAAAAGATATGAACATCTTGTTTATCTCCTCCATTTTTAGACCCATCATTTTGACGGATTTGTTTTGATTGTTTGTTTTTTAACTCTTTCATTTGAATTATTTTTAAATTAAATAAATATTTTTTTTAGAGATATTTTTGTCGATAGGATTGGTGTCTGTAAATAGAAGCTTACAGAAATGTCCGTTAAACTAGTCTAAAGATATTTTTTTAAAAATTTATTTCAAATTAAATTTAATTTCTAACTTATAATATCTTAAAACTCTGACGATAATTTTTGAAAAATAAATGAAGTCTTTAGAGTTAGAAAAAACACGTAACATGGATAATGGTTAAAAGGAAAACAATTTAATTGTTAGAAAACGCTTCACTCTTGTTTTTTATTTAGTTTCTAAAATTTTTAAATGAACAATAACAATATTTAAACACTAAAATAAAAATTTAACGTAATTTTGAAGACATAATGTAGAACTTTCTGTCGTTAGCAGTTATTCCGAAATAATTACATTAAAATATTGAGAAAAATAAATATATTGTAAAAAACATTTTTGTGCAAAGCACTAGAATAATATTTATAAGAAAGTTTATGATTTTTTGAAATTATGTGATGATAATTATTTAAGTTATCATATTTTATAGTGATAATAGTAATATTTCAAATTTGAAAATTTTACGTGAAGGAAGATTTTGAAACAAAAATGTATTTGAAATTATTATTTTTTTATTTTTTTTGCAACAAATATTATTGGTTGACTTGAAGTAAGAAAATTGATTTTGGGGGATATTTTAAGTGTAATTCAATTAATTAGAGTTAAAATGAGAAAGTACAATTTTTGTTAAACTTTGGTTAAATAGAGAATATATTTAATGTCTCCTTTCATTAATTTCAATGCTTACTTCTGACATATTTTTTTTAAAAAAAAATGGTTTCGCACAACAGTGTCTAATTAAAAAAACGAAACTTGTGTTTGGAAGTCAAAAATACATACTGCTTTCATTAAGAAATGAAGTGAAAGAAACAGATTTAATATTTTTTCTAAATCAGCTACGGTAAAATATTCAGAGATCTTGCCAAAAATGTGGTACATGCAGTGGCGTAACGTTTCCTCAATCCCGCAATCCTCACATCGCAGGGGGCAGGATTCTAGGGCGCCGAAAGGCTGACGGACAAGTACGTATATTTAAATAAATTTATAAAATATTAAACGCCAGGGAACCCTAATATTTTCCATTACACCACAGGGTGCATGGAGGTATTTCGTTACATGTATTGAAACAGTTTTTGTTTAATGACAGCAAATATGCAAAAAAGCACCATTCATTGAGTAGATAGATTCATTTTTCCAAGAAAATTTGGTTCAAGTGTAGTATAGGGGGTCACTTGGCGCAGTCCTTTTTTTGCGACTAAAAGTGGTCGCCAAGGTACTTTATTCGGATTTATTTATTATTTATTTTAGAATGAATTCGTTATCTCACCATTTCATTTATATAAAAATCGCCAAATCCAAAGAAAAATCGCCAAATCCAATGTGACCCCCTTATACTACACTTGAGTCGAAAAGGTTCATCTGTAGATGAGTCACTATATGTCAGTTGACATAAACATTTGAAATGTATATCATTTGAAATATATAACAGTTGAAAATATATTACGACTATACAAAAGGAAGATGAAAATATAAAAAAACTATAATTGTTATTTCTAAATACTTATCAAGCGCTCATTAATTTTAATGTTTAATTTTGTTCATTTATTTGTGTGTGCAATAGAGTTTTGTTAATTTTAAAAAAAAACTATCATCAGATATGAATAAAAAGTATACAAATTTCTTACCATATAATCTACGTTATCCGCTTTTGTGGCTGCAAAATCTAGTAACATTGCTAAAACTACTATTTGACCATTTGAAAAGCAAAACATATTGATTAAGGCATTCCTAAATTTACCTTTATCCTTCCCATTTTGTTAGTGCTCTCCTGACACAGAACAACAACAATAATATGATTGATTGTTACGAGTCTATAGCTGTGTTAAGTTTAATAATGATTAAAAATTTTTACTTAGTGCATTGTTTAAAAGTAATAGCTAATCCTAGAGTGTACTATTTGTGTTAATTTCTGTTCAACATGTTCATGTAGCTTTTACAATTTTATTTTTATTTTTGTTAACGTCACACTCTAAAGCTAAGGCAAGGATTATCGGTCTTATCGGTTTCAGAAGATAAATAAAATGCCAACATATATATATATATATATATATATATATATATATGAGATTTTAATTATATATCTAAAATGCTTTTGAATAAGAAAAATATTTTTGAAGAAAAGCATTTATATAATTTATTTTATACTGGCAAAAGCAGGTTTTAGTTTAACTATACTGTTATTAAAAGGAATTCAATTATGTGAAGCAATGCCAATTTCAACACGTTTTCATAAGTTTCACTTGTATGTAATTGAGTCTTTGAACTCGATTTTTACCCACTTTAAAAGGTCAGATTAATTCGAAATTTCGCCTACTTGTCAAGGACCGAAGACAGTACAATAATTTCATAATTTTGTTTTATTGTCCTGATTAGGATCTTAATAATTAAGGAATATAAAGATTTCTAGATTTGGCGACTAATTCATTAAATCGTTTCCAGATTTGGTGAGTAATTGCATAAACCATTTTCAGATTTAGCGACTAATTCCATATGCCATTTCTATATTTGGCGAGGCCGCGGTAGCCGAGTGGTATAGGTATCGGATCGTGGCTTGCCTTGTCCCGAGTTCGAGCCCAGTACCACTAAAGACCCGCCGTGTAGGGCAGCGATGCACGTTAAATCTGTCGAGAGCTGAAACGTCCTCCCGTTGGTGTGGTGTGGTAGTTAAGAGAGGGGGGTGCCAGCTCAGGTGTCATCCACGTCACTTGACCATGGTTCAAAATTACGTGGTCCGTCGCCAAAAGCCCTCGTGTAGCTGAACAGTGCGACGTTAATCTTCAATCAATCAATCAATCTATCTATCTATATTTGGCGACAAATTCCAGATTTAGCGCCTAAAACCGCAAAGGGGAATAAAATAATTTATGTTCTAACTGTTAAATACTTTTTTTTATTTTGATAAAGCAATATTTTTAGGAGTGATGATACGAATTAACATTTTGCAATACGTTTCAAAGGTGATAATACGATTGATATTTAATATTTCTTCTTAACACACTTTTATTAGTTAAGACCTGTAACTATAGAGACGAAATCTTTGAAATACAACGATAGGGGGCTCATCCGAGGCCCCGTAGATGGAGAGAATAAATACCCTTGAGACCCATTAATTAATATCCATTGAAGAGCAAGACTAATTCCAGGAGCCACATAATTCCGGCTCCAAAAATCAAACTCAAGGATAAATTCAACAAAGAATAAATGATAGTTTTAAGAACTAAAAAACAGGCTTTTATTGTAGATCGAACTAAAAAATGAAAAATAAATTATAGTTTAAAAAAAACACGCTTTTATAGTGAATCGATCTAAAAAGTAAAAGAATAATTCCTAAAATAAGAATAAAATGATTAAGGAGAAAATTAATGTCATTGTGATAAAAGCGTGGGGTGTGCTTTGTACTACATTTTTATACTAACTCAGCATTTTGGAACAGAACTAGTAAGAAATTATAACAATTAATATAGAGCACTCCACGCTTTTATTCCAATGACATTAATTTTCCCGTTAATCCTTTTATTCTTATTTTAAGAATTATTCTTTTACTTTTTAATTCAATTCACACTATAAAAGCTTGTTTTTCAGTTTTTTTAAACTATAATTTATTATTGTGATGTGCCCGAAATCGTTTTCTTTATATATCTGGAAAGTGATGAGTTTAGTATTCATATCGGAAAAGCAGTGGATAGTACACACTCTAAAAATGAACATCAAACCTCCCTTCATGTCTTCGCTTCAATAAAAGCTTCTGTTATTTAGTTTACATCTGTATATCAAAACACGCCACGTGTGTTGTTTTCTATGCAGTAGCATTCTTCGTGTAGGAAAATTGAGTTTTACCGGCAAAGTTAGTTTTCCATCCAGCATAGGGTTTATATCAAACCTACGAGCTGTGACAAGAGCTACCAGTTTGACTACTTTATCGCGGTGAAAAGTTTGGCGAATAATACGATATCGCCTAGGAATTATCAAGAATATTTTGGCATCGAACCTTCTAGAAATTATCATGAGGCTATATAAAAGTGCTTTCAAACAAAGACGGAGTCAATTCAGAAGAAAGTTCATGTGTGGTGACTGTGCGATTAGGAAGACTATCTGTCTTGAGTTCCTACCAGTGCAACTGCTTAGAGAACAGTTTCTGGAACATTGGGAAGCTTATTTACGAGTGTGGTTTGCACTACTGTAAACAATTTATTACAGTATTTCTTTGTATATATACGTAGATTTGTCTTCGTGTAGGCATGTGTTTATCCTTATTAATAAATCTGTTATTATTCAAATAATTTGGGTCATCGGCTTCTTTTACCCCTTACTTAAATTTGCAACAATATAATGAGACTTCATGGGCAATTACTCTTTTAAAACAGTTTCTCAGATTATTACATTTAGTTCCATATAAATGAGGAACAAGTATTCTATTAAATGAAACTGGGCTTCCCGAAAGATATAAATATTGATGAAATGCTGTTGGTACTCTAGACGAAAGTGAGTGTAATTGTTATTGATTTATACGACAAACTTGAAGCTAACTTGATTTATACAACTTCCCGCATTAGCCAATTTTTTGAAAGATTGTATGATGTAATTTGGTGGCATTATTCCAAGAAAGATCAAACTCGGGGCTGTAAGAAATACAGTTTAAAAAGTTTAGTATTTTTAAAATATGTTAATGTGACAACCGTAGGAGCTTAGGCCTAAAAACTATTGAATGAAAAAGAAAGGGTGGGTTGAGATTAAAAATCTTTATATATATATGTATATAAATTAGTGTTCGAAATTAAGAGAATTTTCAGAGATTTGAGGTAGATTATCTCTGGGACAGATTTTAATGAAATTCGCTATGCACATAGGGTTGATGCATTGTGAAAAAAAATAACCATTTATCATTTATAATACACATGTACGATCGGCCGCAACACTTATCAGAGTCAGAAGGAATGAAACAGCAGTTCAGCATAGAACAAATAAAATTGGTTAATAAAGAGTATGATCCCCTCTAACAAATATACTTGCCTCGCACCGTGATTTTATGTTGGAAATAAGGGAATTTGAATTCCTGTGGCAACTAATCCCATTTGTTCAGCAACTCTGTTTTTAGGTCTCGGATGTTTCTCGGAGGGGATTGAGAGCTTCAATTTGCCCTCCACAGAGCGTCTCATGCATGCTCTATGGGATGAGACCTAGAGATCTCTGGCAAATATCCTCGCTTCTTAAAAATTCGCTTACCAGGGCAGCTCTGTGTAGCCTCGCACTGTCATACATTAAAAAAAATCAGGGTGAACTGCACCCATGAAAAAGTGAACATGAGCCCCAAGAACCCATCCCTACACCTCACATCAGTCACATTGCCTCTTGAGGTCACAGGGGTGTTAAATTTCTCTAGAGGTCTGAAAATATAAACAATTTTCAAACAGGTATAATTTCTTTAAATTTAAGTTAAATAATTCGAATCTTTTTCACATTACTTATAAAGAAATGGGGCTTCAGAAAAGTATAAAATGTTTAAAATATAATCACAATTTTAAAAATTATAAGCATATGAAAATAAGAAATTTTTTTTATAAGAAATATTTATTAAGTTTTACGTCGTGCATGTTATTTTCTAAAAGAGTAGGTTTAATTACTAGCTATAAGTTGATTTATAAAGACAAATGTATTCTTAATACTTTGTAGCTACTTTTATATCAATAGAATAATAACTTACATATTTTAATAAATAAAAAAAATACATTTTTAAAAAATATTTAAAAAATTGCAATATTTTACAAATATTTTGAAATACAAAAGATATATAATACTAAAATTAGGCAGGGTTTAAAGAGTATGATGCATTGTATAATTCTATAAAGTTTTATACATCAGAGGCTAATATTTTAGAAAATAGCGTGCGCAAAGCAAAAAATACTTAATATTTATTATAGAATTTTCATATGCTTATGATTTTTAAAATTATTATTATATTTTAAACATTTTATACTTTTCTGAAGCCCCTTTCTATTTTAAATAATATGTAAAAGATTCGAATCATTTAATTTAAATTTAAAAGAATTATACCCGTTTGAAAATCGTTTATATTTTCAGACCTCTAGAGAAATTTAACACCCCTGAGACGCCTTAAAGACATGTAGGGGTGTGTGGCAATTAAACGCGATGCTTGCCCATATCATAAAGCCTTCGCTACCGTAATAGTCGATTTCTCGGACATTGGAGAGCAGGTAGAATGTACTTGGTTCTCTCTACATGAAAGTACACCTAAAACCACTGGTGAAGCTGAACTGGGACTCATCAGAAAAGAGAACGGTAGCCCCATTGCTCTTTGCTCAAATCTCTATTATATTTGCACCATTTAAAATGGACTTTCATGCTCGCAGAACTTAGAGGGACGCAAAAAACAGGTTCTCTGGAAATGAAATCTTCTGGAAACCGTCAATCTTGAAATTCAGGTTCTTGTAGCCGCATGCAACTCCCAAAGCTGAGGAACTGTAGCATCCCTAATATGCCTCACTAGAATGGAGAAACAGCTATTTTCCAAGATCTTCTTGGTGCTTGGACGACCTTGTCCAGGCTTTCTCTCGATGGATCAGGTATCCTGAAAATAACTCCATGGGTTGAACATGACGCTAGGCATTTAGTTGAATTCTCTAAAACTCTGGATTTTAGACTGGAATATTCCTAGCCTACCCACAATTTGCCACCTCATTCCATCATCAAAACACTGGAAGTTACTCATTTTCATTGTTTGAATTTTAATTTAAACAATTAAATTAAAAAAACACGAAGAAATTTTGCGAGGTATGTTGGCGAATGAAATGCAGATTTTAGGACGCGTGCTTATAAATCCTGTGTTATGTTTATACATTTACGCCCACGAGTTTAAGTATTTGACCCACAGGATACACATATTTGTTTCGTAGCAGTATTTTTACATTTCGTTTAAATCTTTTTATGAAATTCGGCAACTCATGGAAATTATTTTAATTTTAATCACCAGTGGAAAGATACAGAATGGCAATTTAATTATATACTTCTGCGTACCACCTCACCTTTGCTCATATTATTAAATATCTATACTGCTAAACACTAAAATCTGGCACAGTCAAACTGCTCCTGAGATTTCATTATTTTCAGATAATGCTCGTATATTCTGTCTTACATTTTTCAATTTTTAAGATCAATCATTAAAGTGAAACATATGGCACTAACTCCTAAGATAGCTTGTTATTCATTGAAATATCGAATCCTTGTCCCAAGTGATTTATTTTGGCAGTTTATTCGCTTTTTTATATAAGTTGATGTATGGCTAATTTGAGGTATAGCTTTTGAAGACTTATGACAACTCAGCTTGTCACAACTTTAAGATAACATTTATGCTGGGCGAGCCATTACTGAAAAAAAAGATTGACCAGCTTCTGAGAATTACTTATTTCAAAGTACCTATGGTCGGTAATAAAGTTAGTAGATTCAAAGAATGTGAAATGTGGCTTTATGATTCTCATGTGTTTCATGACCATAATTTGGGTGTAGCGAAAATTACCGATTATGTTCTTAACATGGATACGTAGAATATAAACTACAGTGCCCTTATTTGAGATTCATGTTAACCTTCCATCAGAAGACATGAAAGAGTGTTTGAATGACGTACATGAGTGTTAGCACGAGAACTGTTCAAACCTTGAAGGAGGAAAAATTGGGCATGATTTTTGTTAATATGAATACCTCATATTAATTATATTATTAATTTAAGATGAGCGAAAATCTTAAGCACAATAACTTCTTTATAACAAATTCAAGACAACTACGTTACTGGGTAAATACACGACAAGGATTAGTTACTGGGTAAGATAATCCAAAGGCGTTATCCCGTAGGAATCAAATTGCTTTTTTAAAATGGCAAAATAATGTTGTTTATAATCAAATAAAAATGTCTCCAGCTCGAACAACACAGCAAAAAATTACTAAAATAAAGCATATAAAGAAAAAAAAATAACCCCCTTCATAAATTGTGTGAACTGAAAAATAATCATTTGTTAACTTTTCATCGTCAATTGGCCCAGGTATCCCAAGTACAAAGGAAAGACTAAATAGCATCTTAAGCTCACACGCGAATCTGTCTTCACTCTATCAAACTGCTTATTATATTTTCAGCTGCCACCATTTGTTATTGTAAAGAATTCAAGCGGCGTCTTAGTTCTAAATGGATTTATGCCTCCCATGGTAAGGAGTGTGGCGAAGTGGATGAATATAACGTAAGTATTTGACATGGCGCTATTTATGGTATGATTTTTCCACATGAAATAATCTTTAATTCATTTTAAATTTTATTTTCTATTCTTGAAAATAACAGTGATGAAACTTCCTTTTTACAAGAATATAATGTTACGTAGATGTGGATTCGAGGATTTTATGCAAAATAATCACAAAGAAAAATAACAGTTATTTAAGAGCGATGCGAATTTATTGTCAGAATTCCAATCCTTGAAATACAGGATTCAGTGGCAATGTTTACAGAGTAAATCTCAGAAGGTCTTCACGCCTTCAACAACACTCAGACACAATTACCAGCGTATAAAATACACGTATGTAAAAGATTACTAACAAGCACAGCCGACCTAATTGGTAATCACGGTCAAAACAAGTTTACTAATCGCTGGTTGAATCAAGACTAGTCTTCGTAAAACTAAAATTAGATGATCGCGGGCGCCGGCGCCAAAGGCGCCTATTCCCAGAAGGACGGGAGAAAAAGAAAAACCATGATGTGAGGTTGGATCTAATCAAGAAGATCCCCATAAAAAATGGGGAGGGAGGACGTACCCCAAAGCATGAAACGCTCTATCGAAGCAGAGCGCCGGCGGGGCGAGAGGAAGAACGCAGGAAGGAAAGCGGGACGGCCGAAGGCAGTAAATCAAGGCGGTGAGATATCACCCTAGAACCCAGAGTAAAAGACGCAGTGTAGTGCAGCTAAATTATATTGTTGAGAGTGTGAAAAAAGTGTTTTTTGTTGAGTTATGGGGGGCGGAGCGGGTTTCTCCACTTCGTCGAAGAGTATGAATATTTAATTTTAAGATGTGGATACGTAAACAGTGTTTGCGCTTTGATAATTGGATTGTCATGAGATTCAATAGATTTAAAGACATTTCTAGAGAGTTTAGTGATGTAATTAGAAATCGGCTCCATTTGTAGATCGTTGTGAATCACGTCATTTCGGACGTACCAAGGTGCGTTCGTCATGACGCGGAGAATTTTGTTTTGCATTACTTGAATCTTTTTCATGTGGGTGGCGGCTGCGGCTCCCCATACGGGTGAGCCATAAGTGATAAACTAGTCTTTGTTTTGGCGACCATCTCTATTTATACGCCCGGCGGAAACGTCCAAAAAATCCTACTTGCTTCATAGAGCGTGAAATTAGTGGGTTTCTCACAAGTTTCCTAACTCGCCATCATGGTCGCCAACTCGGTTGCCAAAATTGATGCCTAATTGGCTTTAGCGCCAAGATTTCGCCAAGTTCTCATTGAATCACTACTACACCGTAATGGGCGGCATTGTTTGTGAATAGTACAATTTTAACGTAAATTAAATATAATTTTGAGTAAGATAAAGGCATTACACATCCAAATACAAATTATTTACACTATTTACACAAAATTCGTAACAATAAACTTATCTTAAAATGAATTTACACAGTGTATTATTCTTCCACGGGAATATTGAGGAACATTAAGTTTCTTTTTACAGTTTTTTGGTTCTTTTATTGAAGTAATTTTTAAAATAAATTAATCTTTTATTACAGTCTGTCTTTTATCAGGGAACCAGAGGATAATTACGGAACATGGAAAAATAACACATGGAGTGGAATGATTGGGATGCTTTACCGAAACGTAAGTCTACAATTCATGTGAGTGAAATAGTCTCTTTCCCCCAAAACAGAGAATTTCAATTGACAAACAACATTTTAAATATGGGATTTTATGTTTATGTTTGAATTTACACATGGGTAAACTTTGTAGACTAAAATGCATCCGATTACGTTGGGAAAACTGGTTTTGAAAATGCGTGTTAATGAATAATATTTTGATATTTAGTGTCACTTGAATAAGAATATCACGCCAAGAGGACCACCTGACTAGAACATCTGCTGATGCACCTCAGCACCCATAACTGAGACGGGCACAGTATCCATTGGCCCTCATGGGATGTTGCTCTACTAAGTTGAGTTGAATAAGAATATACATTAAAAATATTTTAAGAGCATTACTACAATAAAAATATTTAAATACAGTTTTTTTCTGAAAAAAATGTTGGAAAAAATATCTCATATTTTCAAAACATTCTCCTTCTACGAAAAATGATTCTATAATAATAGTATTTTGCCTATATATAGCTGAGACTTAAGTACAGAGCTTGAACCAGGATTTTTGCACATATAATTTAGAAGTCCATTTAGTCATACATACATATATATATATATAACAAATACACATTATATATATAATAAATACACAATATATATATATATAAAATACACAATATATATAATAAATACACAATATACCAGTATACATAACAAAATATATATACCATAAAATCCGGCGTATAACGCGCACTTTGAACACAAAAAATAAGATCGAAAACTAAGGGTGCGCGTTATACGCCGGGTATAAAAACGATAGCCTTAATAATAACAAAAAGAATGGACATAAAAAATTTTTTACTTCTAGATGTATCGAAACACTGTTTATTTAAAAGAAGGGACTTGCCTTATGAACAAGAACAGTTGTAATTCTAGAAGTATACTATTTTTTCAAACGTCTAGGATAATACCTCGAATAAAATACTTCAAAACATAAAAACAATGTACATTAATACTTTAGATTTCTTCGTTAAAAAGGGGGTGCACGTTATACTGCGAATATACCTAAAAATTGAAAAATTTAGTTTGAAAGTATAGGTGCGCGTTATACGCCGGAATTTACGGTATGTAACAAATACACAATATATATATAACAAAATATATATAACAAATACATAATATATATGTAACAAAACATATATAATAAATGCACAATATATACATAACAATATATATATATAACACAAATACACAATATATATATATAACAAATACACAATATATATATATATATATATATATATATATAAGCAAAATACTACTGTAAAAGAAGTATTTCTTGTAAAAGGAGATTGTTTTGAAAATATGTCATTCTTTCTTCATTTTTTACCAGAAAATGTATTAAAATTTTTTTTATTGTATAATATTCTTATATAAAACATATTTTTTCTTATTCATGTGACACTAAATATTTAAAAAATTATTCAACTATAAGCTTTTTCAAAATAAAGGTTCTGAATGTAGTCGTACACCTAAAAAAATTATGACACATCAAGAAAGAATGTTAATGAAGTCTCAAAAAGAACCATACAAAATGATTGTTTTTAGAAACTAAGAGAATCCTCCTCCACCCCGTAATATTTTGAATCAGAGATTAAAATGAACTACATTCAAAACCCATTTCGACAAGAACATCGTAATTTCTAAGAACTTTTACTTATATAAATTCTAATTTGATTTTAAAGAATGCATTTCTTATTAATATGCAAAGCTTTTAGTGAACATGTTTACCTTAAGAGCTGGTTTAGGAGATTTTTTATATACATCGAGGTTATAAGGTCTGTTCAAAAAGTATGCGACATTGAGTTTTCCAGCGCACAACACAGATTCTAAAACGGCACCATTATGTACAGTGGAAGGTGACAGTTTATTGTACATGCTCGAATTTTTCCCTTCGTTCTAGTGTATCAGTTGTTTCCTGCAGGCAGTTAAGTGAGGCACTCTTATACGTGTTGTCGTATTTCTTTTCTCTAAAGATAACTGAACGACTTGCGCAGAGGTACTGCATGAATTTTTTTTTGTCAAAAGCTTGGTGATTTTCTGTGTGAAACAATTCTTAAGATTCAACAAGTTTTTGGATGCGTGGTGGATATAATTGGGAATACACAAACTAAAGAGGGTTTAACCACTTCAAAAGAGGACGCTCTTCGGCAGAGAGTGACCAGCATTCTGGAAGGCCACAGACCGCTCAAAATGCGGCTGTTGTTGACTAGACGGAAAATCTGGTAATGAAAGGCCGGCTTTTGACCGTGCGAGAGACTTCTGAACAAATTGAGATAATTACAGGTTCTTCGCATGCAATTTTGTGTGATCATGCGCAGCGCGGCAGCGAAATTTGTTCCCAAGCTTCTGTCAGTGGAACAAAACAACTCAGTTTCACAGTACCTACTGAACACTATCAACGCTGAACCTGGCTTCTTCCGACTTCTGGCCAAATGAAAATGCTATTGAAAGGATCCCATTTTTCATGTAGAGATGATATAAGGCAGAATGCGGCGGAGGAGTTGAACATCATTCCAAAAAAACACCCCTCCCAGAAGTGTTTCCAGCAGTGGAAGGATCCTGTGGGCTAAATGCGTGAAGTTTCAAGGGATCTACTTTAAATTTGATTAGGACCCTAATAACGTGAAGTAAGATATCTTTAAATGACCAAAGGTCGTATACTTTTTGAACAGATCTTGTATTTTGCATACTATGTATTGATCTATTTATTTCAAATTAAAGCTATTCACTTATAATACACACAATTCCTACTATCTTTTGGTTTTTAGTTTTCATATAAAGAGTGTTTTTTTCCAGGTATAAAAGTTTAAGTTGGCATTACTTTCCAAGATGGCGACCGATTTAACAGCTATCAAGTGATTTATTCTCAGTTTGGTTTGGCAATTCATCAAAACGATCATCAAGCAAGGCGTAGATTCGTCGAATGGGCCCAAAACGAGATTGCCGTTGTTCCCGATTTTTATAAGCGAATTTTGTTTAGCGATGAAGCGCACTTCTGGTTGAATGGCTACGTCAACAAACAAAACTGCCGCATTTGGAGGGAAGCTAATCCACAAGTGTATGTCGAAATACCGTTACATCCAGAAAAACTGACTGTTTGGTGCGCTTTATGGGCTGGTGGAATCCTTCTTCAAAAACGATGAAGGCCACAACGTTACAGTCAATGGTGATCGGTATAGAGCCATGATTACTAACTTTTTCATTCCTGAATTGAACAATCAGGATGTCCAGGAGCTGTGGTTCCAACAAGACGGCGCAACATGTCACACAGCTCGTGCCACATTCGATTTATTGAAAGACACGTTTGGTGACCGCCTAATTTCACGTTTTGGACTTGTGAATTGGCCTCCAAGATCTTGTGATTTAACACCGCTAGACTATTTTCTGTGGAGCTATGTAAAGTTATTGGTCTATGCGGATAAGCCACAAACGCTTGACCATTTGGAAGACAACATTCGCCATGTTATTGCCGATATACGGCCACAGATGTTGGAGAAAGTCATCGAAAATTGGACGTCCAGATTGGACTACATCCGAGCCAGCTGTGGCAGTCATATGCCAGAAATCATATTTAAAATGTAATGCCACAAGATTATCTTTCGAATGAAAAAAATTCATGTCAATCGAATAATACATCGTTGTTTTATTGCAATTTAAAGTTCTATACCTCTAAAAAAACACCCTTTAATAAAACAGACAGTTTGGTTGTTTTATGGTTAAAATAAAATAATCAGAAGAATCAGTATCATTGTCTTTTTTTTTTGTTAAAAATACTCGTTTTTTAAAAGTAATCTTAACTGATGCCTAAACTTTATAGATCTATTGGTTCAAATAACGTTTAATTTTTTTAAAAAAAAAAACGTTTTTATATACGTTAGTTTTTAGATTTTAATTATTATCTTGAATTTTTATATTTTCAGGAAGTCGACTTAATTTTGAATCCTATCATACCAAAAGCAAGCATTTTAGAATTTGCACATTTTACTAATCCTATTATTATCGATGCTTATACCATATTATCTGGGAAAAAAATACAAGAACCAGGTCTATTTTTATACTTTAAAGTATTGGATACCACAGTGAGTATTAATAAAGTTATGTGCGTATAGTTTGTTTTAAAACTAATTAAATATTTCAAACGAAAAAGAAATATTATTTTTGTTATAATTTAAGTCTTTTTATACACATGTAAAAGAATTTGGATGTGAATAAAAAAGGAAATTATACAGAAATAGAGTTGTATATATAAGAGGATTTTGTAAGTTTTAAATATTTTATCCCGGTCTCAAAGTACGTGCATATGAATCAAAACTGATATGAAAATGATTTAAAATTTCGTTTTTCAATCCGTTAATAGGAATTGAGGTGAACAGTATGCTACGGTTGGATTACTCATGTTAAAGGCTGCGTTAGAACATTGACATGCTCGTTTATAGGAGCCTTTATAGGTCACAGTAATTGTGTGAGAGCTCAAGTGAATCTGGAAATCAATCGGAGAGAGAGTCTATTGGAGTGTGTTGGGGCGTCTTAGAGTGTTGAAACGCGCAGAAGCGTCGTAGAATATCTAAGCCTGTAGAAGTGTTTCTAGTGTCTGTGGAAGTCCGTAGCGTATCGAGAGTCTCCGGGTTTCCTTTTTTGGTGTCTATTTAAAAAGGTGGAATACTTCACGGCCATACAAGTAACACTTAGGCAGAATCACTTCTGTTTAGGCGTAGCTGGGATTATTATTAGGCTACTGGTCCTAGTCAACCTTCACGCGGTGAACTTTGAAGCCGGAAATTATCGTGAGAGCTGCACCGGTCACCTCTTTGTCGGTTGGACAATGGGAGGTCAAAGGTTGCCTTGCCTTAGAACATAAGCGTTGGTTTGTCTGGTCCCGAATACTTTCCCTCCCGAAACTTAATGACTGTTGAGACGTCATTAGTTGCCTAACGTGAAATGGGTCATTTGGTGGAGACTGCTGAAAGTATAGGAAACTCCTCCGCATTATGGTAAGTGATCAAGAGTATAACGAAGCTTCCGAAAATTTAGTCCAATTCTTAACTTAAGAAGTCCCGAATTCACATAACTCTGGCCTCGTGTGCTCCGTGGTTTTGGCCCCAGACAAGCTGGTTGCTGTAATGTAGGATTGGTCATAATGTAATGTGGCTATACGATATATATATATATATATATATATATATATATATATATATATATATATATATATATATATATATACTATTTATCCATTTTATAATTTTTAATCTAGTGTCCTTCATTGTATGATCTCTTTACTGTTTCTGTGTTTTTTTCGAATGCGATTGATGAATGTTTATCTCTTGTTTGTAGAGAATTAGACTATATATATATATATATATATATATATATATATATATATATGATGAGCTCACAGCCCCTTATAGGTCAGTAGGGATGAGCATCCAGCCCAGTAGCTCTCACCCCACCTCCCGTATAACTACTTCGACTGCATATTACGATTTATCGACCCATTGCAGTAAACTAAAATACGATCAACGGTTACGTTATTAATTAACTAGCTGCATGGCCCGGCTTTGCACGGGCTTTCTCTTTCCCTCATGACGCCAGCAATTATGTGTGTGTTTGTACGCGAGCAATGTGAGTGATTTCTAAAATTATTTCATTAAGTTTCCCTTTTTCGAAATTTGTTCCACATATTTTCGATTTAAGACAGGTTTTTTCCCTCTCCCTCTAGCCCGGCATAACACGGTTTTTTTAGTGTAAAATTACTCTGTTTCCTCTTCCCCTCCCCCTCACAGATAAAATATAGCTTCAAATTTCGATCTATGACTTTTAAAAAACAATATTGCATTAGTTAAAAAATTATTAATGTGAAGCAATAAAAAGAAAACGATTCTTTAGTTAACTTAAAAATGTCTCTGAAATGTATTTTTATCTAAAATAATAGACAATTTACTTTTTTAATTAACAAATAATTAATTTAGTAATGAATTAATAGAAATACTTTTAAAAAAACACACACACACACACACACACACATATATATATATATATATAAGTTATAAAAAACAGTATGGGGGAAGCGTAGATATATATTTACATGTACTGAAAAAAAAACATTCAAAAAAAAAAAAAACTAAATGATAAATACATTTTGATATTTTATTTTAATTTCATAGTTTTCCTTCCACTGTCATAGTTACAAATTTTGTGTAATGAATGCTTAAAATAGTGTAAATAATTTATATCAGGAAGTGTAATACATTAATATTACTTTTTGTTGTATTTATTTTATGTTAAAATCTTGCCACCACCTCTCCCTTCGAAATCTAGTTTTATTATGAAATAAAAATAGTGATGACACAGATGAACGGAATAAATGAAAAGCGACAGCGCACTGAGGGATGGCGTAGACAAAACAGAAGGGATAAAAAAGATAGATGAATGCTGTCATTGGCTTTTTTGCAAATGGCAGAATTTTTTTCTACTTTCTTGACAGTTGTCGTTATATTTTAAAAACTTCTCGCAATATCTTTATAAATTTTAGCCTATGTGTTATTCTGATTTATAAGCTATATTACTGTAAAGTTTCATTAAAATCCATTCAGTTGTTTTTGCGTGAAAGACCCACAAAGATACTCACAAACTTTCGCATTTATAATATATATTAAATAGCAATCAGTTACAAACAAACCTGTCAGAAACACTTCAAGTCTTGATATATATACCACTTACTGGCTCGCTATGTTCTGTTTTTGATTTTTGTTTCCATCTTGTTTCTGTTTTCCATTTACATATTTATTTTGATGTTTTGCTGAATATTTGTATTTTCACTTTTTTATTATTTGTTTTTCCATAGTTATAAATATATTTCATATTTCCCCCTACATATATAGGGTGCCTCAGGATTATTTGGAGAAACTTTAAGGGCGCTAGGTGGCGTTGTTCACAAGAGCATTGGAGAAAACCGATCTGCATTACCACAGTCATTTGAGCTGTCATCGCCCGCAGAGGAGTATGGAACAGTTTTATGAACACCTGCTTGGCAGATATGTATCTTACGGATTTGCAGAAGGAAATGCACAAGCAGCAGAAAGATTGCATTGGGAGAGGTACACACAGAGAGATGAACCGGATCACCAGATGCTTATTAATTTGCATCACAATTTGGGGCAGTACTCTTTGAAGATGATACGAGTATAATGGTTTGTCTTCACGTTACAAAACATGATGAATGATACTCAGCCTACGGCAGCAGCGACAGCTTATACGCTGGTACTCGGATTCCTCCAAACTGTATCCAACACATTTTGTTCTAAGCTGGAAGTTCGAATCACTCGTGGCCCATCCTCACTACACCCATTATTTTATAATGATCCATATTCACAGAAATTGTGATGCGAATTAGTAAACATCTGGCGGCTCCGTGCATCTCTCTGTTGGTACCTTTCGTGATACAATCTTCTTGCTGTTCGTGCATCTCCTTCTGCCAATCGGTAAGTAAGATGCATGTCTGCCAGCTAGGTGTTCGTAAAACTGTTCCATACTCCTATTCGGGTGATAACAGCTCAAATGACTGCACAAATGCATATCTATTTTATCCAATGTTCTTGTAAACAACGTCACCCAACGCTGAACGAAGATGTTCCCGACCATTGGTTTCCATGCAAATCTGAATACTTATGATGCCCCTACCTCCCCTTAAAGTTTGTCTCAATAATCCTGGGACACCCTGTATATATACACACATGTGAGAGATACTAAAGATTTAATACATGGATAATTTAAAGAGTATTTATAAACATGACACAGACGAAGGACTGCTTTGGGAGTTTATAACCAGTTCTATGGTGGGTCAACCCCTTCTTACATTTGTTTGTAGTATTAAAAGGAATAGAGTATTATAATGGATTGATAGATGTTCCGAAACCCGAATAAATAAAAAGGTTATGCACCAATAACAACACCAAACATGGTAGATAATTGCTCGAATCAAAGAATAAAAAAACCAGTTATTGCCAGATTCAATGATCTGAATATAAGTCCAAAACCTGAAGTAGAAATACCTATCACTAGCAGAATTGTTAATAATAACAAAATTCCTAAATTAATGATATACTTATATTAAGTTAAACAAAAATTACAAAAAAATATTAAGAATATATTTTTATGATTTTATGTGTAATATTAACAAAATAAACTAATAATACATATTTTTTTTATATATGTTCCTATGAACTATGGTATCCCCATCGATGATTTTATTAGGGAAGTATATATGCATAGAGAATTTTCAAATAAAAATTTATTCTGTTGTTCTCTCTCAAATCTTTCGTTTGTATTAATTGTTGTATTTCCATGAAATGATTAGACGATATAATAGAGTTGTATTTCCTAAGGTTTGGATTGCCATGGTAGCCACAGCTATAGTACTTGGATTTACATCTACAACTATATATAAGCGTGTACTGATGCCAAAGGACTTTTCTTGGATTCAAATGATTCGTCAATATTCTTGGCATTTTCTGTCATATGCCCTCAGACAAAGTAAGTCCTCGAAATGAAATTTACTTGAATTGAGTTATTGATGGTTTATTGACCTCACATTTAGAAGGAATGCTAGGGTTATTATAGACAAACCTTGTAATTCTGAATGACGGTCAAATGGCAAGAACGACATCTGAATAGTTTCTATTCAAAAGTTTCACTTTTTCACCACGACATTGTGAGGACTTGGAGCTTTGGCAGATTTAGCGTGCATAAGCCCCTTTACATTCCTGATTTTTAATGGCACCATGATTTGAGCTCTGGACTCGCCAGAAACATTGCCACCCCCGAGTTCATAATTACAAGATTGCTTAAAATCTGATCTAAAAATATTCTTGGATAAAGGTATCCGACTACGTTCGGAACCGTGATTTTAAAAAAGAGCATGAATGGGTAATTTTCATGATATTTAGTGTCACTCAGATTAGAATACATGCATAAAATTGTTTTAAGGACATTTTGACAAAAAAAAATTTATTTAAATATCATGTTTTGGCAAACAATTAACTTAGAATAATCTTTTTTCAAATGTTCTTTTGTGAAAAATGGTTCAAATATAATAATATTTTGCCTGTATAATAGCTCAGAACAGTAGCGCACACAGGAAATATTGAAGGGGGGTCCGGGGTCGAAAGTTCACCATTCTTGTATCATGCTCCTTTTGATTTTGTCGATTTTCGGAAACAAAACACAGTAAAAAACTAATTTTTGAATAAATAATTAGTATTAATTAATAAAATTAATCATTAATAACAAGTAATTAATTAAATTTTACGTACTATATACTTAGAATTATAATCAATCGGAAAAAAATCAAGGGCTTTGGGGGTCCGGACCCCCCTTGTGTGCGCCTCTGGCTCAGACCTCTCTACTGAGGCTTAACTAGAATTTTTGAAAAATTCACATTATTTTCAGAGTTACAATCCATTAAAATAATTTTATCGGCGTTTTTTTCTTAAAATTTCTCGCCTCTGTTGTCGTAAAACATGGATAAACCCACTTCTAAATTATATATTTCAAAAATTCTAGTTGAGCCTCTGTAGAGAGATCTGAGCTATATACAGGCAAAATATTATTACAATAGAAACAGTTTTCCCTAAAGGAGAACATTTGGAAAAAAGATTATTCTAAGTTAATTTTTTGTCAAAACATTGTTTTTAAATAAATTTTTTTTATCAAAATGTCTTTAAAACAATTTTATGCATATATTCTGATCTAAGTGACACTAAATATCATGAAAATTATCCATTTATGCGCTTTTGCAAAATCACGGGTCCGAACGTGGTCGGAAACCTTAAAAGAGAACCAAAAAAACTTAACTGCTTCCAAATTCTTCACTTAAAATTTCAACATGATCGCTCTTTCTGTTTTTTTATTGTTCTTTTTATTTCCTTTCTTTCTTTTTTTTGAAATGTTCGCTAGCTGTAAAAGATTAATGTTTTTATTTACTTGGGTTATTTATATTTGCTCACATTGCTGCAAAATTACGAATGGCATAGAAAATGCTATAGTCTGAGTATTTTGAATTGTTAAAAATAGTAAAATTCCGGTATTAAATATATTTTAAAATCGATAATTTTTAATTAAAAATTAAATTAAATCAAATAAAAAGTATATTAACATTATCCGATTTAATTAAAATAATTTTGAAATTTCATTCCAAAAAAATATGAATTCTTAAATATTAATAATGTTTATTTGGATAAATATAGTAGAAAATAATATCAAAATGCTTAAAATATCGTAATTTAAATGTAACTATGCATAAGTTTTGAACTATTTGGAGAAAACTTTTATCATTAGGGAAGCTATTATTATTTTTTTATTGTTTTATTAATTGTAATTACGGGGATTATACTTTTCAATCGGCATTATCTATACAGAAACAAAAATTCTTTATCGAGAAAATTTACAAGTACTTTTTTGTGAAGAAACATGCAATATTTATATATATATATATATATATATTTGCAGATCCTACTGAAAAATACCTTTTGAGATCAAACAAAACACGTCTGCAAGCCTTCTTACCCCTCATAGCAACTTTGTGGATTCTAGGTATTGGTCTAATCATGAGTTCATTTCAAAGTCTTTTAGTGTCCAAGTTAACCATACGAGAATCTCAACCTTTCGTCGACAGTATGGATGAATTTGTGAATACGGATTCAACTATAGGAATTGCTCCAGTAGAAATACAGCTAGGCGATGTTCTCGAGGTAGGTATATTCTACATAGATTCCTAAAGTCAATTTTTGAAATTTTTTTATGTAAATTACATTTCCAAATATAATGAAAATAAAAAGTATGTCGAGAATACATGGAGAGAATCAGGGACCCACCACCCGCCCTCCAATGTCCAAGAAATCGACCACTATAATAGTGGCTTGATGTCTGTTAGGGCCTCACGTTGGATGGACGAACATACCTCTATGTCTTTGAAAGAGGCACTATGAAAGCTGTGAGGTATAAGGATGAGATCTTGGAGTTCTATGCTCGCTTTTCAGGGGTGCAGTTGGCCCTAATTTTATTTTAACAGCTGACAATGCGAGACATATACAGCTCATCTGGTCAAGGAATTCATGGAAAGTCAGAATATTCGCCGAAGGGATTGGTAAGTTAGATTATACCCCATACATGTAGAGTACACCTGCGACACTCTGGGGAGGACAATTGCAATTCGCAAGCAAGAACCAGCAAAAGCCTGAATTAACTGATGAACATTAGTGGGATTAATTGCCAAATGAAGTCATAAATTTACTTATTTCCGGTATAAAATTACTGCGTGAGGCCAGTTTATATAAATGAGGGGACCATACCCCTAATTAACCAATTTTTTTGTTCTATTCTGCAATTGCTGTTTCATACTTTCCGACTTCGATGAGTTTGTGTGACCGTGGTAACCGAGTGGTATAGGTATAAGATCGTGGCTGACTTTGTCACGAGTTCGAGCCCAGTACCACTAAAGACCTGCCGTGTAGGGCAGCGATGCACGCTAAATCTGTCGAGAGCTGAAGCGTCCTACTGTTCGTGTGGTAGTTAGGAGAGGGGGTGTCAGCTCAGGTGTCGTCCACGTTACTTGACCATGGTTCAAAATTACGTGGTCCGTCACCAAAAGCCCTCGTGTAGCTGAACAGTGCGATGTTAATATTCACTCACTCACTCGATGAGTTCGTACGATCATGCGAGTGTATTTTAACTGTGGAATGATTTTATTTGTGGATGCGCTTCGGGGCTGTAAACTATTCAGGGTAAGACTTCTTACACTTTGTCCTCGAACTTTTGGATCATACTACGTATAAGCCTATCCGTGAATAAGCATAGAGTGTGTTTTTTAAATCCAAAAATTAACCAAAATTCAAAACCTTTATATAAGGAAATTTTAAGAAAATCATTTAATTTTCAAATATGCAAAGTGTTACCAAACGGGTGGGATATTTTCCAAACAAATACTGAAAAATAAGACGACACTAAAGACGATAGTTATATTTTTGGTTATCTCATGAGCTAATATATCTTTCTATTCATTTTTAATCTTGTTTATTATCAATCTTAATCTTATTTTTTGAACCATTTTCTTTTGTTTGGAAAATCAGCGAGAAGAGAAATTCATAAACGGGATATAATCGTCAACCTAATGAAAAATCTAAAGGAAAAGCTCACAGCACGCTGCCCATATATTTTCAGACATCCCAATGAGTAAATGTAAATTTTACAAACAATTCGGAAACTTGAATTCTAGCACTAATTTAAAAAGATTTATGTGATACTTTTTCTTTTTCGATTAAAAGTTCCATTCGAAATAACTCAAGAGATAAAAAATTAAAATTGCTTACGCTTGACTAAAGGAAAATGAAAAAACCCATTTTTCTCTCTTATGCTAACTATTTTTCTGAAATTAGCGGATCCATATAAAAGCCAACCCGCTTGCTTTCATCTTTAAGAAGTTTAAAAAATCCTTAGCTTGTACATAGAAATATAGGATATTATTTTTTTACGTATAATATCTTAGAGATCATAGATTATATATATATATATATAAAGCTAAAATTCTGAATTCTGTTGACGAAAAAGAACTGAGAACCAAGTATCAGAAAGACCGACTGACAATAGAAGTTCTAATTATGTCATTAGATACTTTAAATAACCAAAATGAGACATATATTTTCTAAAATGTTATATACATAATTTAAATTCATCACAATTTATTGTAGTTACTTCTCTAGATAGAATAAGATGATAAAGGGTAACACACACACACAATATTTCATTCTACACTCATGTCCATAAATTAAGGATAATTCAGAATCACACAGAAATTGAACTCTAAAATAAAAATTTCATCTGTAGAATTATCACACGCATCTTGAAGAAGAATATGCAAATTACAGGAAACCACCAGATGGCGCGGATAGTACGTCACAATGACGAGAGTGTAAGAGTAGGAGATATAAGGAATGGTGGCAAAGAAGTAAAATTGTTCACAAGCGCTTTAAAAGCCTTTCAGTGCAATAACCGCATAGTTATGGCACAAAGGAAGCATTTGGATGATTTTTTACGTGGTAGAATTATTGGACGACTTGAATGTGGACGTACCTAGCTGGAAGTATCCTAGGAACTTGGAATCGACCAGAGTGTCATCTCCAGGCGTTGGCAATGATTCAAAGGTGATTGTAATGTGAGTAGATGTTACAGCACAGGTCGCCTCCGAGTTACAACGGCGAATGAGGACCGGTATATATATTTGGCAGTTACTGCCAAAAGAAACAGACAGAGCACAGCATCAGACCTTCTACCATCAGCTCTCTTCAGCTACCGGTACGACAGTTTCAAGGCAGACCGTGTACAGATGCTTAGGGCACATTGGTCTATATGCTCGTAAGCCTGTCAGGTGTTCCACTTACCGCAACTCACTGTCGCCTGCGATTAAGCTGGAGTAGAGAGCATACATTGTGGACACCACAACATAGGTCTTGTGTGATGTTTTCCGACGAGTCCAGGTTCAGTTTGCAGTCTGATTCTCGCCGGACTTTAATATAGAGAGCACCAGGTACCCGTTACCACCAAGAGAACACCATTGAACGACACCGTTACGGTGGTGCAGGATGGCTCGTTTAGGGAGGAATTATTCTTGGTTCCAGAACTGACCTGCTTGTTCAGAGTGTAACGATGGCAGGCCACATCTATCGGGATGTCATTCTGGAACAACATGTACGTTTGTTTCGGGGTGCCATAGGTGCTGAATTTCTGTTTATGGATGACAATGCCCCTCCTCACCGTGCAAACATTGTAGACGAATGCCTTCAATCGGAGGATATCACCTGTATGGATTAGCCAGCATACTCACCGGACTTGAATCCATTAGAGCATGTGTGGGATATGCTTGGGCGATGAATTGCAGCCCGTCAACTCCCTCCCACCTGTCTACTGGAACTTCGGAGGGCATTGCTTGATGAGTGGTGTAATATTCCCCAGAAGACCAGATTGATAATTTGATACTCAGCATGCCTAGGCGTTGTAAGGCCTGTATTGCATCGTCCGGGAGACATACTCCGTATTAACCATCATACTAACCATGTTATACGGTTTTTTGTAAATAGGTTCTTTTTTGAAATTTGCTCCAGGGAGTACAAATCGCAATTTTTATTAATTATGTTAAACATATAGCATCTTTTTTGCTCTTTACCTTTTGTTTAATAAATAGACTTTACAAATAAGTCAAATTTGTTTTACTTCTATCTCTTTCTTTGCCTGAACTTTATTATCCTTAATGTAAGGACATGAGTGTAGTTCGAAATATATAAATTAGATAAATATTTTTAAAATGCTATAGAATGCAGTTTATTACTTTATTTTTGTTTTCATTACAACTAGACACTCATGGAAAAAATAATCTGTCATATTTTCTGGGTATAATTGTGGCTTTGACAAGTTTAAACGAAAATATGGTAGAGCCATTCGATTTTAGTTGAAAATCTATCGCGGTATTCCCTCCTCATGATGGTTGAGGTGAAGAGTACGCTCAATAATTTGATTTCCGGGGGGTATCCGAACGCAGCATGGGAGGGGGGGGGGGAAGTGGTGAAGTCCTTGAATTGAACTCGATAGGATTACTACAAAGTTTGCAGTAAATTACTTTTATTACTGTTAACACTAGAAAGGAGTACACTATATGCGAACAAGACAAGCTAAACGGTAAGAATGAATCGCTACTTATCTGAAATGAAATCCAACAACACACACACAACTAGGTATCACCTACATGTCAACCCCGGGATTACATTATCCATATATCCCGGTATTAGTTCCGTGCTTAGAATTGGACTAATCAAAAATACTTACACATTAGCATAGATGAAATAACATAATAAAACTGAAAACATTACTAAAAAATCGGTTTAATGTTATTATTTATTAAAACAAATCAAAATAAAACTTAATTCATCGTAAGAAAACAGATAAAAATAGCACATAATGAAATTAAAAGAACATTTCTTCATTTCTTGTGTTTCTGTAAATACAGTCCATCCAGCTTTTCATCGTTCCAATGGCTACTTATTTTCGTTACAAAATGTCCTGCCGAAGAAAATGCTCTGTCAGACACTACACTAGTAGGTTTTATCGTGATTAAATAGACAAATGTCCTTTTCAAGTAGTCATCATGTCTCCCTCCATTTTCAAAAAGGGACATTTCTTTTTGAATTTTTGATGAGAGTGTCTCGAATCTAATTGGCTGCATTGGTGTATATCTCTTTTTGATAACTTTATCTAGTTTTGCTACACTTAATGGTTTTTGTGTTCGTATTGATATAATTACTGAATCGGAATGTAAATCAATTTCAAGTGTTACCTTATTTGAAATTGAAGATCCAATTACATGAGATTTAAAACGTCGTCTTTCAAGGAGGTCCGCTATTAATTTATGGCATTTAATTAAATACCTTATTATGAAAAGAAAAATCTATTTCTGAGACGTTGCTTACACTATTGTGTAAATATTGCTGCAAACCACTTAGATCTGTGCGACGTTCTCCCATACGAGAAATAAGAGCTACATATAATTTTTTACTTATAGCACTGACTTAAAAGCACGAAAAAAATTATACGTGTATATTTCATTAAGAAAGTATAAATTTACTAAAAATTAAATTCTTAGAAAATTTTGATGAGAAAAAAATTTTAAAATGTAATTTAGACAAAAATTAAATCCCGGAATCCCCGGACTGCACAAACCCTACAAACAACCACTGAGACTTGATAAAGTGATATTCTCCGTGATCTGGTATTGTGTAAGTGACTACTCCACTATGATTCAGGCTCTAACTCTAATGAGGCACTATAATCCTCTATATCTATCTATATTTGATTTATCTCAATAACTATTTATATACTATTCGTCAGAGACATTTCGATTTGTATAGAGGCGTTGCACTTCATTTAAGGTATCCGAATACGTTCGAAACAGTGATTTTGCAAAAGCGTATAAATGGATAATATTTTTATGATATTTAGTGTCACTTAGATTAGAAAATGTATATAAAATTGTTTTAAGAATAGTATTACAATAAAAAATTATTTAAGTAAAATATTTTGACAAAAAATGAACATAGAATGACCAATTTTCAAAACATTCTCCTTTTGTGAAAAATGCTTCTATTATAATAATATTTTACCTGTATATAGCTCAGACCTCTGTACAGAGGCTCAACTAGAATTTTTGAAATATATGTAATTTAGAAGGGGATTTATCCATGTTTTACGACAACAGAGGGGAGCAATTTTAAGAAAAAAACGCCGATAATTATTTCAATTAATTGTAACTCTGAAAATAACGTGAATTTTTAAAAAAGAAAAGGTTGAGACTCTCTGGAGAAGTCTTTACTTTATATAAGCAAAATATTGTTATTTTAGAAATATTTTTTATAAAAGGAGAACATTTTGAAAAAAAGGTTATTCTAAGTTAATTTTTTGCCCAAATATTGTACTTAAATAATTTTTTTTATCAAAATGTATCCCCTTAAAACAATTTTATACATGTATTCTAATATAAGTGACACTAAATATCATGAAAATTATCCATTTATGCGCTTTTTATAAATCACGGTTCTGAACGTAGTCGGATACCTTGTGCCGATTTGTCCCGATGGAAGGAAACCAGAGTTAGAGAGGATAGACCTCATGGATAGCCAATTGTTACAAATCTACACACACATAAATGTATTCTGAACTTTAAAGATCATTTCTGTTACTGTTCATTAAGAATTGTCAATGTGAATAATTTACAACAAAATAAAGAAACACTGTTTCATTCTTACAGAATTCCAAAATACCCACGTATGAAGCTGCATGGAAAAAAATAAAAAATAATCTGATGCCTGGAGGTACAGTTTTTAGAAGCAAAACTATAGATTTGGTACAACAAGGGAAGTATTGTATTTTTCATGGATATATTGTCCTGAGAAACAGATTGCATGATTTTTACAAAAAGACAAAGTATTGTCAACTTCATCTTTCTGAAAACAGTTTTTTTCCATTTCCTTTGCAATTGGCGGTTCAGAGGAAGGTATCACTTCCTGCTTTCGATTTTTTAAATTTGGGGTAAGTTCGACTGAAATTAATTATTTTATATTTTTATATAAGATTCATTATTTTATATGAATACGTATTACACATCTATGATTAATAAAATCCCGTTAAGTAAAAACTAATGCATTATAAATAATTAATGTTTCCTTTAAAAAAAGACTTATATAAGAGCACATTGAAATTATAAACATGGTACAATTTTTGCATCTGTATTATAAATTATGTGATTACGATAAAACATGAAAGGAAAACTTGGAAAAATAATCAGATTAGATCAGATTTCAATAGTGCCCCCCTTATCATCAATTTTTATCGCGTATTAATGTAAATTATAATGCATTTTTTACGCTAAAGCAATAATCTTAATTATATACCGATATTGATAATGTATATAATAAATTTGTAAATTATGTGAGTAATAGGATAATTACAAAATGCAGTGGCTGCTTAGAAGATTCCTTTGAAAAATTTGCTCTGTAAGACAAGCCCGTGGAAAAACATGTTCATTTATAAGGAAAATCGCTGAATTTTAAGTAGAGTAAAGCCTATAATCGCTGAAAAAATAATCAGATTAGAATTTTTTAAATCATTGCTCAAATTATAATTAGTTTTAAGCGAACTGTAATTTTAACAAAATTTTATATAATTGTATTAAAAACGCACTTGATACTAATGGTCACAATAAAATCGTAATTACAGTGAATAATTTAATTAAGAGAAAATATACTCACCTACTTTCAAGAAAACAGAAAATATTTCGGAAAAAAGTTATCACACCGGGAACTCAGTCAAAACAAGTACCTAAAGATTGTAAAAAACGTTTGTCACTCCCCAAAAAAGAGGGAGATATGTGACAAATATATTTCAGTTCACACGTTAAGACTGTCAAACAGGAGGATAGTGTCAGAGCCATTGGTAACAATTAAACAGACCGATTTCGTGCACTCTGTGCTCGGCGTGACAGCTCCGGAATAAAAAGGGTATTTATTACAATATGGATGTTCAAAAAAAAAAACGTTTTTCATTATGTTTTTTCATTATGCTTTTTATATGTTTGGGAATAACTCATAGAAATAAATCTTGGCCAAGTAATCCTTCAAAGATCTGTGCTTTTCCAAAAATCATAAAAATATTTTACAAGGAAAAAATCGCAGCAGAAATAGTTTATTTGAAACAAAATGAAAAAACAAATACATAAGAGCCAGGACTAACTAACCGTACAAGTAAGTTCGAAGGTCAAACCGCAGCAACTACATTCTGCTGCCTACAGCTGATGACAATAATATTACAGTGATGAATTTTTTATCTTCCTAAATTTTTTTTCGATTATTGGTCTGAGTTTTGTTTTTTCTCATTTTGGTTTGAAAAGAAACCGTAATAGTAGAAGCTTTTAATTTTTATGACGTAATATCGCAGATATATAAATTATATCAAAATGTGCATTTTTTATTATGTCAGAAAGTATTTTGTTTTACTTCATTCCAGTAAATAAATTTTTTTAATTTATTTTCGATATGCTATATATATAGGGGGCGCGCCCCACAGTTTGAGAAACACTGGATTAGATTAATTGACAAAATTTTAAAAACATAGCCTTTAACAAAAAAATCGATACAATCGGAATCAATTTTGATTCCGAAGATAACGATATACCTTCGAATAAAGAAGAAATAGGTAATTGGAAACGTTCAAATACGTCAGTTTTCTGAATCAGTTGATTAATATGGATAGTAAAACATTTTAAGCAAGTTGAACATATATATATATATATATACGGTGATTATAATTAAAGTTAAAGTTTCAAAACTCTATAAAAAAGAGCCACTCGTCGGAATGACGTCAAATTTGAATGGAATATTATTGAGGAAGGGGGAGAGCGTGCGGCATAAGAAAAAAAAGTAATTTCAAATTTTAGCAACAGATGGCACTGAAAGCAGCATGATTTAAAAGGGGTCGATTAGAAATGACAGTGGATCGTAAAACAACAGCTGAGATGTAAGTTACACGTTAAAACAAGTGTGTTGTTCAGTGTGCCTGACTTTTCAGATGTGATACTGTTGGTTGCGTAAGCCAACCCACGACAGCAAGGTCATATCACATCGGATGGGAAAAATTGGATTTTAACTGTCCTGAGATCGAAAACCGTATAAAATGCGTCCATCAAATTAGTTTTTAACTGTCCTGAAACCAAAAACTTCATAAAAACAGGCCATCAAATCTGGGTTTGAAATTTCTGAGACTGGAGCAAAACATGTTCAATATGCTGTCCACTGTTGCCTGCAACAAGTTTACATCCAGAAACAGCACGTTCCACAACTGATCAAAGTGTCCTTGGGTGATATATAAAAAAAATATATCAAAACCCGCCAAAATACAACGTGTTCGAAAAAGATTGTACCTTTTTAAAATTTTTCTCTAGTTTCTCTGAGGTACTATTGGAATGTCTTATTATACCAGAAGTTAGGTAATATATCAAAGGTACTTTTTGTATCAAAGTTGTACCTTACAAAGATTCAATAAGGGCACACTTCGGGAAACGGCAGATATCTAGGCGTTACTCCATACTCGCATCAACATATCTTTTGTAATGGCAGAAAAAATATGTACTTATTTTCTTTATTTTTTTCTAGGTACCCAGTGAGTAGAGAATGATAAAAATTGGCCTGAAAGTGACTCGATACTCCAAGTTTTGAAATATCCGCCTTTCCTGTGGGGACAAAATTGTCAACATGGCGCCCACCAATCCACAGAAGGCATTTTGTGTTGTGGAATGACAAAGACAATGTCTTTTATCACAGTTCATTCAACTTTCAGTGATAATTTGAGGGTGATCCACCGGACAAGAATTCAATTGAATGCTGGCATTCACAACTAAAGGAGACAGGTTGTCTATGCAAAGGCAAAAGCAACGGGTGATTGCGTTAGAAGGAAACGGTTGATAGATTTCGGCAATCCTTCCTTGGAGTATTTAGTAGTTTCAGGCCAATTTTCACCTCTCTACACTCTGAGTACCCAAAAAAAGAACAAAGAAAAATGGATACATTATTTTTCTGCCGTTACAAAAGACATGTCGTGGAGAGATTGACGGAAATAGTGTATCGTCTAGATATCTGCCGTGTCACGAAGGGCGCCCCATATTGAATCTTTGTAAGTTACAACTTTGGTACAAAAGAAACTTTGATATATTACCTAACTTCTGGTATAATAAAACATTCCAAAAGTACTTCAGAAAAACTAGAGAAAAATGTTTAAAAAGATACAATCTTTTTCGGAAACGCTGTATAAGTAAAATAAATAATGCAAAAGAATATCGTACTAAAATTGGATAACAAGAAATAATGAGAATCAGAGTTGTTGAACTATTAAAATTAAAAATACCAAAAGAGAAAATGGAGACCTATTATGATTTCTAAAGCTGTCACTGAATTAGGCCAATGAATTAGGATTAAGCAAAGATTTATGGATCTACCTTCCCCGTACAAGAGGAATTTTCGACATAATAGAAAAACAGTACACTATTGAAAATGTGGCCTGTATCGCACTGCACGTGGGAGGAACACAAGACAGTAAAATAAAATGAATATATGAATAGAGAGAATAGAAAGGTTTTTCATATAGAGATGAATATATATTAGAAAAAAAATTACATAAGTAATTAACAAGAGAAACCGAGACAAAAATTTACATGTATATTTGCTAATCATTAAGAATTTTTAAAACGAAGCATCTTAGTCAGAACACGCGCGCTAAATGACGTATACAAGTTGATGCATAGAAGCAAAAAACAGAGGCGGTATTTAGATAGTTTTTTGTTTTGTAACTAAACTAAGCATAAGGTATCTTAATAAAAATAAACTAAAATAAATGAAGCTAAAAAAGGCTTAAATAATATAGAAGTATATTGGAAAAGAATTTAATTGGATAATTGTAATCCATTCAATAATATACACTGGTATGCAAAAATTAAGGACGAGACGGTTTTTTCAAAATAACTTTGTACAAAAGCTTTCCAAATCAACATATTTAATACCGTAAGATCCCCAATACGTAAGGAAATGTGTAATGTAAGCAACACTTACTAAAACAGAAATCAGAGGGATAAAAAAAAGCTTGATTGAAAAAGTAGCATAGAGCGCAATGCGACTGAAGGCCGAAACATCCCTGTGATGGGTGTCCAGCAAGAAACATCCGGTCTTTAGTAGGGGATATGATCTCCCCTGACTGCTAGGCAGGTTTCACAGCGTCTGCCCATGCTGAGAATGAGGGTGTCAATGAGTTGTTGAAGCATTGCTGCCCATTCGTCTTGCAGCGCCAATCGAAGCTCCCGAATCGTTACTAGTGGTAAGGTACGAGCTGCCAAGCATCTGCCTAGAAAATCCCATACATGCTCGATGGGATTGAGATCCGGAGATCGTGCCGGCCAATCCATACGTTCAATATCCTCACTCTCTAAGAGCTGATCGGCAGCTACTGTGCGATGACATGGTGCATTGTCGTCCATGAAAAGGAGCTGCAGACCCATAGCGCCTCTAAAAAGACGCACATATGGAAGAAGAATCTCGTTACAATAACGGGTCCCGTTGACTGAACCTGCGTCGAAGATGTGAAGGTCTGTACGACTACCAAGCATGATGCCTCCCCAAACGAGAACACCGTGACCTCCATACCTGTCCCTTTCAATGATGTTCGAGGGATGATTGCGGCTTCCCTGTTCTCTCCAGATGAGTATGCGATGAGAATCGCTACTCAAACTGAATCTGCTCTCATCTGTAAAGAGTACTCGTCATTCATTGTCTCTCCAATTCCGGTGTTCTCGGCACCACAGAGAACGCCTTCTCCGATGGGCAGGCGTTAAAGGTACACACCGTACAGGGCGTCGTGCAAACAGACCACCACCGTGCAGTCTTCTGGCCACGGTAAAACTCGATATCGGTCGTCCAGTCGCCTGTGTCGTCGTGTGTCTAGCGATTTCTCCCGCTGTCTGCCGCCTGTTTCTTCTGGCCTGTAAGACAATGTACCGGTCATCTGAAGGTGTGGTTCCTCGTGGACGACCACTACTGAACCCCCGGATAGCTGTTCCTGTAGTTTGAAATTGTCTCCAAAGTCGTAAAACGATGCTGTGAGCAATTCAAAACTCTGCAGCCACACTTGTCACACTGCGGCCTTCCTCCAACTTCCCAATGATTCGACCTCGGGTAAAAGCATCCAGATGTTGTCTAACAGATTGATTATTCGCCATTTCTCGCTGAGGCAGCAACTCGGTGTGATTTTAACTGCTATACGGCGTGCAATCTCTTTGCCAGAAATACTGATCTTACACCGACAACATGCTTTATACTACTCAGACACTCCCCCATTACGTCTACCTGCATATCTGCGCATGTGCTACCGTACATCACCTTACTTAATCTCTTGATGGGTCTTTCTGTCCGCTCTGCCAGTTCGTTCAGCTGATATGCTAACTTTTCGACTTCGTCCTTAATTTTTGCACACCAGTGTATATAAAATCAAAAATCTTATACTAAATTGCTATAAATACAATAAAGAAAACAACGAGAAGAAATATAACAAGACAGTAGATAAAAAGTAAGTTAGCCACAATAGTACAAACTCTTAGCCTTAGGAGCTAAGATTAAACTCTTAGCCTTAAGGCCAGCCAGCCTTTCCCTGTATTTGCCCCTAGACCACTGAGCTGCAAGGAAGAGTGTAAGCAAAGAAAAAAATTACAACAATAAAAATAAGAGCAGTAAAATAAAAATAAAAATAATTATTATAGCCAAATATTGTATTTTTAAGAATTTAAAATTAGGTTATAAGCCATATTACTTATTTTTAATATAAGGAGAAATAAAATTCAAAATTCAGATAAAATACTATACATCTAATTTTCTCTCAGTGTCTTGTCTCTCTCTGCATTATAATAATTTTTTCAAATCTATAATATTGGATTGAATGTTATATTTCCTTCAGATTCACCCGTTTAGTGGATGCTGATTTACCAGGCAAAAAATTGAAGGCGTCCTTGGAAGTATCAAACCTCTGCACAAGTTATACCGAAGCCAAATTGAGGCCCATGGGTCTGGAAAACATTTATGGTGTACTTCTCATGTGGGCTGCTGGTTTATCTACAGGAGCTGTAATATTAGTTATCGAAATTATGTGCAATAAAGTCCGCTAACCTGACAAACATTTTATTGTAAATGTTGCATTGTACTGCAAATTTTGAATATGGAAAACATTTCTTTTAAAATTAAAAAGCATTAAAAATGATTTTGAATTAAATATATGTAAGGAAGAGAGACAAATTATTTTTTGCAAATTTGGAGAAATGTGTATTTGAAAAAAAAATGTTGTGTAAAATTTCTGCTGTCCTCTTCCTCTGATACCTTAAATGTATGCGTATTTTGTTTAACGATTTATTGAGCCCTGTTTTCATTATTTAAAATTAATTTTAAGTCCCCATAAAATGTATTTCAGTTTTAAACAAACATTTGAAATTAAAGACTTAGCAGAATATAATTTCATATAGTATAATCTAAGTTATAATAAGAAAACTTCAAAATGTATAATAATTTTCGATTTGAATTTCTTTAAATTTGTTCAAATTTTAATTTTCTTTCAAATTATTATTTTTCGAAGTCAGAAAAATGAATGCTCTATTACAAAAAAAAGAACCCCTTTAATATAAACACTTCTGAGTTATATTCTACGATCTATTGGATAAAATTTTGAATTCATATATTATGCTTCATTACTAGTTTTCAATAATGTTTTACATCATATTTTTTCCATAGGATACAATGAAGAATGGTAAAACCAATTCCTTAAAAAATCTTAATATAAGAAAAATACAACATGCTTTTTAATGTACAATAAAATTACATCACACAAAAACAATTATAAATAAAACACATTTCATTTCGTTTATAACACATTAAGCATGTATGCATATTTATTATTCCGTTCTAGTAACGTTTTTCTTTCCTAAATATACTTATTTCCGGTTTGAAATAATTGAACTTCACACCAACAACATACTATGTAACAGAATTAAAAATATTTTTCAAAACAAAAAATTTTTCAAGAACATTTAAGGCAATCGACTAGATTCGGAAACCAATTTTTCAAATTTTTTTATTGTTTTAAAGAACATAAAAAAGTTTAAGTCATAATTAGCAAATAAATAGCATGTATCACCCCTTAATTTTTGAAAAAAAGCTATTTTTTTAAAAAAATTTCAGCAAAATTTTCAATGTCGAGAAAAGACCATAAATATGAAAACACATTGAGCATAATGTAATTTTTATTTTATAGATATGCTTTTTGATCCGTCTGAAAAGTCAGAAACCACAGGGTAAAGTATATTTTACTAGCTGCCAGTACCCGGCTTTGCCCGGGTTTAAAATAAGGTTTTCTGTAGAAGCTTAAAAACTGTTTATTTGCATGCAATAAAAGGGTACATTTATCTTAAAGCAATGTGATAGACAAATTTTGGCAATTCCATTTGGAGTGTGTACAAAAAGATTTTCCTCTCTGCCCACTCTAGAGTAGGCCACATATAACTGCCCATGAGAAAAGCATGGTGTCTGCAAGTCTATACTCTCCCCCTTTTTCACAGAGGCATGACTGTAGCAAAAAATGACAACGCATTCCTATGAATGAAGGAATGGAATGGAATGTAGTAAGTAATGGGATATTTGTTGCAGTATTTGCTTGGGCAGTAAAGTAAATATAACAAAGAAGTATTGCAAATTACTTACCGCTTTTGTTTAGTAAAAAGTTTCTCTAAAATGAACCCATGGCTCAGAACATGCACATGGAGCACTCTTTTGGCTGGAGGAGGCCAGAGTGAGGTTGGGATGGAACGAAACCTGTTTAAGAACCTTCCCCATTTAATTTTGTAAATGTGTACCAAATTTCACGTTATTTGGTTGTCTGGATCTGGAGTTATAAGGAAACAGACAGACAAACAAATGCGTCATATCTATATATAGATATAGATATAGATTTGTTTGAATTCTTGTGTATTACTTTTGTAAGCTTCATGGCATATTTTATCGTGTACCAGTCTTTTATAGCTGACTGAGCCACAGCAACATTTGGCTAGGTATAGTTAGTTATAACATAAAATTAAATCTTAAAAAGATATCAAAAATAAAAGAAGGCTCAATATTTTGATTAAATCAGTATAAACATTTTCGTACAAACATAATATATATACTGTAAAATATTTAGTTTGCTATTTGCCTTCAGACAGAGACATCAAACAAAATTTTAAAAATTGTCAAAAACAGATAAAAACATATTTAAGAAAAAATACCACTGATTAATTTTGCCAAAGACATCTCAATGTGTAAAAAATATTTGCAGTACATAATCACCAAAAAAATGTAAGTACTAAAATATAAAAAAAAACAAAAATTATATATTGAATTAATTAAGGATTAGTGGAGGGGAAAGATAAACAAGCTAAGATAATACTCATAATAATTTCATATTGGTAGGTTACTTCATTTTTTGGCATGATTTTAAAATCACGCCAAATTGGTATGTTGTGGCCAGTCTAATGTTATAGTAATGCACAGAATTAAAGGTACTTACGTTATTGCAACCTATTGGTGATATTATACAAAATGAAGCACATGATTGCCAATTCAACGCATACAAAATTGGAATTGACAAAGTGGCGAGTTGTCTTGAACGTTAGCGACTGTGCAAAAATACGCAAGTACTACAAAAATTATCCAAAGTATATATATCCCGAGCATAAAAATAAATTGAAAAATGAAGTACAATACTAACATTAACCGACATAAAAAGAACTGAACTAACTTTATCAATGCAAAACATAATTTTAAAAATAAGGTATTTACATATAACCCCAACCTTTTGGCAACATTATATGAAACAAAGCACATGGCTCACAATTCAGCATATATATAACATGCGAAATCAGGGTTGCCAACTTGGCAAGTTATTTTGAATTAGCGATTGTTAGATATAGTACATAGGTGCCAAAAATAATTTATCTTTACCACTACCTGCTTCCTCAACATACTCATTTTTGGCATGATTCTGAAATCACGCCAAATTGGTATGTTGCGGCCAGTCTAATGTTATAGTAATGTACAGAATTAGAGGTACTTATGTATTATCGCAAACTATTGGTGACATTATACAAAATGAAGCACATGATTGCTAATTGAACTCACACAAAGTTGGAATTGCCAAAGTGGCGAGTTGTCTTGAACGTTGGCGATTGTGCAATGATACGCAAGTACTACAAAAATTATCCAAAGTATATATATATCCCGAGCATAAAAATAAATTCAAAAAAGAAGTACAATACTAACATTAACCGACATAAAATGAACTGAACTAACTTTATCAATGCAAAAGCATAATTTGAAAACATAAGGTACTTACATATAACCGCAACCTATTGGCGATATATGAAACGAAGCACGACTCAAAATTCAACATATATATATATATATATATATATATATATATATATATATATATATATATATATGACATGACAAAATCGGGGTTGCCAACTTGGCAGGATTATTTTTGAATGTTGGTGATTGTCAGGATACTACATAAGTTCCAACAATAATTTATCTTACGACTACCTGCTTCCTCAACAGGTATTTAAGCCATTTGTCTGTTTTGCTCATTCTCTGATGAATATTCCAGTTTGATATGTAATTACTACCAGCACTGCTTTCACTTGGGCAGTATAATTACCCAAGTTTGATTTCTGCAAGGCAATTTTATACACTGAAGCCAATAGTATACCCTTAAAAGGTTAAAATAAAAGACACATAAAATTGCAAAAATATTATTAATTTCATACGATCTAAAACAGATAACGAAAACGGAAATACTATACTTATGTTAATCACAGTAATAAGAACTGAATACCATTATCAATAAGAAGTTTTAGTTTGTCGAAATTATAACCTTCGTATTCTACAAAAAATAAATAAATTCTCCGAAAAATACTGAAATTGTAAAGCTGTATTTTAAGCAAAATCACACACATAAACATCCCGGATAATACCTAAATGTTTGCCAAAACAACGAAACAAAATTTTAGTTGAATCCTTAAAAAATGATTTATTCGAAATACCTAAATGTTGCCAAAACAACGAAACAAAATTTTAGTTGAATCCATAAAAAAAAATGATTTATTCGAAAAATAATCTTATTTAAGTATCAAAGAATAGAAATATTGAATAAATATTTTTTAAACCGATTAACATAGCTACAGTAAAAATATGTAATATCTTGAAAAACTGCATGTAAAGTATAAATTGTCCACTTACTGAGAAACGTGACATGATATGACGTCATAACACTGGAAAATCACTTAAAAATTAAATTTTAAAAATTCGAAAGAATTATGAACGCCAAACCTATTTAAGAACCTTTCTCTCGTGTAATTTTGCGCACGTGTACCAAATTTCTCGTTATTTGGTTGTCTGGATCTTGAGTTATGAGGGAACAGACTAACAGACAACAAATGCGTCATATATATATATAGATAGATAGATAGATAAGCATTAAATTTGACATTAATGATTTTTCGTCAAAATTACTTTACGTTCTGGCCAAAAAGGGCTGTAAAAATGATTAAATGTAACTATCTTAAAAAACCTACCGTTGTTATACTCTAAGCGGCTCATAATAATATATATATAAGTGTTAAAAATTTCATTGAATTTTGTTGGATTGTTTTGGAGATAGTTCCATTATATATATATATATATATATATATATATATATATATATATATATATATATATATATATATTATCGGGAAAATTCATTCTTCAAAAAACATGTAAAAAATTACTTTATAAGTTTTATAAAGTAAACATTAGAAAAACAACTTAAAATTCCCCAGTTTTATACATTTTTTTTATTCCTTCTTAGAACCTAGCATCTAACACCTTTTCAAAGCTAGTCCAGATAATACCTCAATAGCAAATAATAACTAATGAAAATGGAATATTTTCATTGCTTTATTAATATTGTTACGTAGACGGATCCGAAGGATTTTATGCAAAACAATCACAAATGAAATAAGCAGTTCTTTAAGAGCGATGTAAATTTATTATCGAAAATCCAATCTTTTTAAATACAGGATTCAGCAGCAATATTCACAGGGTAAAATATCCGAAGGTCTTCACACCTTCGACATCAATCAAACACGATCACCAGTGTTTAAAAATACACGTACGTAAAGATTATTCACAAGCACAGCCGAGCTAATCGCTAGTCAAAACAATCTTTCACTACTCGCTGGCTTAATCAAGACTCATCGCGTACCGGCGAGCATCCTTTATATGCGCGACAAACTTCCTAGAAATATAACCGCTCGTGTCATTGAAAGTGATACTAGTGGAGAAATCTACTACTTTCTAGAAGATTCCAGAGGGTTCGAACTTCGCCAACATGGTCGCCAACACGCCAAATTGGCCGCCAACTTGGTCGCCAAAAATGATGTCAACTTGGCCTTTACTGCCAAGATTTCGCCAAGTTCTCATTGAATCGCCTTATAACGTAAGGGGCGGAAATGCTTGTGAATAGTACAATTTTAACATGAAATAAATATAACATAGAGTAATAAATGCATTAAACACTCAAAATACAAATTATTTACACTATTTACACAAAATTGTACACTGCCTCCTCCTCAAAAGACTGCACGTCCCGGGCAGTACAATCCATGAGTAAGAGGCATCTATTTTACAGGCAAACTACTCGCATAATAATCACATATAAAAGGAAGTATGAAATTTATTCCACAGCATATACAATACAAATAAATCGAAAGCACATGAAGAGTTGTAAACATAAATTCAATATTAAAAATAAAACTAAGGAATTATAAAAAAAAGAGAAATAATTTATAAAAACAGAGTAAATATAAATGCATTTAACACTCAAATATAAATTATTTACACAAAATTCGTAACAATATAATCTTCCATTATAAATAATACATATTTGAAAATATAAATTATTATTTCAGGCAAATATGTAATATAAGTGTGTTTATTAGGCATTTCATGAAACTTATTTAAGAGTAAGACTTTTTCAAAATTATTGGAATAATCATTTATATAACATTTATATATATATATATATATATATATATATATATATATATATATATATATATATATATATATATATATATATATATATATATATAAAAGAAATATGTATTATTTATCAAAAACAAAGAAATAATAGATAAAGAACATAACAAGAAATTACGTAATAAAAAATATGAAAGCTGAACATGAAAACAAAATTATAGAGAAATAAAAGAACTACAAAAAAAGAAGAACCTAGCGAGTCAGAAAGCAATTTCGGACTTAGGACCGAATAAGTGGGGTTAAAAACTAGTTTGAAGGCGCCAACCTTCCCCTTTGCAACTCGGCAGGAAAACCAAATAAAAATAAACAAAAAACTTCAGAGAAAGTATAACTCAGAGAGCATGATAAAACCAATCACTACTATTATGTAACAAACTCTCCCCAAACTCTTAATGCAGAAAATTACAAAAATAATTATGTAAGAAAAGTAGAAAAATACTAGAACAATTACATAAGAAAAGTATCTTTCAAAATAATTTAACAAAAATTTCTTTTTACTCACAAAGCTTTTACGAAGAGAAACAAGCATCTTGCCATTAATGAAAGTCAATTATTCACCAAGTTAAAAAATTCGAAGAAACATAAACACATCTTTTGAGCTGACTTTTAAACCAGCCAGCAAAGATATAGAATGACGACAATCAAATATGGTAAAATTTGAATTGGTTGATTGTCAAAAATGTAAATTTGCTAGGCTCTAATTTGGTTGGTTGTCAAAAATGTGTAAGATGTTTAAGATGTGTGTGGAAAAATGTAAACTGTGATATGAGTGTTATGATATAATCTTCACAGCAAGACCACTCAACATGCTGACTTTGAAAACCTATTGTTGTGTGGAGGATTTGGAATCGAAGTAGCAAGACGGTTAATGTATTTGTGATGAATATAAGATCTCAAGAAATTAAAAGGGTATTCATGATCTAAACAACATTGAAATTTTTTTTTTATATATTATTGTATTTATCTATTTTGTGGAGTAGATTAAGTTATCATTTCTAAATAAAAAATTCAAAAATGATATTTCTGTAAATTGATATATGAAAATTACTGTTCCATACAGGAATTTTAATTATATGGAACTTAAACTAATCTCTTTTGTCAAAAATGGTACTGATTACATTATTGTTAACAAGATGCAAGTCTAAATCCAAGAATTCCACCCTATTAGAGTTGAAGTTAGTTTTAAGGAGCTTGAGATAATTAGGGTAGAATGTAAATATTTGGTTTGTATTCACTATTTTTACCAAAAATTATTATATCATCTTATATAACGATAAATTAAGTAAGAATCATTTATAACATGATCTATTTCAAAAAAATGTAAATATAGGTTCGCTAAACAATTACTAGCTGGACCACCCTGAGGTAATCTTTGATCTGTTTATAAAGATTATGATCAAATATAATGAAATTTTCTTTTTAAAATGAGGTTAACAAGAATATCAAATTTTTCTTTTTTTCATTGAAGTATACATTCATATTTATCATAAATTAACTGAAGAACCTTAATCATATCGTCAATATCTATAGAATTAAAAGGTCCTCGAAATCAAAACCATGCATAGAAAAAATCAACATATCCTTAGTAACTCTAGCAATCTCTAGGCTATTTTAATAATTGCCGTGTTTTGTAAATTATCAATTAGATTTGAAGAAGAGATTGCAAGATCTTCCCAGACTTCATGATATATGTATTGTATCCATTAGTGATACTACGAATTTTATAGGGCTTTTATGAAATTTTGGTGTTAAAAAATACTTGGATATTTAATATTATTTAGATGAATATTCAGTCTTTTTGTTTTCAAAGCTAAAAGACGATTATCATCTTCTCTATTATTGTGAATTGATTTTTGAAATGAATTATTATTTAAAATGTGGTTACTTAATATTTTACTGTAAAAATATTTACAAATTATGGCATAATTAGCAGACCTTATCAACATATGTAATAACGAAGTCATTTTGGATATTTACTATTGATGATTTAAGATCTTTATACATAATTTCATTTTCAACAGTAAAATCTAATTCCCGAATTTCTGTTGCTACATAAGATCTAAATTGATTGAATGCTTCAATCGGCATTCCATATTTAATTGCAATTTTAAGGTAGAATTTATCTAAATCTTTTTTTATGATTTGTTTCATAACGTTAGATTTATTTTTTGTGATCATCAGTCTAAAACCGGTACCTTTTCCATAAAATTTCTTAACAAATCATCTTTCACGATGCTAAGGTCTCCTGTGACAACGTGCTGATGATAATCATCAATATAGTCTCGATATAGATTGCATCTACATGATTCAGAACTTAGAGCTCCGATATTTGATTATAATTAAATATAAATCTACCAAATTTCTTGTTGTATTTGAAAGCCTTTTAATAATAATATTTTTAATAGGAAAAAAAGGATTGATATTTTTGAAATATACTTGAAAAATTAATTTTGTTAAAGGATTTATTCATAAATAATAATGTACAATATTCTGTAGAGTAATTTTCACTTGTATCTAATTTAATATTCATTTTTTGTACTAAATAGTTATTAAGGTCTCGAATCATATGTATGCATACCATGAGAATCTCGAAATTTATATCTGCTTAAAATATCTGTCATAGTTTTAATTTCAGTTTTATTCAAGCCAAACATAAACGATTTAATTAAGCCTGTGTTGTAGTTATCATCAAATTTAGCAGCTAATTCTAACATAGAATTCTTGAGGGTTGACATGTCTCTTGTAACTCTTTTTCTGCGTTTAGCTTTTTGAAATTCTCGCTAAACAAATATTATTACTATTATCAATAAATTTATTAAAATTGAAGATATAATGAATTCTCGGATTTTGTTTAAAAGTTAATAAGACACTTTCACCTTTCCATATAACATTCAAACCATAAGGATAATCTGGATCTAAATGAATCTATAAAAAAGTTTTCGAACCATAATCTTTGTTTAATATTTGGCACTATTCTAAGTATATGTACAGTTATGTTATTGAATCCATGTTTATGAAAGTGTCCTATCTCAATCTTAGCCTGGTTTTGTTGCAATCAAATTTCCTTGTATCAGACCTATGCTGGTTCAATCTAATATTGATAGTATTAGAGGTCTGACCTATGAAAGCAAATTTACATATGTTGCATGTCATTTTGTAAACACAGTTAAAAGTCTTACAAAAATATATAACCTGCATCCATATCCAACTGTTCCCCACTCATCATGCCACACGCCTTGCATCTTTTATCAGTGCAAGATCTAAATTTTAGTTTAAAGCATGAATATCTCTGAAACCGAGTTTCTAATATGTTACCAAAATCATTATGCTCTTTGATTTTCATCTATACTATCGGAAAAATGAATATTTCGTTTGTTGTACGAGATAAATTCTTATATTTAGAGTTCCAAAATTCGAGTTTTAAAAATTCTAAAACGACAATGTTTAGATACAGAAGGGAAAGCAAAAAATTCTTGATTATCAAAACACCACACATTTTTGTATTATTTAAAAAATTTATAGTTTTTATATGCCAACTCAGAACCTTTTGTGCCCATCACCACAATAACTAAAGCCATACCCAAATATATACAAAATTTCTACATAAGGTCTCTCATAAAATGGTAAAATGTGGATGACGATGGTACAGATACCATTATACTGTACCCACCGAGCAATGTCATTCCCTGGTATAACAAAATTGCCAGTCGCTTAAAACTTGTTATTTTTTCAAATTCATGTTTTTTAAAAGTTAAAGGTATAATGAAAAGACCCAAATAAAATATCTCTACAAAAGTTTTTACAATCACATTAATATAAAGTGAAATAATGAGCAATAATTCCAAAAAAATCTAATCCACTCATAGATAACATATCCACAATTACCTTTATAGGCACAAAATCAGAAGTTGGCATAATATTTTTTATATAAACAAGAAAAACACACAAGGAAAAAGAACAAAAAAGCCAAACCAAACTTAATAAAAAAAAAAATTCATAGACAAGATTTTGAATCTAATGGCGATTTCAAAATTCGCTATAAAGCAAACATACTCTATATTGACTACATACATAACTGAACAAACTCATTAGAAAATAGATTTATACATAGATAGGCGCAAAGCAGCCAAATGAATGCATAAAATATATATAAAAGAAATATGTATTATTTATCAAAAACAATAATAGATAAAGAACATAACAAGAAATTACGTAATAATAAAAATATGAAAGCTGAACATGAAGAACAAAATTATAGAGAAATAAAAGAACTACAAAAAGAAGAACCTAGCGAGTCAGAAAGCAATTTCGGACTTAGGACCGAATAAGTGGGGTTAAACTAGTTTGAAGGCGCCAACCTTCCTTTTAACTCGGCAGGAAAACCAAATAAAAATAAACGAAACTTCAGAGAAAGTATAACTCAGAGAGCATGATAAAACCAATCACTACTATTATGTAACAAACTCTCCCAAACTCTTAATGCAGAAAATTACAAAATAATTATGTAAGAAAAGTAGAAAATACTAGAACAATTACATAAGAAAAGTATCTTTCAAAATAATTTAACAAAATTTCTTTACTCACAAAGCTTTTACGAAGAGAAACAAGCATCTTGGCCATTAATGAAAAGTCTAATTATTACCAAGTTAAAATTCGAAGAAACATAAAAACATCTTGGTGACTTTTAAACCAGCCAGCAAAGACAAGTATAGAATGACGACAATCAAATATGGTAAAATTTGAATTGGTTACGATTGTCAAAATGTAAATTTGCTAGGCTCTAATTTGGTTGGTTGTATCATCAAACAAAATGTGTAAGATGTTTAAGATGTGTGGAAAAAATGTAAACTGTGATATGAGTGTTATGATATAATCTTCACAGCAAGACCACTAACATGCTGACTTTGAAAACCTATTGTTGTGTGGAGAATTTGGAATTCGAAGTAGCAAGACGGTTAATGGTATTTGTGATGAATATAAGATCTTCAAGAAATTAAAAGGGTATTCATGATCTAAACAACATTGAAAATATATATATAAATATTTATATATATATATAAAATATATATAAATAAAATATATATAATATATATATATATATAATATAATATATATAATAATATATATAATATATATATATATAATATATATAAATATTTATATATATATATATATATATCTATATATATATATATATATATATATATATATATATAAATATACTTCTCATTTTCTTTCTGACCACATTTATGTTAATTTTAAAGAATGAGCAGATTTATTTTTGCATCAGTATATATGTTTCAAAATTCCCTTCTAGCAAAATATTTTATATTAACAATGTGTGAAACAGCAAAAGTCAATGCAAAACAAGTAATATATATATACAGGAAACTAATGTAACTAGTTGAGCTAGTAGGAAATATATAATAGCCTCAGTAGTACAATTATAAACTTCTGGCCTTAGGAACCAAGATTGTAGATTTAAAAAAGTTTATGGCTAAAGCCAACCTTCACCTGTAGTTTTTATATTACTCAACTAAGAGGGAAGGAAAGAATAATATTAGGAGAAATTTAAATCTTACAAAATAAAATACACTATACTATTAAAAATATAACGATAACATTATAGCCCAACCTTGCTAAGAACAAAAAAAGTATATTTAAAAAGACGATGCAATAAAGTGAGACTTATTTCTAGAACAACCAACATGTTATGCCCAAATACAACACGAGTAAAAGCAGTACTGCATGAAAGTAAAATTAGTTAATTATGATGGAATAATATAAAGTCTATACACTGCTGGCCACAGGAAATGCAACACCCTGAAGGAAGCATGCAAATAACAATAAATTTACAACATTTTGGGTAGCATTGGCAGATGAGATAGACAAATGATTAGAATTTCAGCGCAGACACACATCACGCGCCTGTGGCTGCCTCAAAACTATTTAAGGCTTGGAGATTTCTGACGATTTCAAGTTCGGCAATTGTGTTTTTCTTGTGGTTTTCAAAAAACGATTAATTATGTCTCGTAGAAAACAACGATCAGCTTTTGATCAGTATCCAGTTCGACAGAGGAAGGGATAGGCCTACCGAGATTGTGGATTGTCTTTCAGGGAAATCGGTAGTCGTGTTGGACGAAACCAAACAACTGTAATGCGGATAAATGACCGTTGGATACAGGAGAGTACGACGGACCAACGTGGTCGATCACATCGACCTCAGTGCACTACTTCACGTGAGGAGAGGCAAATTGTGCGCATGGCAATGACGGATCACTCAGTCACATCACGAACCCTAGCACAGCACATTGAGTCTGTAACGCATCATTCAGTGTCTGCGCGTACCATTCGACGCCGTTTACAGAAGAGTGGTCTGTCCGCAAGACGTCCATTGCTTGGTCTACCCTTGACGCAGAACCACAGATGTCTACGCCACCAATGGTGCGATGAAAGAAGGATTTGGCGGCGGAATGGAATGAAGTTGTCTTTACTGACGAGTCACGCATCTTTCTGCAAAACCACGATGGTCGGATTCGAGTCTGGAGACACCGTGGAGAGAGAATGCTCAACAGCTGCGTTATGCACCATAACACTGGTCCTGCACCGGGTATTATGGTGTGGGGTGGTATTGGATATTACTCTCGCACTTTTCTAGTACGCATTACCGGTACTTTAAACAGCCAGCGCTACATCTCCGAGGTGTTGGAGCCAATTGTGCTTCCTTACATTCAGGGCTTGGTCACAGCCATATTTCAACAGGATAATGTGAGACCACTCGTGGCAAGCATTGTCTAAAGGTTCTTCGTCAATCACCAAATTGAATTGCTTCCCTGGCCGGCTTGTTCTCCAGATCTTTCGCCAATAGAAAACATGTGGTCCATGATTGATCAACGATTGACCCAGATTACACCCCAAGCTGCCACACCAGATCAATTTTGGCAACGTGGGGAAGCTGCTTGGTCTGCTGTACCCCCAAAACACATCCAAAATCTCTTTGAATCAATGTCGAGGCGTGTGGCAGCGGTGATCTCCAACAACGATGGCTACTCTGGCTACTGATTCTGGCAGGAACCACACTTCACAGAAGTCTATAAATTTAATCTTTTGATACTTGGTCAACATGTTATCTACAAAACAAGTTTTGTTGTGCTATCTCTTGTCTTTCTTGGTGTTGCATTTACGGTGGTCAGCAGTGTACATATATGTACATTTAAAAAACCATAAATATTAATATAAAATTTTAAAGAAAATAAAAAACTTCAAGACACACATACACAATACGCAAGGAAATTTAAATAAAATATAATATTATTAATTTATTAAGCATGTGTCGCCCTCAATTGAATAACTGTATAATGAATTAAATTGCTTTTATTAATACATATTGCCATTTCACTGAGAACTTTTAGAAATATAATTGTAAAGAAAGTTAGCAGGATATATATGTTCAATGCATTGTTTAATAAAAAAAATTATAAATTTAATATATGTATTAGATTTATGACTTACTTTACAATATTATGATAAATATAGTTAAAAATAATATTTTTATATAGAGAGATAGATAAATTTGAACTCTCCATTATGGCGCTTAAGGAATGTTAAAATAAAAGCCTCTCTTTTTTCATAAATATTACTATGTAATTTATAATCTTTAATATACAATGATACATCTAAGTAATTAGTTTAATTGCATTATGATTAATTTTAACTAGGTTTAGTTAATCAGAATAAAAATTAATATTGGGATTAAAATTATTTTTTACCAAAAACAATTAGATCATCAATATATTAAAAAATGTAATAATCATTATTAATAATATAATTATATTCATTGAAGTGTAAACATAAGTTAGCCATACTGTTACTAGCAGGGCCACCTTGGGGCAGACCTTTATTTTTTTATATAATGAACCCTTAAAAAATTAATGTAATTTTCTTTTAAGACTTAATCTATGAGAGTTTTAAATTTGTCTAAATTAATATTAAGATTATAATTACTGTGATTTTCTAAAATTACTTTAATTATATCAATTGAATTGAAAAGATCTTTAAAAGTCATAACTGTGAACTAAATAAATATTTTTTATTTTTAAAAAATCTATAATTTTTTTTTTTTACTATTTTTTAGTTACAGCTTTATTATATTGCTTATTAATGAAGGTTTGCATAATATTATGAAGCATTTTGCCAGCCGTAGTGACATATGTTTTAAAACCCTTTGTCTCAGTTCTAAATTTAACAGGACTTTTATGGAATTTAGGTGTTAAAAATATATATGGAAACTTAATCTTAGGAATGCAAAAACCAACTTTTTTGTAAATAGCAATAATACGATTACTAATTTCTTTACGTGACAAGTCCAATTTTTTAAAAGATTCATTGTTTAAAAAGTGTTTATTAAGCATATTATAATAAAAATATTTGCAGATCACAGCGTAGTTTTCAGGCACTTTGTCTATGTAAACTATGATAAAATTCTTTTGTAATTCATAAATTTTCTGTTTTACATCTTTATTAGTAAATTCAAAGTGAAAATGGTAATTAAATTTCATCAAGTCTTTTAATATATTGTACTTAAATTCATTAAATGCGTCTGTAGGCAGTCCATATTTAACACTGCAGATTTTGTAATAAAAAATTATTTATATCTTTATATTAATTTGTATTTTAACAGCATTGTTGTTATTGGAAACAGTTAATCTGAAGCTAGTGCCTTTACTCATGATATCCTTTAAAATTTTGTCAATGATTATATTAACTAAGTTGCATATATATACACTGGTGTGCAAAAATTAAGGACGAGACGGTTTTTTCAATATAACTTTGTACAAAAGCTTTCAAATCCAGCTTGCATTTAATACCGTAAGATCCCCAATACGTAAGGACATGTGTAATATGTAAGCAACACTTACTAAAAAGAAACCAGAGGGATAAAAGAAGCTTGATTGAAAAAGTAGCATGGAGCGCAATGCGACTGAAGGCCGAAACATCCCTGTGATGGGTGTCCAGCAAGAAACATCCGGTCTTTAGTAGGGGATATGATGTCCCCTGAGTGCTAGTCAGGTTTCACAGCGTCTGCCCATGCTGAGAATGAGGGTGTCAATGAGTTGTTGAGGCATTCCTGCCCATTCGTCTTGCAGCGCCAATCGAAGCTCCCGAATCGTTACTAGTGGTAAGGTACGAGCTGCCAAGCATCTGTCTAGAAAATCCCATACATGCTCGATGGGATTGCAATCCGGAGATCGTGCCGGCCAATCCATACGTTCAATATCCCCACTCTCTAAGAGCTGTTCGGCAGCTACTGTGCGATGACATGGTGCATTGTCGTCCATGAAAAGGAGCTGCAGACCCATAGCGCCTCTAAAAAGACGCACATATGGAAGAAGAATCTCGTTACAATAACGGGTCCCGTTGACTGAACCTGCGTCGAGGATGTGAAGGTCTGTACGACTACCAAGCATGATGCCTCCCCAAACGAGAACACCGCGACCTCCATACCTGTCCCTTTCAATGATGTTCGAGGGATGATTGCGGCTTCCCGCTCTCTCCAGATGAGTATGCGATGAGAATCGCTACTCAAACTGAATCTGCTTTCTCATCTGTAAAGAGTACTCGTCCCCATTCATTGTCTCTCAATTCCGGTGTTCCCGGCACCACAGAGAACGCCTTCTCCGATGGGCAGGCGTTAAAGGTACACACCGTACAGGGCGTCGTGCAAACAGACCACCCACCGAGCAGTCTTCTGGCCACGGTAAAGCGTGATATCTGTGGTCCAGTCGCCTGTGTCGTGTGTCTAGTGATTTCTCCCGCTATCTGCTGCCTGTTTCTTCTGGCCTGTAAGACAATGTACCGGTCATCTGCGGGTGTGGTTCCTCGTGGACGACCACTACTGAACCACCGGATAGCTGTTCCTGTAGTTTGAAATTGTCTCCAAAGTCGTGAAACGATGCTGTGAGCAATTCGAACTCTGCAGCCACACTTGTCACACTGCGGCCTTCCTCCAACTTCCCAATGATTCGACCTCGGGTAAAAGCATCCAGATGTCGTCTAACAGATTGATTATTCGCCATTTCTCGCTGAGGCAGCAACTCGGTGTGATTTTAACTGCTATACGGCGTGCAATCTCTTTGCCAGAAATACTGATCTTACACCGACAACATGCTTTATACTACTCAGACACTACCCCTATTACGTCTACCTGCATTTCTGATTGGTCTATCTGCGCATGTGCTACCGTACATCACCTTGCACACCAGTGTATATATATATATATATATATATATATATATATATATATATATATATATATATATATTATATTTAATTTCCTGGATTGGTCTTTTTCTGTCCGCTCTGCCTCTTCGTTCAGCTGATATATACTAATTTTTCGACTTCGTCCTTAATTTTTGCACACCAGTGTATATATATATATATATATATATATATATATATATATATATATATATATATATATATATATATATATATATATATATATATATATAGCCAGCCAGCAGCCAGCACTCATCCCATAAATTAAGGATAATGAAGTTCAGGCAAAAGAAAGAGGCAGAAGCAAAACAAATTTGACTTATTTGTAATGTCTATTAAGCAAAAGGTAAAGAGCAAAAAAGATGCAAAAGGTATGCTATATGTTTGACATAATTAATAAAATTGCGATTTTTACTCCTGGAGCAAATTTCAAAAAAAGAACCTATTTACAAAAAACAGTATAACATGGTTAGTATGATGGGTAATACGGAGTATGTCTCTGGACGATGCAATACAGGCCTTACAACGCCTAGGCATGCTGAGTATCAAATTATCAATCTGATCTTTACTTACTTACTCCAGAGAATCGAGCTCACCCAAAGGGTTAGAGCTGCATCCGATCCTCCGAGAAGTATTTTATTTTCAAATTAAACAAAAACATGTACAAAGGTCCCTTCTCCAAAATTCTTGAGAATTGGGAGAAGAATACAGAAAAAAAACGCTTTACAATTACAATGCAAGAAAAAGGGGAAAAAACACTTAACAAACACAGACAAGAACACACACTGGTGCTTTCTTCTAAAGAGAAGAAAAGATCATGCAACAGACATAGGGCAGGAGGTGTGAAAAAGAGAAAAAAAAAGTTTTTTGAACCAAAATTCCAGTTGGCGCCAACACTTCCTGTTGTCGTTAGATTTTTTAAAAAAGCACTGGAATGAGATAATTTTTTTTAGATTTCCTTCCCCAATTATATTTTAAAGACACTAAAAGGAGAATGAGGGGGAAAAGGTGGGGGAAACAGATAAATTATTGAATTTTATAAAAGATACCATTTTTGCTAAAAGAGAGGAAAAAAAACTAGAAATTAACCTTAAAGTAAACCCAAAATGATGACTAAGGGTTAAAACAGGAAGCTGCAATATATTATGTGAGGGGAACAAAAAAGATTTAAAGAGAGAAGAGAAAAAAAGGAATAGCAAGAACCGAAGAGGGAAAAGGGAAAGTTAAGACAAACTATCACATATGGATTTGGAAATCGCAAAGCAGGAAATTAATGTATTGTGAATAGCACGATTATTAATAATAGAGTTGACCCAAGGATAGAGAGCGTTCGGGATGGGGTTAACAAGATGGTGATCAGAAGTTAAGGGGCAGTGGAATACGCAATGGTCGGCGTCTCCAGGCAACCCACACAGGCAATTTGGAGAGGGAAGGAGATTGAACCTGTGCATGTAAGCGGGGAAAGGCCCATGATTAGTTAGAAAGTGGAAGAGATATTTAGAGATGGGAAGAATGTTTAATTTAGGATTATTGAAAAAGCGCTTGACCCTTAATCCAATATTGCAATCATTCCAAGAGGAGGTCCAAAAAAGACTCTAGGATAAATTTATTTAAGGAACTGGAGAGGAAGGAGCGAGGAGCGGTAACCGAAAACACTTCCCCATCATATACAGCCTGTTTTGCATAAAAATCGGCGTAATCATTATAAAGGTTATTGTTATGAGCTTTGACCCAGTAAAGATTGTAGTAGCTTCTGAATTGAAACAATTTGAATTTAATGGAAATGAGATAACTGGATTTATTTGTAAGATTATTAAGAAAGAGAATAGAGGAGAGATTGTCAGTATAAATATGAATTTTAGTATTATGATGAACTGCCCAACAGACAGACCGATGGCAGAGAACTCTGCCTGAAAGACCGAGTTAAAATCCTGAATTTTAAAGAGAGAGCCCCGATAAAAAATACACACGGCGAAACCAACATTGGAATCGATTTTGAATCCGTCAGTATACACTTCCCACTCAGATGGGCCCTCGAAAGTATTAATGGGAAAAGAAAGAAAATCGGGAAGGATCTGATGAAGAGAAATAAAAGAGTCCAATTTCTTAGCTGGGATAAGACCTGGAAGGAGATCGTTCCTGTTGTTCCAAAGTTAGAATTTAAAGTAGAGAGAGAGAATAACAATATGAATGGGGGGAGGGAAATACTTGATAGGATATTAAGAGCGTCTGATCTTGGGGAATATTACACCACTCATCAAGCAATGCCCTCCGAAGTTCCGGTACACAGGTGAGATAGGGTTCAATTCGTCGGCCAAGCATATCCTACACATGCTCTATAGGATTCAAGTCCGGTGAGTATGCTGGCCAATCCATACAGGTGATATCCTCTGATTGAGGGCATTCGTCTACAATGTTTGCACGGTGAGGACGGGTGTTGTCATCCATAAACAGAAATTCAGCACCTATGGCACCCCGAAACAAACGTACATGTTGTTCCAAAATGACATCCCGATAGATGTGGCCTGTCATCGTTACACTCTGAACATGCAGGTCAGTTCTGGAACCAAGAACAATTCCTCCCCAAATTAGCCATCCTGCACCACCGTAACGGTGTCGTTCAATGGTGTTCTCTTGGTGGTAACGGGTACCTGGCGCTCTCCATATTAAAGTCCGGCGAGAATCAGACTGCAAACTGAACCTGGAATCGTCGGAAAACATCACACAAGACCACTGTTGTGGTGTCCACAATGCATGCTCTCTACTCCAGGTTAATCGCAGGCGACAATGAGTTGCGGTAAGTGAAACACATCTGACTGACCTGCGAGCATATAGACCAATGTGTCCGAAGCGTCTGTACACGGTCTGCCTTGAAACTGTCGTACCGGTAGCTGAAGAGAGCTGACGAGGCAGGTCTGATGCTGTGCTCTGTCTGTTTCTTTTGGCAGTAACTGCCAAATATATATACCGGTCCTCATTCGCCGTTGTAACTCGGGGGCGTCCTGTGCTGTAACATCTACTCACATTACCATCATCTTGGAAACGTTGCCAAAGCCTGGAGATGACACTCTGGGCGATTACAAGTTCCTCGGATACTTCCAGCTGGGTACGTCCACATTCCACCACCACACATTCCACTACCACGTAAAAAATCATCCAAATGGTTTCTTTGTGCCATAACTATGCGGTTATTGCACTGAAAGGCTTTTAAAGCGCTTTGAACAATTTTATTTCTTTGCCACCTTTCCTTATATACCCCTCTCTTACACTCTCGTCATTGTGGCGTACTATCCGCGCCCATCTGGTGGTTTCCTGTAATTTGCATATTCTTCTTCAAGATGTCTGTGATAATTCTACATGCGAAATTTTTATTTAAGAGTTCAATTTCAATGTGATTCTGAATCATCCTTAATTTATGGACATGAGTATATATTTTTATATATAAAAATCTTCTGTGCGTGTGTTTGTCACTTAACTCCCCCTAAACGGCTGGACCAATTTCGATGAAATATTTTGTGTTGGTTCAAGTAAATTTGAGAATGGTTTAGATTCACAATTTGGTCCGTTTTCGCAATTAGTTAAAAATATATTAATTAAAAACTTTCAAAAAATACTTCTCAACATTCACCTGCATTGTTGTAACAACGCTATTGTTATAAACAAGTAATATAAAAAAAAATTAAAATCAATTTCTACTTAGGTCAACAAAGAAAAAATTTATTTTGGCTACTTTTTATTAAATAGTTGGATTAAAATAAATATGTATATACATATGACATAATCATAACATTAAATGGTAATTAATTTTTATTAATTATCATTAAAGTATCGCATTGTCATCCAAAACAATCGTGTATATAAAATTTCCTTTAAACTGAATGCTTTAACACGTGAGAAATTTTTTTTCAAATTTGGACATAAGTCGACAAAAGGGTCGCTAAGTCACCAACGTGGCTGTATTTGTAATTTTCTGAATAATTAGTTTTAATCAATTAATTTTTGTTAATTATAATTAAATTATTGTATTGTCATCCAAAATAATCATGTACATTACATTTCAGCTCAATTGAACGCTTTAAAATGTATTTTATTAACGATTGAAAGTTCTACCAAGATAAATAAATAAATAAATAAACAAACAAATAAAATATGTATAGAGATCGTGAGCTAATAGTAGGAATTGAAAAAAACGTAAGTTGGTGTCGAAAATTGATTTTCAGCCTAACTGGCCAAACCCTGTCTTTATTGTTACGAAAATGCAGGCGCGCGATTCACGCTTTTTAACGTTTTTAATTAATATCTTTTTAAATAATCTTTATATATGTAATTCTCTTCTATGCGTATGTATGTAACTGAACTCCTCCTAAACGGCTGGGCCGATTTTGATGAAAGTTTGTCTGTTCCAGTGGACTCGAGAATGGTTTAGATTTATAATTCGGTTCAGAAATGTTTATTTAATTAATGTTTTATTTATA